>OZ010790.1:544264508-544864508 GCA_963932465.1 Maratus speciosus | reverse complement strand
AAAAAATGCTTGACTGATTTCACGATTTAAAATTTATGGAAAATGACATCATTTCATCAAATCATTGTAAATTTAATTTCTATTAATAAAAAAATTAAGTTTGCGTTTAAGAGTGATGTTTTATTTAGAGTGGAAACACTCTTGATCTAATACTTTAATTAAAGCTTATAATTACATGTAAAGTGGATTTTTTGGTGAAGGTATGAGATCTTTCAGTTGGTGTTTTGAACTGAATTTCAGACGCAGCAACGCGATAAAGGAGAAAAACCGGTCGTAATGTGACCACAATTTCTCATAACTCGATAAGTAATTTATTTATAAAAAAACTCATTTCAATTCCAAATCGCTTCAATAGTCAGGTCTACAAATTTTAAGCCTTTACGTTTAATGAGTTAGAAAATGTGTCAGAAAGATTCGCGTTGTTGAGCAGATAACTGGAGAACCCCCTTAAGCATTATTGCAGGTTAGTATTTTGTAATCGAGTTGCATGCCAGATATTCGCTTAAAACATAAGTCATGCTATATTGTTTTAAACAAAAGTGCATGCCATAATAGGTGAGGCACACTCATTAAAATAAGAATGTGCCAACTGGTGCACAACCCGATTATTGAAGATTAATCCGTCTGCACTTAAAGAGATAAAAATAGCTCTGCAATTTTCATTCAGGTAATAAAACTAATCCTTCATAATTGGGTTCACATGATTATATAACTTTTCCCCATGATTCTATGATTAAGCAATGGAAAACAATATGTTACGTACTAAAATCTTCCTTGAAAAACTAATAGTGCAAGTCGCATGGAAATCCGTTCTGAAGAACTCAAGTTATATGTACCCGTAAAGAAATTCCAATTTGCATTTTATATACTTATTAGATTAGATTATTTTAAGTAGTTTGATTTGATATCTGTTAAATTTGTGTTTTATTTTATTTTATTTTTTGTGTTCCAATTTAGTTATTGAATATTACACGAAAACGCACAAATTCTGAATTATTTACAATGTTTTTGAACAATTGAGTTAATATTTTGTAATTGGGTTTCAAGCATATTTAAATGATATTCATTCTTGAAAATTACTTTAAAATCCATAAAAAATCTGTAAATTGAGATAAACATTACAAACAAATATTACTTAAAGTACTTTTGTTTCCTGTAAGACGTTGGAACAATCGAATGTGCGATGTTTAGAGGATAAATTGCAGTAAAAGGGAAATTTATTGCTGTGTTAGGTTTTGCCACCGACAATATGATACCAGCGTTATTCATAGACATGTATTTGCTTTATACTATTGCATTAAGAGTAAACGGGTTCATCTTTCGAAATCGGGTTGCACGCACCTTTAAAAATATCCATGCTTGGAAATTACTTTAAAATCTATTAAAAAATCAGAAAATCGAGATACAATTTTCAAACAAATTTCATTTGTTTTTTTTTCGACATTGTAAAAAATGAAATTGTGTGATGTTTAGAAGTTAGAAAAATTGCAATAAAGGCACAATTTATGGGTTACAAATTATGTGACACAATTTATGGGAGCTGACATAGTGTTTTTTGTTTATAATCTAGATATATGCCATGCCAACAAGAATTTCACTAAATGCTGCGCGATTTGGTGAATTTTTTATCGTATTGTCAGGGAAATCACATATTTTTCTCTTACACCCGCCAAAGAAACGCGCATTCTGTTATTAAATCTCATGGATTTTACTATCGTTGCGAGACAATAACGTCATCTTTTCTGATTGTCTTTTTATCGATTTTTGGATGGGAGTGCGCAAATTTCAGTTATTTTGAATGCCGTAATTTTTCGTTTTAATTTATTTTATCTGGAAATCTCCTTATAACTGACACGGGTTAAGCCGGGTAGTTCTGCTAGCCTAAATGGGTGCTGATTACTTTTTGGTGTAAATCGCCACGCAGGTGGCGCAGCTAGGCTACATTTTCCATGATTGCCACAATAGCTATACCTCAAGAACTGACTCACGGATTTTCAGAAAACTTCAGATCAGTTAGTCCATTATATAATTTGGTGCTGATAACTTTTTGGTGTAAATCGCCCAATAGGTGGCGCTTCTAGGCTACATTTTCCATGATTGCCACAATAGCTATACCTCAAGAACTGACTCACGGATTTTCAGAAAACTTCAGATCAGTTAGTCCATTATATAATTTGGTGCTGATAACTTTTTGGTGTAAATCGCCCAATAGGTGGCGCTTCTATGCTGCATTATTCATGATTATGATTTTATTCATGATTATTGGCTTTATTTCAAGAACTAATGCACGAATATACATCAAACATCATATTCAGATAATCTGTGTAATAAGTTAGTGTTGTTTAGTTTTTGGTGCAAATCCCACAACAGGGGGATACTATGCTGCATTTTTCACGATTTCCGCAGTAACTATATCTCAAGAAGTAATGCATGAATTTTCATCAAACTTTATATTCAGTTAGTAACTGATATAAATTGAGACTGATAAGTTTTTTGTGCAAACTGTCCAACCAGTGCCACAAATGTGCAGAACTTTTCACGATTTCCTCAATAGCTATATCTCAAAAACTAATGCTAATGTA
Source organism: Maratus speciosus (assembly GCA_963932465.1). Taxonomy (NCBI): domain Eukaryota; kingdom Metazoa; phylum Arthropoda; class Arachnida; order Araneae; family Salticidae; genus Maratus; species Maratus speciosus. Next base: position 544,861,926 of record OZ010790.1, on the reverse strand, counting down.
ACTTCAAATTCAATTAGAAGTTGACATAAATTATTGCTGATTAGATTTTGGTGTAAATCCCGTAACCGGCCTGCCCCTATCACCTGCTAGAATGCATTTTTCAGGAAGTATTAACATGTATGAGATAGAAGAAAGTTTTAGGATTGCCACATCCGACTAGTTTTTATTTAGTATGTTTAATTTTCTATTGTTTAATAAAATATACTTATTCAATTATAAAAATAGAATTTAATTTGAAATATTACGATGTAAAATATGCAGTTATCTCCTTTTAATATGAAAAAAAACATTGTTTCTGATGAATAAAAAATCTTCATCCAGATGCACAATTTTTTATATCGACAGATACTATACTCTCTTAAAAATAACGGATTAAGGTGCATTTCCATCCCCCTAATAAAAATCTGTTTCTGCTACGTTCCAGATGTTATTCCATCTGAAATAATTTTTTTTCTACTTTCAGCTTAATTCGAGTTCGAAGCATTAGAACTCACTTATCAAACTTCAGTTGCACAACCATAAAGTTCTCTTGCATTAAAATGTCAATATTTATTCCTGAATTTTGATTAATAAAGATATTTCATTATTGACAGTTTAACAAATTTTAGTATAGGTACCGTATATTTCCGTGTACAAGCCGAGTAAACGACTTTTCAGTGAAAAATCGTCTAAAGTCGGAAACCCGTATACAAGGCGATGTTTTAAATAGTGCTAGGAAAAATATCGAAAAGATAGCACTTTTTGTGCGTAGACAATAAAAATATAGCTTTCCGAAATTACTGATCTTTCTTATTCTCTTTTGGCGCACTGCGAAAACTGTTTAATTGTATCTCAATCATTCTGTTATGGCTTGCTTGTTCACAAAACCAAACCTTATAATTTTAGCTTCAATGATAAGAAAAGATCGCTGGATCTTTCTTGTACGATGTTGAAAGATCGTTCGATCTTTCCGAAAATTTTCCACCAGTAATGCGATGGCTGGAGATAAGGATGATGCCATTGTACAAGAAGATGGCGATGATGCTGATGATGATGATGGTAATGAATTAGTAAATGTCGATATGCATACTGATGTACAAATGAAAGAAAGAGATTTTAAGAAGTTGCTTGAAATTTCTGAAAATGACTTAGTTAGAGAATGATGATTACTTTTTCATGGTAAAAGAATGGAGTATAAAAATATTTTTAGAAATTTTAAAGTTTTTTTTTTATGTTTTTATATTTACCACTATTTTCAATTTATAATATCAATTTTGGAAATTTTCTTAGTCTCGTTTATAAGGCGATACTGTCGATATTCATACTGATGTACCAATGAAAAAAGAGATTTTAAGGAGTTTCTTGAAACTTCTGATAATGACTTAGTGAATTATGATTACTTTTTCATTGTAAAAGACTGGAGTATTAAAGTATTTTTTGAAATTCGAAAGTATTTTCATGTTTTTATATTTACCATCATTTTGATTTTATATAATATCAATTTTGGAAATTTTCTTAGACTCGTGTGTTTACCGATCCCCTCACTTTGGAGCAAAAATAAATGTCTACAAATTCTCAGCTTATACCCGGAAATATATGGTAATATAATAATTAATTTGTAACTATCGACATGCCTTATAAAGAAAGAGTAAAAAGGAAAAGCAATTAATGTTTTTTTTTTTTTTTTTTTTTTTTTTTTTTTTTTTAAGGATTTGTACTTTATTTTATGTTTTGCATAAATCAAACTATTTAAATTAGATTTAAAACAATGTCGTTAAAATCAGTTAAAGAACAATAAATTTATTAGCTTAGTTCCTGTTTTCGTTTTTCCCAAATAATGCGTTCGCAGTTCGATTTCTATATAAAACGCTACTCTTAATGCACACGTTTTTTCAAGATGAAGTCACTCCTCGAAATATTGTCAGAAGTAAAAATTTTTCGATTGTCTATATATTAAAAAATATATATGAAATCACATTAATAAAATTTTATATAATAAGTCTTTGCAAATGAATGACGATGCTTGTGATGCAATTGCATTATAAAACATTATTTAAAACTGAGGAAACTGAAGCACAGGAATTTTAAACTTTAAAAAAATAAGTTTTCGGATTTTGTTTTATACTGAATTTTTAAAAGATTCTCAACAACATGTAAAATATCCCATACAAAAATCTGCATTATTTCTTGAGTTATAATCATTTATAGATGGTGAGTAGAATTAAAGTTCATTGATAATGAAAATTTAAAACGCGTTTTCTCAGCCTAGTAAATTTGGAGTTTGCCCTCACTGTTACATTCAAACTATCATATATTTCCGTGAATAAGTCGATCAGTGTATAAACCGAGTATACGCCTTTTCAGGGAAAAATCGTCCAAAATCCGAAACCCGTATATAAGCCGATGTTAAACAATGTAAGTCACTATCGATTTATAAGGTCACGCACTGCTTTGCCTGCAATGCAGTAGTTACTCGATAATATTAATTACAATCTAAATTCTACTAATCTCTGCTGCCCGTGGTTACTGACAAACTTTATTTTTTCAAACTATAAGTTAAAGTATCTTACCCAATCGACGAATTCTCATTCAGCAGGATTTAATTAAGAGTAACACGTGTCGAAATCATACCTTATATTCTTCGCCGCTGGACTTGATTAACGAAAATTCACGACTCGGATAAAATGCGTCAATAAAAATTTTGCTTCTTCTTTTATATTCTACAGGTTGATCGACGAAACTTAATATGCATAAACTTATAGAGAAAACCAGAAACCGTATACGCCGATGGTACCAACCAAACTTTAAAACATTAGAGTAAAATAGAGTATAGATGTCACTGCTGCGCACACAGCTTAAATGTTCATAGGACGTTCACATTAAAACAGAACTAGTGTTTCTTTATAACAGTTTTGCTAGTCCACTAAATGCTGCATTAAATTCAATTTCACAAATTAAATTATTTTATATGAATTAATTAAATCTTATCAAGAATACGTTATTATTAACATGCTTTGAGAAAATATCTGAAAACCATCTCACTAAAACTGTGACATATTTCTTAATTTTCAAAATAAACGACTAGCATTTTTTCACAGGTTATTCTTTATATCTGATTAATATCTTATGAAAAAATGAACGAAATTGTTGCATAACAAGGTACACTATTAAAAATATTTACTGGCAGTGAACGGCAGCAGAGATTCTAGTCATACCCCGTAAAAAAACAATCCATGTTCATCATTTTGGTTAAACGTGTACACCCTAGCGAACGAAAATGTATGGAGTCGTACCATATTTTTGCTAACAAATGGCCAAGAACTGCAAGAATATGTGGATAGCCCTTAATTTTTAAGTATCTAAAAATATCCCTGTAAAATTACGGGCAGAGGACGGCAACAGAGATTCCAGTCCTACCTCATAAAAAAACCATGCCCGCCATTTTGTGCAGCCCGTAATTATACGGTTCAAAGATATAATGCACTTCAAAACCCAATAACACTTTACTTACTTTTCCGTAGCACGTAGAATGTTAAGATAATCATCACAGAATCGCTTTTTTGGCGGGTTAAAAAATATGCTACGTTCGCGGTTAAGTGACATTATTTCTCGAAACACGACTCAAATGAAGGGTTACACTCTAGCGGAAGAAAATTTATGGTGTTGTACCGTATTCTTTTAGTGAATCAGACCGTTTTTCATCAAATAAGGCTGTTGCCCGTGAAAATTGAACAGCTAAATCTCATAAATTTACAGTTTTCTCTGACAGTGTATATTTATTATCTTTCTTTAAAAAAAAGATTTCACCTCCCTGAACAATTAAATAAAACTGTCACGCTGAGAAGTTAATCATTTTCAGTTTTAATATACTTTTCTTTAAAAACAATTAACAAAGATTCAATATAAAGCCATATGTAACCGTCTTGAAGTTAGCGTTATTTTAGAAAGCAAATTAAATAATGCTTTTTTTTTTATTGTGCTCTTAAAAGAGATGAAGGTTTTCTTTGTTCCTAAAATTATTGCTTGTAAAAGTAGTATTTCACTTCAAAAGTTCTTGCATATCTATAAATATAATATTAAATGGAACTAAAAATGTATTCAATATGAGCAATATTCTTTTTCTTTACTTGGAAAATGTCCAGGTCATCCCCATTTTATTGGCGTCATGAGTAATAAAATGTATTACTTTTGCAACATTCAAAATATACACGATATATCTATTGCAGTGAACTACAAAAATTTAGTCTAATATTAAAGTTTAGATGTTTTTACGGGGAAACAGAAAGTATTTGTTTATAAATGGTAAAATGTCAATAATAATTAATTGTACAGTAGAGAATATTATAAACATTAAAAAGAAAAGTAAGTTTTTATAATTTCGTTTTTACAATCAAGAAATAGATAACTTCATTCCACATTTAAAAAAAAGGTTTAAATGATTTAATTAAACAAATTATAAATTTTATATTATGAATTTTTCCATTTCCGCATTTCAACATAATATAGTAGACTATAATTTTAGCCACTATTGTTCAGTTGCCCCACAAGAGAAGGGGCAGAAAACGAACCTCGTTGGCCCATGCTTCCAAATTCAAATATTTTTAAGGGATCCGTTACCCAAAAGCAAACAAAGAAACAAACTCTATGAGTCTCGCCTTGTTGTCCGTTTATCTATCAGACCGTTTTTCTCCTGTACGGCTGAGATTATTAAATTAAAATTGATGACAAATAATAAGATCCAAGTTTCCCTTTCTTTTGTAAAACTTTTCATATTCAACCTTGACGCAATAAAACGTTACGGCTTAAAAAAATTTTTTTTGGAAAATCTATTTTAGTAAATCGCGTAAGAAATGAACATATAGGTATAAATTAACGACTTTCATTTTTGTTTGTGGTTGCTATAAGATTTTCTTCCGTGCAAAATTTCTAAGTTTTATGTAAAGCGGAAGAACTCTATAGCTTTTACTCTCAAAACTTATTAGATACTTCCGGTTTACCTTGAACCTTGATATTTGACAAAAAGGTGTTTTTAGGACTGAATTGGGAAAGTAAGAAATGTAGAAGGAAAGGGTGGGTTGTAAGGGCACGAAACCTTCAAGTTGATCGAAATTTTGCGATTAAAAACTATAGGTTACTTTCGGTTGACGTATTTTTTTTAATTTGGCACAAAAGATTTGTAAATGGCAAAATCTGAAAATCATTAATTTATAAATCTATGTTGATTTGTTAAGTTGACAAACTCATGAGTTTGAGTAATCGGGCATATGGATAATTTTAAACGAAAATCACGTCTTGTGCAATTAGGATTTACACTCTCACACACATGTAAAGAAAATCATTAATTTATAATTTTACGTCGACTTTTTATGTGATTTTCGGTAACCGTGATGTTAAAGACATACTATAAGTGTTCCGTCTTTTCCTTTTTAGGTACTGTATTCTAAAAAACAGTACAAATGCCAGTTGGCATCCTGAAGGTTCCGCACTGAGAAGTTTTATCACCGTAAAATTTAGTAAGCATTTAGTTTCTTGTCAAATATACACAAAATTCTGTAGCAATACGTTGATTTCGCGTTAATATCCATTATACAAATTCACGAATTTGTCACATAATTGTTCGACAAAATTAATGATTTCCCGATTTTTTTTTTTAATTTACATGTGCTAAAAGCTCTTTCTTCGCACCAACGTTTAACGTTCCATGTTAACCAAAAGTACCCTCTACGCTTTGAATGTAGAAGAAACTTTTCCAATTTTCACAAAAAGCAGTTCTAATTCAACGTTTTATCGAAAGGGTGTATTTTCTTTTTTTTCACATATTAAGGGTTTATACGTTTTAATTGGCGATCAACATGGAATTTCCTTTCTTCCAGTAGCAACTACAATGCCATGCCTTTGAGGCAAATTGCTGTTAATTAGTACCTATTCCGATGAGAAATGAATTCTGCGTTGACATTAATTAAAATCCTGCAGTCATACGGATTCTAAGCCAGCGCTTCATGAAAATGTATGCATACGACCATGAACTCTATGAATATGTACTAGAGATCAGGACTTTTTTTTTTTTTTTTTTTTTTTTTTTACATGTGTGTAAGATTTTCCTCCTGTCTAAATTTCAAGAATCTTCATCAACCAGAGGTACCTTATGGTTTCTGATCTCAAAACGTATAGAGTACTTCCATTTGACTTAGAACCTTGAAATTTGGCATGAAGGAAGCATTTATATAACATATAAAAGAAAAAATCCAAATATAATTAATGTGTAATTCAATGTTGATTTATTACGTGACAAACTCTTCAATTTTCACAGTTGCTGATAACGCCAAATTAAAGTATTGTAGCATGACTTTTTGTATATTGATTACTGAACTAGGTACTTACTAAGATTTATGGTAGGTATTGAACCCTCATGGTGAGAGTCCTATTCACACTTGTAAGTTTATTAATGGAATTTGTTTTTCAAACCGACAACGTCCAATGTCTACTACGGGTGATAGGTATTTGAAAGGACTTTCCGGCTTATATTTTAAATTAATATGTATCGTGGTGCCTTTATGGGAAAAGAGTTTACCTAATCATAGAGAATAACTTGATACATTCAGATTCTGTGATATTTTGCTATAACATTTAAAAAAATATTATACTTTCTCCAAACATGCAAAGACTTGAGTCAGTCTTCTTGTATCTGATAAAAATTTCAATAATGTCAATAAATCTCATATTTTTTTCAGAAAGTCAAATTTAATTAAATATTAAATTTATATTTGTAGGATTTCTAATATGCGTTTAATTCTTGTTGATCTGATATGATCTTCAATTTGTGTGTCACTGAAAGGTGACATTATAAATTATAACACATACATGCATTTTCCTATAAAATTTGTTTATTATATTCATAGTTTGTGAACACAACACAATAAAACCTAAGAATTTGAAAAATATATATAAGGTTTACTTATGGACGTTGAAGAGTTAAACTGCGAATTATCTAATGTTGATTTCTGTTTCTTAAGACATTGTTAATTAATTTTTACAGAAACATACAAAAGTTATTTTAATTTAACGGACAATACACCAGAACAAACCTTTTCAGAGGAATAGCTACCCTTTAATTAACGATGAATGTCGGAAATACAAAATTTCAAAGTTTTAAATTTAAAAATATATAAACATTCTTAATATATTCTAATGCAGTTATCGAAATTGTCTATAAAATTAAATGTATGAAAAAGCGTTTTACTGAATCCGGTTCACTTTCAATGATTTAGATTTCCAATCTTTAAACTCACTTTTCACAGTTTGTAAAATTTCAGCATATAAAAATATTAACAAACATTTTTCAAATGTTTTGTTGAATCCTTATGGTTTGCTTTAATAAATTAAAAAGAGGATTTGAAATAATATAAATAGCTTTAAAAAATGAACTCGGGCAAAATCCAATACTTTATTCATCATTTTAGGATCGTTAAAATGAGTATAAACTTGCTTGGAAACTTAAAAAATTCCGCGTTGTGCTGAATACGCGATCGGAATATCTGCTGTATAGTACTTTAGGATTCATTGTCTAGTTGACAGGTTTTGATCGTGCAGGCTAAAATACGATCATAACCTTTTTTTAGAGGGCTCGCTACACTTTATTTGACAAATATATATCGAAAATGCCAATTTCAATGTTTTTACTTTAAATATGTATAACCATTCCTTATACATTCTAACGAAGTTATATAAATACATAAAATTTTTACTTAATCCAGTTTGTTTTAAATGATTTAGAGAAACAATCTTTAAATTCGGTTTTCACAGTTTTCTTTTTTTTAGCATATTACAAATAGTAGCATTTATATTTCAAATGCTTTGATGATATACTTTACAGTTTCTTGGGCAAAGTTCAATCGTTCGTTCTTCAGTTCCACTTTAATAAATGGAGTACCATGTATGCTTGGGAACTCAAAACTGAGGGTTTCTCTTTGTATTGAGCACCTGACCACGACAAATGCTGTGTAAAACCTTATGGTCCATTGTCTTACAGACTTAGTTTTGCTCGGTATGCCAAATTCGTATTTTTTTTTTTTTCAGAGTTAGTTTAAAAAAATAAACATTTTCTCTTAATTTTATACGTATTGACATTTTTGCTCTTATTTTTTGTAATATGTTTACCTTAAATTTAAACGCAAAATTTCATAACAGTATAAAAAAACTGCTGCAAAATATTTTTATCTATAGAAGAGGAAAGAATGAAACTTTTTACAAACAACACAATTTTTCTGATTCTTCTCACTTAATACTTTAATAACTTACTTATAATTCACAAAGTTATTTTCCTTTTTACAGACATTTAATAATACCCCAAAATGACAATATTAAATATTTATATCGCAAAAATTTTCTATATATTTAGCAATTCCCTTTAATATTTTTTTTTATTCCTTTAAAGATCTTTTAATTTAGGTTGCTAAAAAACTGCTTCAAAATATTTTTATCTGAAGAAGGGGAAAGAATGAAACTTTTTACTTACAAAACAATTTTTCGCATTGTTATAACATATTAGTTTATTTTATTCATAAATTTATTTTCCTTTTCACAGACATTTATTAATATGCCAAAATGACAGTGTTAAATATTTTTATAGCAAAAAATTTCTAAAACTTCAACAATTCCCTTTAAATTCTTTTTTATTCATTTCAAGATCTTCTCATTTAGGTTTATTTCCGTCTGTATTACGTTTCGATTTCAACTTCTTTCTTTTTGAATCGAAAAATAATTTTTATAATGCTTTTTACATAAATAAAAATTTAAGTTCTTGATCTTACTAAAATCAAACGTGTGTGCTTTTTATTTTTTGATTCATCCAAATGTACGGAATTTACGATTTCTAATACATCACAAGAAACGAAACAGCAACGAGAAAAAATATTTTAACATCTGATTTTGTCGTTTGGAGAACATCCAAAAGTCGAAATTCGCAACATCTCTCATACGAAGAAATCCGCTGTATTTGTATCTGAAAAGTAATAAAAGAAGCACGTAATAACTCTAGCATAAACAAATTATTATTATGAAAATATAAGAAATATTTTTTTATACAGGGGGATTCAAAGTATATGTTATTGTGTATATCTTTTAAGCCGCTACAGATAAAAAATACATCCATGCCGACAAAATATACAAATCAAATGCAGATATTATATAAACATTGCCCATCCGAAAATTCCCTGGTCTGATTACATTACTTTCTATCCAATAGAGAGCGCTGCGCGCTCTGAGGTGATGTCGAAAGCACGACAAAACCTCGTCTTGTAAAGTGGCTCGTCTTGTAAAGTCTGTTGTGTGATGTTATGTGCATTCGGTTTGTTGTAACTGTGTAACGTGATGGTGCTCGCGAAGGTCGAACGATGGACGAATCTGTCAAGTCTGAAAATTTTGCTCTCTATAGGCTGATAGAAAAATGATTTTCTAAAACATTTTTCGTTGGCCCTAATCCTTATAATTTTAAATATACGAAATAGATAATTTCGAGATGCAATTAGCTCTAACTCCGAAACTTATCTGTCGGTGGAATAAGGAGAGGGGGGAGGTGGCATATTTTTAAGTGTTAAACATTTTTCTTAACTGGAATATTGCATTTTATGGTGCTATGAACTATCAATTAAACAGTTTTAGCTGAGAAACAGAATTTATACATGAGAGAATGTTAAAGTAATATTAATATTAAATAAAAGTTAATCCTGTTATTTTATAATTTTCGTCAGTAAAACTTGCTTGTTGAACATGGAAATATTTAATTAAATACTGATATCCTTCGAAAAAGCTATATTCTGGTCTGAGAATGTTATTAATACACAATAATAACTACTCGGAAATGTTTAAGAGGAACAGCGGCAGAAAAAATGTTTTTTTTTTAATTATTATTATTATTATTATTATATAAATGCTTCTTTAAGGGGGTCCGGAACACAAAAATCTTCAAATTTTCTAAAAAGGTTTTATTGCACTAAAAAAATTCTCTGTTTTTTCTTCTTTAAATGACGTTTCAATCATGTTTCTATATTAATTGGAACAGGAATTATTATTATTTTTTTGTTTTGGTTTGTTTTCAAAATCTAGCTTTCAAGCAATGGTTGTCATGGAAACGACTTTTGTGAAAATGCGTTTTTCTTCATGATGATTTTTTCACCATTTGTAGTATTTAAATTGGTATAAGTCAAGAACCGTTAAAGATAAATGGTTAAATCTTCGAACATGTCTTTTTCGATTGTTTTACTTCAATTTTGATTGAGAAAATTTGAAAAAATATATACTTTTGAAAATATGATTTTTTTAAAGTTACCTCATTTTTTTAATTGATTTAAAAATTTTTAATTATTATTTATATTATTATTTTTACAAATGCTGATTCAAAATTAAAATTTATATATTTCTGTTTATTTAAAAGGAAAAAAAATAATCAATTCTATATAATTCTAAATAATATTTCGAGATGAAACGATTTTAAATTACCCCACTTTTTAATTAAATTTCTAATTAAAAAAAACTATGAAATGTTTTAGCAAGTGATTTTATTTACAAATGATATGGTTAACCATCAGAAAAAATTTCAAAATTTTAACTCACTAAATAAAAAATTATTTTCAAATTTGTGTCGGACTCCCTTAAATCTAAAATATATATTATGTTCTGAGATTTCTATAGATGAAGAACTCTTTTTGTACTCGTAACTCTCTTTATTGTATATTTTACTTTGAGGTATATTACATTTTCTTTTAATTTTTATAAATGTAAATTATAAATATTATTATTTATAAATAATATTTTTATATAAAAAAAAACACTTATTTTCAAGAATTAAATGTTTATCCTAAGATTAACGCTTAATGTTATATAAGTACAATTCAGGTTTTTTTTCTTTTGTTTTTCAGAAAAATTCAGTTACAAAACATTAATTTGGCATGGTCACCGAACTGGATAATGGTAAAGTCTTCTTTCGTTCTGCTTTGTAGAAATTGCGAGTCGGTAAATTTATTACAAAAATATTATTATTTTTAATTCATTTCTTTTTTTTAAATATAGCAACATTAAAGAAAAAATTGAAAATTGTTTAAACTATCTTTTTTCAAGTATACTAAATTGATTTTTCAATAAATAAATATAAATGAATAAATTATAATTATAACTACAATTATAATTATAATTAAAATAATTAAATTAAAATTTTATTGATTATTACGTGTTTTTGTTAATTACACATATTTATATTCATATAATATTTTATTACGTGTTTTGTTTATTACACACTTCAGTTTTATTTACATTTTCTACTTTATATGTAATTCGCTTTTGCAACTAAATAACTAATAATGATCAGAACTACAAATCACGATGTAGCACAAATAGGTAGCATTTAATTGACACTTCACAAAATGAAACACATCACACCGTTTACAAGACATCGCAGAACAGAACAGAACAGAATATGTACTCTGACATTTATTTGGGAGACATGTGTTGGTGCTGCCCCGTATACAATTTAAATGTAAACTAGAAACACCATATTTCACTCCTGCTTGATAATTCTGTCGTTCAGGAGATCTTCTGTATCTATTGCATCTTCTAAGTAGCTGTGGAGAAGAAGAAGAATTAGATTTTAAACATTCTGCAAGATCAACAATGGTACCAGTGGGAACAGAAAGATTTGGAAGCATTGAATCAGAGTCAGTTGATAGTCAGTTGGTGTAGGACCAGGAGTATTTGGATCATGAGAGTCAGCTGGTTGCAGATCTGTGATACTAGGCTGTATTGTTCAAGAATCACATTGTTTCACAATTGCATTTTCACTAATGAAAATTACAGTATCACTTTCTTCAGAATTTGGATCATTAACGAAAGAAGTCTCTGCACCTACATTAGTTATTTGATCAACATGCTTTTTCCAAATAATTGAACCAACTAGAACTCTATAATGTGATTTTCCTTCCCCTGCTATAATTCGAACGATTTTCCGATTGGCTTCTGGAGTATACATTCTTACAGCTTCCATCTGGTTAATTTCAAATTCTTTCATTCTTTTTCGCATCTTGTTTATCATGAACAAAATTTGTAACACTTGCCACTACCTAATATATTTTTGTTCTTATATGACGTTTTAATTAAAAAGTTGCAGGATTCTCCCCCGTTGTAACATGAGGCATCTTTCTATATTGCAAAAGGAAGTTATTCAATATTAATTGCAAATTACCAGATTCTGAAGCTAAGTCTTTTAATCCGCGTTTGAGATTTGGCACGTATCTCTCAGCCTCTCTATTTGTAGCTGGATGGTAAGGCACACTGAACCTATGTTTTACACCATGATTGTTCAAGAATATCTCAAATTCTGCAGATGTAAACTATTTAGCATTGTCTAATACTAAAGAAATAGGGTAACCGTAACGTGCAAAATGTGAAGAAAAACAAATAATTGTAGTTTCTGTAATAGCACTAGGATCAATAAAAACTTCTGACCATTTGCTATGGGCATCAACCCCTAAGAGGAGCAATTTTCCCATAAAAGCACCAAAATAATCAATATGAATTATTTGCTATGGAGCTGTAGGCCATTCCCAATGATACGTATATACTTTGAGAAAATTATGTTTCAAATTTACACAAATAGTGCATTAATGTCTTGATCTATCGCTGACCACCATACAAAACTACGGGTTAAAAACTTCATCTTTTCTATACCAAAATGACCAAAGCGTAATTATTTTCATTTTTGCTTTCTATGAATTTCTGGGATAACTACTCTACATCCTTTTAAAATACAACTATGTTGAAGAGTCAGTTCTTTTTGTTTACCTTCAAAAAGTAAATTTTTAGGAATTTCAGAACCAGAAATGAGGTGATGAAAAATTTGAAGTAAAAGGGGATCAGATTTTGTAGCTGAAGCAATGGATTTAAAAGTTTAAAGTGAAATAGAAAGTTGATTAAATTGAAGAATTTCAGATGCACCAATTACGTCATTTGAATTTAATTGTTGAGGTAAATCTTCTCTACGTAATAGAAGACGTGAAAGAGTGTCAACAGTTTCCTGTTTAGTAGCTTTCTTATAACGGATATCATATTTAAATGTTTGTAAATAAATTGCATATCGTTGCATTCTAGCAGTCGATAAAACAGGAATGCTGTTAGAAGGTGAAAAAATATAAACTAAAGGTTTGCTGTCAGTAAATAATGTAAATCTGTCACCATACAGATATTGAAAAGAATTCCTCACGCCAAATATTATAGCAAGTGTGTCTCTTTATGAACTTGACTATACCGTTTTTCTGCATTAGTCAAGGTTTTGGACACAAGCTCAATAGATTTTTCAGTGTTATCTGACATCACATCCGAATGAACTGCGGAGATACCATAAAGAGAAGCATCAGTAGCTAAAAATAAAGCTAACTTAGGATTAAAGTGAGTGAGAACCCTGTCCGAAGATTTTTTTTTTTTTTTTAATACTTGTTCACACTTAGAAGATCAATTAAACTTCACTTTCTTCTTAAGCAAATTATTTAAAGAATGTGCGATTGTAGATAAGTTTGGTACAAACAGAGCATAATATGTAACTAAGCCTAGAAAAACTATAACCTGTGATATATTTACTGGTTTTGGAGCATTTAAAATTGCTTGAATTTTATCTTATGTTTTATGAATTCCATGTTTATCAACTTTATACCCAGAATAGGAAATCTCATCTTCCATAAAGATTGATTTTAATTTATTTGCTCTAATATTATATTTCCTTAATCTTTTAATACTTGCTTTAATCTTTGTAAATACATTTCATATGTTTCATCTGTTTCACCAGTAACCCCAATATCATCTATAAAAATTGTAACTCCCTCAATTTCACTTAAAATATGCTCAATTTTTATTTGCCATACAGCAGAACTAAGAAATATTACCTATAAATCCGCACAAACTTTTCTTGTGTTTAACGCTGTGAAAAAACGAGACAGAGAACACAAATGGACACTGTTAGGTAAAATTAATAACCCCATTAATCCGTAAAACTGTAATCTGGTTTTAATTGAATCGTTTCGTCAGACATTATCGATTTAATTTTGGCGGTACTTACTAGACGTCATACAAAATTTAGGTTCATAATTTTGAGACAGTACTTTTATGAATGTTATCTACTTTTAGACCTTTAGCATACACTTTGGGCTTAAGATAAGCTCACAGTCGCTCAATTCGTTGAATTTTGGAAACGTTAGCCGGACTTCTCTACGAAAGAGATGTTTTGCTGGCGGAAGTAGCTGAGAGCGATTTTGTAGTAGCAACTGCTGGTTAAATCAAACCAGAAGACGTAAACATCACGGTTGTAACTGCTACGGATAGAAGGGATTAGACGACGTCGAATGCACCTGTTCAAATGTCGTTGACATTTGACAGCGAATCCAGACTTTCGAATATACAGACGAATGAAGTCTTTCGGGCCCATCGCAATCCAAACGATGATCGTGTCTTAGAATATAGCTTTATTAGCGAATTTGTTTATAGGTTGAGTCGGGGAGACATCAGATGTAGCTACCACTATCGTTAGAGGTGTAGTGAGTGAGCTTGAAATATGGCTCGTCATCCAAGATGAATACTCGATCAGATAATTTTTTGAACAAGCGACCACACTTCGTTTTTGCGGCAAACATTTGCTTTTATGTTCGTTTTGGTATGATCCTTTTCTTGCGATATTTGATGATAAGAGAGTTTGGCAGCTGAGACATGGATTAATATTCGGTTGTTTTTGACAAACAGCTATTTCAGCTGCTGTAGCTTCGGCTTGGTGACATTTTGGGCCTCCCAACGCGACCCGGGTTGTCTTTTGACGGATGTCCCTTCTAGTAACGTTATAGAGCATCGTATATAGTTCATTTGGGTATATTTTTAGCACAAAAATGGTTCACGATGAGCTTGTTCCCTTGTTACATATTGCCTTCATAAAACTTGCACACACGCGTCCGCAGACACTCCTCTTTCGACCCCATTCTCGGAAAACACAGATTATTTAATGAACTCTCGGCTAAAGGGAGTGCCCTCATATACAATAACGTAACACTTAAGGTGCGGGTTTCGCCTGATTCGTATTCCTTTGATATTTTGCATAACTGCAAAGTTTGTGCCGATTTTTAGGAAACAGTTCTTAGTAAGACCCATGGATAACTTAAGGAATTGGAATTGTCATTTTGGTGTATTAACCCTCTCGCTGCGTAATTGCTTTACTAAAATCGCTTCAAAAATTGCTTATTTAACTCCTTTGCGAAGAGCATCTTTAAAGGATTTTTATTCTTTGCCACCGGTTTTCAAAACAAACATTTTCGTCTGATTTAATTGGGAAAATGCTCCGATTAGATAAGGCAAAATTTACGATAAAAAATAATTGGCGGGAAGGATCAAGGAGGGTTAATTAGACGGAAAAATGCATCCCCGATGAAATCTTCGGTTGCCCAAATTTTGCTACTTTTAGGTTGCCCAAGAAACTCTCGGGTTGCGCAGCGAGAGGGTTAATGGTCAATAATTCTTGGGACTTTTCATATACAGGTAACGGAAGATATGCTTGATTTAAGTGATTTTTGTAAAATGTACACCACCACCGTATGTAGCTAACATATCTTCTATCTTAGGTAAGGGATACTTTCCAACTATCTGAAATTTATTCAATGTTACTCTAAAATCGCCACATAAAACATGGTTCGTACGGATACCGTTATGTCTCCTTGAAAACTAACAGTATATTTTTACAGAAAAATAAATCTATGTTGAACACAAAAATTTCGCCTTCTTTTAAAAGGAGATTTTCTGTAAGATAATATTGGTGCCGTAAATTTTTCTGGTCTGCAAAATTCAAGGAGGCGTACGAACCATGTAAAAGAATCATGAATTAGGCTTAATCACTGGAACTATAGGAGTTGCTCAGTTACTATTTGTAACTGGTTTAATAATACCTTCGTCTTGTAAACTTTCTAATTCTTTATTGACTACTGCACGTAGTGCATAAGTGACAGTCCTAGCTTTGCAAAATATGTGCGTAGCATCTTTTTCAAGATAAAGGGCTGCCTTTAATGACTTATGTAGAATTTTAAGATTAATTGATATAGACGTTATTTGTATAAATAGAATAAATTGAATTCACAACAGTACATTTTTGCTGCGAAGTCCTTCATCGTTGAATACGCTATTTTCTTGGGAATGAAGATCGTAAAGAATATTAAAATATGCAGGAACTTTGACGACTTTGAATTGGTGAATCTCGATTACTATTTTCTTAAAGAATACACAAATTTATTTAAATGAATACGATTGAGTTTGTATTTCAGAATATTTAATTGAATAAGTAACATCTTTAGAATTAATCGACATCATCTCAAGAATCAAAACATTGGAATGTTCTATTACAGATCCGCACATGACCATCAAAATACAGAATAAAATTTATCTAATAAAAGAAAATAAAACAAGATTAATATGCATATAATACAGAAAAAGGATAATATGAATTTTAAAATTAAAAAAGAGTTAAAATAATAAGAATAAAAATTGAATAAAATCTTCTATTTTTAAGGCAGAGAAAACCAGTCATTTTCAGTTCTCGAAGTGCTGCCATCTATATTCAGTTTATCATAATAAAGTCCTTTTTACAATTGAACATCCTCCGCCCCCGGCAGGAGAGGGGACACCTTTGAAATGGGAGGCTTGATGTCACCGTCATCTGTTTTAATCAAAACAACTCGTACAAGATTGTCCGATCCAGGCGATGTTTTTAGAATGCGGCCCAATGTCCATCTGATGGGCTGAAATCGGTCGTGAACAATCACTAAGTCTCCTTTTCGATGATTAGTTCGTGGAGTAGTCCATTTTGGACGTTGTTGGAGATGTTGAAGATATTCACGTGACAATCTGCACCAAAATTGATTCTTTGCTTTTTCTATCAAGCGCCACCGAGCATTTAATGTTAGAATTCTGGGATTTGAAGATTCTGGAATATCAAGGAGGGGTGCTCCTATTAAAAATTGACCTGGAGTTAATGCACATGGATCTGATGGATCCGAAGACATAGGGGTTAAGGGTCTTGAATTTATACAACTTTCAATTTGACATAGCAAAGTAATTAATTCTTCAAAATTCAATACACTAGATTTGCAGGCTCTTAGAATGGGATTTTTAGTAAGCTTTACAGCTGCCTCCCATAGCCCACCAAAGTGTGGTGCATATGGAGGGATGAAATGCCAATTGATTTTCTGGCTCGAAAGAAATTCTTGAACTTCATTTTCCCTCAAATATTGGAATAGCTGCTTTAACTGATTAGCCAGACCTGTGAAGTTTTTATCATTGTCTGAATATACATCGGACGGTAGACCTCTACGCGCGATAAATCGCTTCAAGGCTGCTAGCAGGGCTTGCACAGACAAGTCTGATACCAACTCAAGGTGTACCGCCTTAGTGCACATACAGACGAATACTGCTATATAAGATTTAATTTTGATTTTGCTTCTTGGCAAGTTTGGTTTAGTTAGACAGGATCCTGCAAAATCTAAACCCACCTTGGAAAATGGACGAATTGGGGTGATTCTGTCAACGGTAAGGTCTCCCATCATTTGTTGACAAGCTTGAGACTTAAGGCGTTTGCAAAGCACACATTTATGGAGCTCTTGTCGTACAGTAGAACGACCGTTGATAAACCAGTACTGTTGGCGTATCATTGCAAGTACTAGCTATGTACCTGCATGTAGATGTCGCTCATGGACATGTTTTATCAATAACTTAGTAGTAATATGATTTTTCGGAAGTAGCATAGGATACTTTCTATCAAAACTTAACGACTGATGTTGTGACAAACGTGCACCAACTCGAATAATATCACTCGAATCTAAAAACACATTTAATTATAATAATTTACTATTGCTTGGTAAGGGTTTTCTTTCTTTTAATAATTTAAGCTCGGTATAGAATTCAGAAATTTGTACTAATTTCACAATACATTGAATAGAATCAGAGATTTCTTGTGCACTCAGATTTCCAGATTTTTTTGTAGCACTATGACTAGTATTATAAATGAATCTAAGACACCACGCTGTGACTCTTGATAACTTAGAGAATTTTGAGAACTTATGAATAAAATCTGGAAGGGCAATTACTTGAGTTACGTTGCTGACAGATTGAATTATTGGATTTAACTCAGATATCGGAGGATTGTACAAAGGTATTGGGATTGGTTCATTTGATAACAGCCATGGAGGCCCATGCCACCATAGCGAATGATGAAGAAGCTTTCGTGGTGGAATACCCCTAGAAGCTGAATCTGCAGGATTTAGAACACCTGGAATATGATTCCACTCACATGAATGCATTAATGATTGGATTTGACATACTCAATTTAGAACGAATTGATTTCCTTTTAAAGGAGGTGATTTTAACCAGCTGAGAACAATCTGTGAATCTGACCATAGATAAATATTATCAAAGTTTATTGGCAAGGTATCGATAATGACTGAGCATAACTTGGCTAATAAAAGAGCAGAACAAAGTTCAATACGTGGCAGTGTTTGAGGTTTTATTGGATTTACTTTAGTTTTAGCTGCAATCAAATTGACAAATACTTCGTCAGGAGTAACAACACGTAAATAAGTGACAGCAGCATAAGCTTTACCTGAGCCATCACAAAAACCATGTAACTGAATTTGGACATCATTTTGATTATAAGAATTAATATATCTGGGTATTTCAATTGACTTTAACAAATGAATTTCTGATAAAAACTCATTCCAAACCTGTAGTATGGAGTCTGGGATTTCTTCATCCCACGAAATCTTATCTTTCCAAAGATCTTGCAACATGATCTTTAATCTTATTGTAGTAGGAGCTAGGAAACTCAAGGGTTCAAATATTGTAGCCACTACTGATAACAAATCTTTTTTTTTTTGTTTTTACTTCTTTAAAATCATTGAAACGAATTTGTAAAACATTTCTGGAAGAATCCCAAAGTAGTCCGAGGACTTTAACCGTATCATCTTCCTGAATTACTTTTTGCAATGAAGCCTTCACTTCATCTGGTAAATGAGCAATTACTTCTGGATCATTACAAGTCCACTTACGTAGATTAAAACCTCCGCTTTTCATAACTTCGATTAACTCAGTTACCAAATTTTGGGCATTTTCCTTTGAATCCGAAACAGAAAGTAGATCATCTACGTACGTACTTTTCCGAATTATCCGAGAGGCTTCTTTATGATTTTGTTCATTGTCATTTGCCAATTGGTGTAATGTCCTAATGGACAAAAATGGAGCGCAAGAAGTTCCGTACGTAACGGTCAACAGCCTGTATGTTTTAATAATTTCATCTGAATTGAATCTCCAAAGAATGCGTTTTTAATCTACATGATTTTGATTGACGAGGATTTGCCTAAACATTTTCTAGATGTCAGAACTAAAAGCGATTGGATGCATTCTGAACCTTAACAGTAGAGGAAAGATTTCTAGTTGCAATTTTGGACCTATCTCTAAATAATCATTCAAGGAGCGGCCTTCTGAACCAACAGCAGATGCGTCAAATACAACTCTAAGCCGAGTTGTAGAACTATCTTCTTTTAACACCTCGTGATGTGGGAGATAAAAATGATCAGGATTTGAAATTTCTGAATCTGGTACAAGTTCCATGTGCCCCAAATCGATATACTCGCGCATGAAGGATAAATACTGCTCTTTAAGCAAGGGGTTTTCTCGAAGTTTTTTCTCCAAGAAGTAGAAACGTTTTAAGGCTTGAGATTTGGAGTTACCGAGAACAGGTTTAGATTTAAAGGGTAGATTTACAATATATCTTCCAGATTCTGAACGTGAAACTGTTTTCACATAGTTATCTTCAACTAGAGAAATTTGATCAGAAGTAGGAACCGATTCAAGTTCCCAAAATTTTTGTAGTTGAGAACTTATCTGTGTAGTGGCATGGCAACTAACAAATGAATTTTGATTTGATTCATTCGAATAAATGATCCCCGAAAGAATCCAACCCAGTCTAGAATTAACAGCACTCGGGGATCCTTTAGGTCCGAGAATCGATTCCCCTATTATGACGTTAGCAAATAAATCTGCGCCTAGAAGTATATCAATGGGGCTGGACAAATGAAAATTAGGCTCCGCAAGATTCAAACCTTCAATGTGTGGCCAATATTTAGTTGTAATCAAACAATTTGGTAAATTGGTTGTAATCTTATTAACAACTAATGCATCTAAATGAAAAGTTTCATTATTGAAATGTGGAGAGAATGTCAAGAAAACTTCCTGAAGAGCCGTTTCTGCGACTAAATTGTTGATTCCTGAGATTTTATGATTTGTAGGCCGCGATGGAAGACCTAATTTTTTACAACAAGCTTTTGACAGTAAACTTTTTTGAGAAGGACTATCTATCATAGCTCTGCAAGGTATGAATTTTCCTGATTTAGATTTAACCTTTATAATGGCAGTAGTCAACAATGTTTGAGAATTTTCATTGATAGATTGAGAACTTAAACAGTTACATTTCTTAGAATTAACAACAGCATTTGGTGTTGTAACACGATCTTGCTGCCTGAACTTATTCTGTGATGCAGGGCTAGTTTGATCACGATGCAGAAGTGTATGGTGTTTAGAATTGCAATGCCTACAAGTAGTCATAATACGACAATCGGCTACGAAATGATTTGATCTTAAACAGTTAGTGTACAGCTTTTTTGATTTTATCAAATTCCAACGTTGATCAAGAGATAATTTTGAAATTTCTGGACACTTAAAAAGTGGGTGGGATTCGTTACACTGTGCACATGAAAGATTTGGAGTTTTATTTATATTATCCATTACGACTGGATTAGCGACAGATTTTTTTGTAAAATGTTGAAACTTATTTTCAAATTTTAAATTAGATTTGGATTCAGCTTTAAAAAAATCCGAATTACAGCTCTGCAATCTACGAGCCTGTTTTTCGAGAAAAGTCATTAACATTTCATAAGTTGGAAAAGAATCCTTATCTAAGGATAATTCCCATTGCTTTTTTAAGGATTCATCAAATTTTGCATGTACAATATACACTAATATCAAATCAACAAATTCATTAAATTGAAATTTCAAAGATTTTAAATTTCGAATAACTTCATTACACGTATCCAAAAGCTCTAAAATAGTTTTCTGCGTTGGTGATTTCAATGGTTTGGCATTAACAAATTTAGACAGCAATGAATATGCCAACTTCTTGCGATTATCATATCTATTAACTAACGTTTCCCAAGCTTCAATATAATTTTCACCAGAAATTGAAAAACCAGATATTAATTTAGAAGGATGATTCTTAACACTGGCTATTAAATAAAAAAATTTCAACTGATCTGAAAGAGATTCATTGTTATGAATTGCAGTCAAAAATATCTCTTTGAAGCTAATCCATTGAGTGACATCTCCATAAAAAATGGGTAACTCGAATTTAGGAAGCTTTAGAGCGTTATTACTAACTCCTATATTTGAGCTCTTGTTAGCTGCACTTTGATTTTCTTGTGATTTTCTAAAAATTACTCAATTTTGACTAAATCGTCAACAACAATATCTTTAGCTTCAGTAAAGTTATTGTATAAATTATTTACACTTTCTTCAGCTACACCAAAATAAGATTTTTTTAAATCATTTTCTAAACTTATCAATTCAGCTTTTAGCTTCTCAATTAATTTAAAATTTTTATTTTCAATTGCCTCAATAACTTGAGCACTAAATCTTTTTATTTATTTTACAGTGAAAAGGAATTTGGATCCCGCAGAAGTTTCTGCTTTCGGTTTCATGATAATATATTAAATAAATAAGATTATCACTAGTTATCTCCAAGGCTTTCGACGGACCAACAAATTTAATATATAGAATTTTAAGATTAATTGATATATACTTTATTTGTATAAATAGAATAAATTGAATTCACAACAGTACCTTTTTGCTGCGAAGTCCTTCGTCGTTGAATACGCTATTTTCTTGGGAATGAAGATCGTAAAGAATATTAAAATATGCAGGAACTTTGACGACTTTGAATTGGTGAATCTCGATTACTATTTTCTTAAACAATACAGAAATTTATTTAAATGAATACGATTGAGTTTGTCTTTCAGAATATTTAATTGAATAAGTAACATCTTTAGAATTAATCGACTTCATCTCAAAAATCAAAACATTGGAATGTTCTATTACAGGTCCGCACATGACCATCAAAATACAGAATAAAATTTATCTAATAAAAGAAAATAAAACAAGATTAATATGCATATAATACAGAAAAAGGATAATAGGAATTTTAAAATTAAAAAAAAGAGTTAAAATAATAAGAATAAAAATTGAATAAAGTCTTCTATTTTTAAGGCAGAGAAAACCAGACATTTTCAATTCTCGAAGTGCTGCCATCTATATTCAGTTTATCATAATAAAGTCCTTTTTACAATTGAACAACTTAATTTTCTCAGCCTTATCAGTAAAACGCATGTAGCAAAGCTTGTAATTTATCAGAATAATTTCCAATTTCATTTACATTGACCGTTTTTGCATTATGGGGAAAAATATTAAATTCAGATACCCAATCTCAAGCAAATAATAATGGGAAAATGTCTTCTTTTATTAGATACAACTTTACATTTTTTGTTTTATTTTCATAAGTAGCATTTTCTTCAACATAACCTAAATGTTTAAAAATTTCACCAGTTGCAGTTTTTAACTGAACATCTGAGGAAAAAAAATTATAAATAGAAAAGATTCTGCGAAATCTTTTTAAAGGAACTGCAAAAATTCCAGGTCCCTTATCTAACTCCATGTCAGCTTTGTTTTCAATTAAAACAGATATTTAATAGGATTTCATCATTTATCATATTTCACAGTTAAAATATTTAGTGCATTTAAAATATTAACCTATTTATGAAAATTTCTATTTATGCGCACTTTGTCTAAATGGCCCTTTTTTAAAGAGGCTGCAAGCAGTATTTATAAATCTACATACGTTTGCTAAATGTGAGGAATTTCCACATCTATAATACTTAAATTTAACTATCAGGTATGAATGTATAGTATTTAAATGATTGTTGTATTTTGATTTTAAGAAAAAAAATTCTATTTTATTTGGCTGTACGTTTTTCGTACCTGAAATTTTATTTACATTGAATTTTGTTTAATTTAAAAAATTTCAATATCTACAATGTATAAAGCTAAAGCATTCTCAACAGTTCTTTCAAAATTTAAGTCATCAACTTCAGTTATTAATTTTTTCTGAATACTTTCATTTTCAGATTGCGCAGAAACTGCTCAATTAGGTTTTCATTTAAAGCATCACCTATAAATGAACAAAAAGTCGTATTTTTTTTAAAAATCTAGCAGCAAAATCTTCAATAAGTCGTATATAATAATATAGTCTTTAATATTATACATAATAATATAGTCTAATATAATAACGTAAGTCAAAAATTATCCGCAATTTTCCATAACTCTTTTTACATTGTTCATACTGACCTCTGTCCTCGTTTATTTTATTGTTACGCTGTTGTGGTCATGCTATGAATGTTTGATCGTAATTCAACGAAATTTCTCCATTTTGTAACAGGTAGATCATGGCCGCTCAATTACAGTTCAACAGCTCTTTCAAAATTTAAGTCATCAACTTCAGTTATTAATTTTTTCTGAATACTTTCATTTTCAGATTGCGCAGAAACTGCTCAATTAGGTTTTCATTTAAAGCATCACCTGTAAATGAACAAAAATTCGTATTTTTTTTAAAAATCTAGCAGCAAAATCTTCAATAAGTCGTATATAATAATATAGTCTATAATATTATACATAATAATATAGTCTAATATAATAACGTAAGTCAAAAATTATCCGCAATTTTCCATAACTCTTTTTACATTGTTCATACTGACCTCTGTCCTCGTTTATTTTATTGTTACGCTGTTGTGGTCATGCTATGAATGTTTGATCGTAATTCAACGAAATTTCTCCATTTTGCAACAGGTAGATCATGGCCGCTCAATTACAGTTTTGCACCAAAGAGGATCAATGTGCAGTGAGCTGGTTTTTGTGGTCGGAAGGTGTATCAGGGGCCGGAATCCATCGAAGCCTTTCAACACAATATAAGAACTGTTTCTTTCCGCAACGGAGCGTCTACAAATGGATTGAAAAAATCAAAAATGTTCAAACAAGTGTTACGAATGAGGAAGGAGCCGGACGACCGTGTACGACCACAAATGATGACAGCATTGGACGTGCATGTGAAATCGTTCTGATCCGTATAGTCCTGATTTTAACTTTCGGACTACCACTTGTATGGTCCACTTAAAGAGACATTAAGGAGTCGTCGATTCACCGCGGACCATGAACTCAAGGACGCAAGAGTGGCTCGCTGCTCAGCCGAAAAACACTTTTTCTGAGGGTAGCAGGAAGCTTGTGAAACGATGGAACAAGTACGTTGGAAAGCAAGGGACTATATTGAAAAATTATGTTAACGTTAGTTTCCTATTTGTATTGAAGTAAAATTTATAACTACATTGCGGATAGTTTTTGATTTACTCGTATAATAAATTTGTTGGAGGGGGGGCTTAAATGTTTAAGCAGACTATCAAAGATTTCATTATATACCAAAGATTCACAATCCTTAGGTACGCATAAATTACACAATACATTATGCCCCATATTTGTTCCCATTATGTTTTAGTGCCATAAAAGATACATTATTCAACGGTTTCATCATATTCTTTAAAAGTCGTATTTTTTTTTTTTTTATGAAATACATCAAAAGGGAAAAATGTAAATGTAAATGTAGGTTCCATTTACCACCCCAGAAAAATGCTGTAGAATATGATGACCTATTATCAGCAAATTCAAGTGTTATAAACAATATTAGAAAAGTAAAACAGAAGTTGAGCCATTTTCCTCGGCCCTATTATTAATTTTGGTAGACTTTGTCTGGTACCCCTACAAAATTTTATTTTCTGCGTCGCCATTAATATGTTTTTGTAACTAATTAATTAATAATGATCACAACTATAAATCACGAGGTAGCACAAATATATAGTAAACATTTAATTGACACATCACAAAAACAAACACACGTCACCGTTTACAAGACATCACAGAATATAACACAATATTCACTCTGATGCACATTTACCATGAATTCGGGAGAAATGGTTTGGTGTTGCCGTCTATGCAATTTCAATTCAAACTAGAAACACCATAGTATTTTTAAAATCTTTCGTTGATGTAGTTTTATAGCCAATTGGACTATTTTGGTGAGTATTGTTTGGCGAATAATTATATCAATCTTTCTTGTAACTCATATACAATTGTAATCATAAAGTGTATTTGACGATTTATAACAGCGGAAAAAAAATATTTTAAAATAAATTTATTAATTTATGACAAAAGTATATAAATAAAGTTATAAAAGTATTAAGATTTTGTATTATCAAAACACAAGTATGAAAAACACAAGTGAAAATCATTTTTAAACCTCTAGCAAAAGTGAGTGAAAAAATGAATTACAAAATTTTATCTTTACATACACAAACCAAGTTAAGATAAATAAAAGACTGTAAAATTAGAAACATCAAATACACAGAAATTAGTGAACGTATTCAAAAAAATGTAATATAAAATATTTTTTTTTCATAATTAAAATAATTTTAAGTAAAAATTAAATATAGTTAATACAAATACTAGAATATTATTTGAAATTTCTGTTGAAAACTTCCTCTGCAAACACTTTTTTGAGTTAATCAAATATTGAATAGAACTTATTGAAACAAAGTAATAGAATACACTAATAAGTACAGGAAGTTTCGAAATTAAATTCTATGTGTTATTATTTTTATTAAATAGTTTGATTTGGCATAAAAAATAAGCATGGAGAGTATGAATCGAATAATAAATGTTCAGAAACTTTTATAATAGATTGAAGTGTATTATTTTTTTTCAATAACATATATTCGGTTTTTAGTTAGCTTTCAGGTAATGTGAGAAATAATTTCAATGATTTATTTGAAAATATTTTTTTATTCGTTAACGTATATGTAAATATTATGCGTGAAAAAAAATTTCGCTTAATCACAAATTCTATAGTAGTTTAAATATTTCTCGAGAAAATTTCTTCACCATATTCTTAAAAAAAATTGTTTAATAAAAATAGAAACAGTGAAGAAGATAATGTTGAAAGCGATTAATGTGTTTAAATTTGTTTATATTTCTCTAATTCTAAAATGCTCTACAATGAACATGTTTCATTGGATAATAACATGTATTTATTTTGTTTACTTCTGCTTCCTATTTTAACCTTTACACATGAGCTCGGACCAAATCTGCCCGGCTTTAGCATGTATTCTCGGACATATGCTGTCCGAATCCCCATGTAAAGGTTAATAAATGAAATTTATATATATATATATATATGAAGTTCTAAAATCTAGGTATATTTATTATTTTCGCTTTTAATTTAACAGTTAATGATTTCAAGTGTGTTTAATTTTAAAATTTAAATAGACATAGTCAAAACATTACAGTTGTCCCGTCAAATACAGTTATTAAGAAAGTTTACAGATATTAAACATTCGAAGTTTCTAATAAACGCAGAAAAATAAAATAGAATAATTGTTATTGATTCCAACAGATTTGATGTTTTAACTATTTTAGAAAGCAAACTAAATATACATTTTTAATAAATTTTCTGGATGGCGACTGGATAGGAGACTAGATCTGCACTTGTAGAAACAAAAGAACTAAAAAAATCTCCCACTTTAAAAAGGTTTATATAAATATAAGTAATCTTTCATAAAACTAAAATAAAGTTCTGCATGAGCAGTTGTTCTTTCCACTTTTCTTGGAATTTTTCCAGGTCATTCCCATTTTATTTTATTGGCGTCATAAGTAACAATAAGTCTTAGTTTTACGACATTCAAAAGATATACGATTCATCAATTGAAAAAAGCTGCTGAAATTTAGACAAACATTAGAATTTAGATCTTTAGTAAAAGAACTACAAAGAAGTACAAAGCAGAAGTAAAAGGAGTACAAATAAAGAAATAAAAATATGTATATTTTTTGCTCTAAATTAAAATGTATAGAATCTGGAATATTCAGCATATAAAACAAAAAAGAAAAACAAAATACGAAGTATTATGTTTCGTAAATAGTGTGATACAATAAATATTTAAATTAATAAATATTATTGTTACTACAACGCAAAAGGATCACCGAAAATATTTGCGAATTTCTGTTTATGTGTTAACACTTCATTAATTTAACACAATTTTTCAATTTGGTAAATAAATCGCACGATTGTTAATTTTCCGACTGAGTTAAAAAGGGCGAGGTGAAGATTTGAACCACGAACATTTGGTTTAAGTTGCCAATCCTCTGAAAATTTAGCTATGCTGGACAAACGTTGCGTTCAGAATTCACCCAGCTTACCTTGTGTATTGGTTATTTGCAGTAACACAACAGAAAAAAATCCTAAGTAATGGAAATCCAAGAAACGTTGGTTGCATGATATCTAAATGATTTCTTAGTTTGCAGAGTATTTTCAGCTTAAGTTAAAGATCCCTGGTTCAAATCATGACCTGGATATTTCTGAACTCGGTTTGAAAACTATAAGTCGTGTGATTTATTTACCAATTAGAATAACTGTGTTAAAGTAATGAAGTGAAATTATGTATCCAACGTTTTCTTGGAGTTCCATTACCAGCAATTTATTCTTCTTAGCTCTTTCCAGTAACAGACAACATATTGTTATTAATAAGGTTAGCTTAGTGAATTTTGCTCAGCAAAGTTCTCCAAGATAGCTCGGTTTTCGAAGCACTGGTAGATTAAGCCTAATGCCCATTGTTCTAATAGGGTTTTCAATCCCATTAAATAGGCGTGAGTAAGAAATGTATATTGGGACTTAACGTTTTTCAGGATACTTATCCATTAATGGTGTAAATCCACGTTTTGCCTCTATCCAAAACGTATTAGTTGAAGATATTATTCACTTTATATTTTGAGATCTAATTATATTCTCCATAACTTTTCATGCCTCCCTTAAGTAAATAAATTGTAGATTATTTGTATTTTGTCAAATGAAGAAGCGGTGACATTTTACGTTATTTAATTACCACTGTTTAAATTGTAATAAGAGAGTTTTTTTATATGCTCTGTCTGGGTAAGCTACATTTTTCAGAATGAAAGAAAATGTTTACATTGCAAGATACATAATAATAACAATAAATCAGTTCACTATATGTTATGAGTATAATTTCCGCCACTCAAAAAGTCATTACCTTTACAGGAATTTCAAGGTTAAATTCATTAGCACTATAAAGAGATTTATGGCTATTGGAAAAGTTATATTGTTTATGTAACTGAGGAAATTATTTTATTTTTAGCACAGTTATTCATCTTGAATATTTATGCCCATCAGGTTCAAATACTGGCGTGGACACTTTTTCAATCAGTTGGAATATTACAACTCGTATAAACGTTACCAGTTCGAAACATAACCAATAACAAAGTAAAGCTATACAACGTCCACTAATTATGTTTAAAATCTGTTAGAAGAACAAAGAAATAAAGTATAAGTGTAATAGTGGTTAGAATGGCTTATTCTTTGGAAAGCGACAACGATCATGTTGTACGAAACTCGAAATTGGATGAATTGATATAACTAAACGGTAAAAAAAAAAAAAAAAAAAAAATGTTTTCTAATGTGGGACGATATATTACAACCACGAACGAATATATACAATAGCAAATTATTTTAGTCATATAAACAATTATTTATCAAAAGAAAGTTTCTTTTGCTGCCATTTTTTTCGGAAAGTTTTCGTAGAATATTCGAATTATAACTGCTTAAAAGGCGTACAGCCAACAGAGTGAAAAAGCGTCCAATCCGAGAGTCGAACTCGGGTCAACGGTATAGCACACCGACGTTCTATCAACTGAACCACTTGGATAAAGAGAGTTGACAGGCTGTATATTGTTCTAAGTAGTTCAGTTGGTAGAACGTCGCTGCGCTATACGGATGACCCGTGTTCAAGTCCCGGATAAGACACTTTTTACCCGACTATCATGAAGGGTTATGTGTTTGACGCGCATCTGTGTATGTGGATTTCTTTATACTCTCGAAAAATCCCAACGACTGGATAGATTTTAATGAATGAAGTCTCTATCGATTTGTCTTAACCGTCCGATGGTTATAGGCCAGGTTTTGTTTTTTGTAAATTAAAAATGGCAGCCGTAAAATACAAAATGGCGGTAGAGACGAAAAACAAAACTTTACGCACCCTACTGAGTGGCATATCATTGGATAGGTCTTTCCAAATGAAGACGATCTTTCATGGCTATTTTGCAGTCAGAAGCCCCATTTCAATATTACTCAACCTGGAAGTTGTGTAGGTAGGATCTCTGGCTTTACTGCCACTCTAACGTTCATAATCCTCTGTAGGCCTCATCAAAACTGTGTTTATAGATAGGAACCAACAATTAAACACAACTTAAAAGGCATCAATACAAGTAAATAAAAAAATAGGTAAGTAATATAAAAAAAGTTTCACATTGATGAGAAATAATTAATTAGTTCGCTTTTTACGCAGTCGGGTTTTTTTGATTTTTTAAATTTAAATTTTACTTGTGCACTCTGTTTGCTGTACGCGTTTTAAGCAATTACAATTTGAATATTATTGAATGCAAGCCTTGAGAAATTTTAAACAGAAAAATTTCCAAGAATTATACAGATATATGCTTTTTATAGAAGTTTTTGTGGTGTATTAATCTGTTTTCTGAGACCGTGATGTCGGTCTCAATTCTCTATTAAACTAATTAATCTATTTTGTAATTGAGTGATATCAATTCATATCAATTATACTTTTTAAGCTTCGCATTTGCATTTATAAATTCTAGAGTAAAGGAATAATATTAATCTGAATGTTCATGATAATACTGTTCAATTGTAATATTTGTCTGCAAAACATGTTTATTGAACAAGAAAAGGTTTTGAAAATTAATAGCATTCAAAAAAGCTGTATTTTGAGTTGAGAAAACTGATTAATGTACGATACCAATTACTCGAATACGCTTCCAAAATTAAGTGTAGGCAAAAGAAGTTTTGTTTTATAAATGCTTTAATAAATAAATTAAAAAAAAAAATATTTGATTTGTACGGTTTTCAAAGATAACGATCGCTTTTCGAAATTGTTAGTACCTCGGAAGGTGATATTAAACAGTTTAATTCGTGGTTATATTTTATTTTCCTTAGATTTAAAAACATTAATCTTTTTTACAGTGCACTTAAAAACTAGTTTACGAACTCTATTTCTTACCTATTCGTCTCTCTTCATTTACAAATCTTTTTTGTAAGTTACTCAGTGAGATTGTCTAATGAAAGAAAGGAACAAAATGTGTATAGTATATTTCATTTAAATAGCAATAAATGAAGCATTTATAATCAAATAAAACGTTTTGTTATTTTAGTAAATTAATTGGCGATCCAATATGTACTTGATTAAAAAGCAGAAAAACCAACGTTTAAAATGCACAAATAATACATGAAAAGCAGCAAACAGCTGTTTCGAATCTACTAGCGAGATTCGTCTTCAGTGCAAGATAGGGAAAAAGGAACAGCGTGCTAGAAAAAGCAAGGCTGAGCCAAATTATCTGCTATTTTTATCAATATGTACTTGTTCTCTACTAAACATTGAAACGAGCTTTAATATTTAAGCTGTTGGAGATATACAGGCACAATAAATTGTTATAGTTTTAAAATATGGTAGAAATTTGATTACGTTTATAAATTTTCTGTGCAATTAATTTTCAAAAATTTACACTTTTTACATCTTTATACGGCTTCTTTATGGCTATATTTAGCAAAATATTCCCTGTGATTTACAAGTACAATATGAAAAATTCAATTTTTCTACTTTCAAAATTAGCAAGTTATCAAGTTTTAAATTTTATAAAATATCGGAGCTTTATCGATCTGAATTGGAAAAAGCCATTATCGTGAAACATCGTGAAAAATATATTCAGTTTTAATGGCAACACCGATCGAAAGAAGAATTTTTCTTTTGAGTAACAGGATTTCACCTTTTCTTAAAAATGGCCGTTTATATCAAAAATGTAATAAATTTCCCAATATATAATTTTAATAGATTAAAAACCCAACTATATATGAGCCTTCTTCAAAATTTCATAAAAAAAAAACATATGCGTACTTAGTAGTGAAAACCTGAGCAGAAGCCAAGCGTAATCCGATCAAAACATGTCCAGTTTTTTGTGACCTCGTTGAAATTTTCCGACTTTGTATTTTCTAAAATATATTTCTATCCACTCGAATGTTTCAAAATTTTTGTATGTGATGTAAATCTGTTCTGCAGAGTTGCTCTGAAAAGATTGTGTATAAATATGAGTGTTTAATTGCTTTTACCAAAGAAAAAAGATCGTATCCGTAAGGCGCAAAGTGAGCTGCGGTCGCGATATTTTTTAAAAGAGTTAACTTAAAAAAAACGACTGAACCTTCGAAGAGAAAAAGGTTTCAGATTTAGATACGAACTTTTTGTTAACGGGTAACTTCAAAACTGCGCCATAGGGAAATGCGGCATATGGGAGAAAAAGAAAACTGAAAAAGCTACCCTTTTTAACATTTTCCAACAAAGTTGAAAAGTGTTTATGCATTCAGTTTGTCTGTCCGTCTGTCCGCCTGTCCTTGCTCTAACTCCCGTAAAAGTTCTCGCGTTTTCATTTAATTGATAAAGGTTATTTAGGGTTACCAAAGCATGCTTGGTATTGTATATGAAGTATGTAGCATTAATAGTTCATTTATAGGGCCAGTGAAAGATATTACATTACATTATGGTAAATGGGAAAAAATCGTTCTCAGAATATTTTAATGACATTACGTATTTAAAATGTATTAAAACTAATAAAAATCACTGAATTTCACTACGATCACGTTAGAACAGGATATTCATAGCATTTTTTATCCATTTACAGGGACACACAAAAGAAATGGTTTACAGTTCTGTCTTTGAGTAATAATTTCTGGAGTGTACGGTTTAATATTCGTTATGTGGTTTTCAAATTAATTAACTTGCATGTTACTCGTTATATTTAAATTGTATACATCATATACTGGGCTGCACAAAAGTATTCACGTACCATTTTCCTTATTACAGGAAATTGCTGAAGGGGAATTTTCATATGTATTTCTTAAGTGAACTAAATTTTGGCATGCATGTAGTTAATATTAAATTGAGCAAAAAGTTCTGGGAAATTTTTAGTCTAATAGTTACCAGAATTTTTATCGTATGTATCAGTATTAGTGGTATATCTATAATAGGAGTTGAGAAATTCGATTATGGCCTCTTTCGATCAATTTTCAAGGGCCGTTGATTTGAATCCTTTAATGAAGTTGAAGAAGCATGTCAAGAGTTTTTTGATTCGAAGGAGCCGCCATGGTACCCATGGTACTTCCAGCAAACCCGGAATCTCGTAGAATGATGGCAGAAAGTCGTGGACTATGATGGTCTCTACTTTGAGAATAGTCCTAGTTGCTTTTGTTGTTAATTTGCGCATAAAAACGCAACTTTCACTAATTTCCCATAACTTTTTGCTCAACCTAGTATATACAAATCTATGTATATTACGAAAGGATGGTATAAAATTCGGATAACTTTCCAACTGTAGACGAGAAAAACTGAAATTGGATTTTGAAATGTGTTATGCTCTTCCATATGGTTGAATTAGACGTAATATTTTAATTTTTTAAACGGTGAAGTTTTATTACACTATTCTGAATGTGTTGGAAAGTGTTTCATAATGTATGCTTGAAGCAGAATTTTCCTATCTTGTTTAAATTTGTTTTTCAAAGGATTAAAAACAGTTTTTTTTTTACATTTAAGACGTAAAAATACGATCTTTTAGAATAAGTCTTCCGTTTGTACATATACTAAATTGTTTGACCGACGGAGGTTAAAAAAATGATGATAAACCTTCAAAATCCGTCAATTATGTTATTTGTTTACATTACGCTATGTATATCGATTTCTGGGCATGCATGTGCGATTTTGTAGGCTCGGAATGAAATAAATGAGATTTGGACGAGATTTCTTTGTCGGGTTTAATTACTATTTTTGCTAATTATCAAAAAATTTAAATTCTGAGCCTCAGGTGCACCAGGGCATACATTAAACTACCCTCATCTAAATTTTCAGATTTGTACAATACGATAGGTTGTACGATAGGTCTCTAGAGCAATCGCAGACAGACACACATACACACAGGGTAGAACTTTCTTTTATTAGTAAAGATGTCTATCATATTTAACAAGGTAATTTTAACAACAATGAACCTGTTTCTTGCATTTAAAATGACATTTATACTGCTTATTTTTACATTCGCATATCTTAATTGGTATAAAAAAGGATATACAAAAATAATAATTCAAAAGCCAATAAATAGCCGTTTTTTGAAAAATAAGTAGTGAAAACTAAATGGAAACAGGTAATTGTGATTTTTATATATTTTTTGAAGAAGTGAACTTCTTTTCTGTAATTTCTTAGGTTGTAAAGAAAATAATTTTCCTTTCGTGTTTTCATATTAAATGAAGAGGCAGATAAAAAAAATATATATATATATATTAATTTTCTTCCTTTGTTAAAATGATAAAGTAAAATATGTTTTTTTAAATTTTTTTTTTGCAAGAGAAATTTAAACTTCTTCATTTACTGTAAGATTACCAGTTCCATACGGGAATGTAGGAAACTGCTACCTTTTGTACTGATCATATATTTTAAGTGAGTTTATGATACAAATATAAGTTCTGAGGACGTACGTAAAGCCTCTTCATAAAACAACAAACAATAATGTATCGGTTTTGGCTCACTTTCTCCTAAGTAGAACGTACGTATCTATAGCTTAAATAAACATTTATATACTAAACATCTGATAATATTTATAAGTTTGTCTAAATAATACACAACAACCTCCTTAACCACTTAATTGTTATGCCCGAGTTCAGCTCGTGCAAAAAGAATTTGCCATCTTCGATACCAATAGCTTTAGGATACCACTTAATTTTAAATGTAATCTTCGTTTTGTTAAATGGCATAACTTTTTTGATTGCACAAAGTAAAATATTTTAGTAAAAAAAAAAAAAAGTGGCACCTAGACCTTATTTTTAATTTATTGTGTAAAAAAAATACATATTAAGAAATAGGATTATGGAATAAAAATGTACTATGCACTTAATAGAAATTATTGAATCCAATATCATGGAGCAATTTGAAATCAGTATCACGTCAACAACATCTACGATTTCATACAAAGTTTCCATAATGTACAGAATAGGATTTGATGAATTGGGCGAGTGTTCCTATCGATAGCGAAATATTATTCCCTGTTGTAAAGTTATTGCAGCGCGGTATTTAAGTAACACTCGTTCTAAATATTTTCTGTCTTTATTCTGCTTTTGTAAGCATTATTCGCCAGCACATAAGTCTACTAACATCTATCTTTATTTGCGAAGCGTATGTTTTTTTAAAAATAAATTCAGAATAATTAATGAAGTGTGTCATTCAAATAAAACATTAAGACAAAACGCAATATTTCGCCTTTATTCAACTAATTAAGTAGTATACTTTCAACTCTAGTAATTATCTCATTTTCAAAAAAAAGTGACGTATTTGTATAAATAAACAATATTTAGTTATTAAGACTCTCCTTTAAGTTTCAATCAGAATATCGCAATAGATTTTGATCATGCAAAAATCATATTCCCGGCATCCAATTATTACACATCCACTATAGGGTCATTCCACGTAAAATGAGCAAATTTTTAAAAAAAGTCGTGGCCACATAGTAACCGATTGTAATAAAAGTTGATACACAGGTTCAATCCATATTAAAATAGAGCTATGCAAAATATCTTCACAAAAAATAAATTCTTTTAGCAGTTTTTGACATTTAAAAAAACTTGTGATAGTGTGCAATCGTCCAAAGTTGCAAGTTTGAAGTTCTGTATCTTGAAAACTAT
The DNA here is from genome assembly GCA_963932465.1 of Maratus speciosus. Taxonomy (NCBI): domain Eukaryota; kingdom Metazoa; phylum Arthropoda; class Arachnida; order Araneae; family Salticidae; genus Maratus; species Maratus speciosus. The sequence goes on along the minus strand of OZ010790.1, from coordinate 544,826,894 downwards.
TTAACAGAAATGAACTTTTTTTGCAATAAACCTCTGAAAAATTATCTTCCCATTTATTGAGTAATAATAATCTGTTAACACCATGATTAATCTTTAATTGGTTGTAAAAAACGAAAATTTCTGAATTTTGAGAAAATTAGAAACGTAATAAAAATCAAAGGAAGCTAAAAACATTGATGTCTGATGTAGTATTACATATGAAGATTAAATTTCCTAAGTTTGAAAGTTGCCATTTATTTCCTTCATCTTCAAAAAAAAAAAACTTAGAAACTTTAAAGGAAATTACAAAATCATAATTTTCCCTCTTATGTATGAGTAAAAATATAAATAAAAGCAACGTCCGACATTAACAATATTGCACAACCATAAAGATAAATAAGTCCGTGATATGCTAAAAAAAAATCAAGATTGTATTTTGATTCCTAACCTAGCAAAAATGGGTTCAAAAAGGTAATATCTGTTACATTTAATGAGCTATACATTAGGGAGGGTCGAAAAAACCGAAATATTTACAATCGAAATGTAATAGAGTGGAAAAGTTGCCTTTTGTAATAAACAATAAATTCGTAAAATATTATACCGATCGGTTAATATCTTTTACCGCCGCAAGTGGACCAAAGTTTCAAAAAATCGCAAAAACCAAGTTTTTTTCAATATTTTTTTTAATTATCCAAATATACGAATAGAATTTCTAATAGGACGCAAGGCTACATGAAGATATAAGAAATATCCCGGTAAATGTTCATTATGATAAAATCATATCTTTTACTGCCGTAAAGGGACCATATTTAAAAAAAAATATCGTAAAAATTTCAAATTTTCATTTTTTCTAAATGTTTATAATTTTTATAAGATGTCTAGAAGTAAATAAATTTACTTTATATCTATTAATATTTCATAGATTTTGTTAAATATTTGTCATAGACATAAAAACGGTAATCATTCATTGTTCTTGACGATCGTTTCATCTACTGCTGTTTTACTGCATATCAGCAATTCATATACCACAAATCACAAAAAGATATAAAATAAACAAAATGTTTTAGTATTTTATTAATTAAAATACAGAGATGTTTAACCCAAAAGGATTAAATTAACTTAAAATGACGAAGTATTTAAAGTAAATGAATTTTATAATATGACTTGCTTTCACATAAAGCCATTGTTCTTCGAGAGGCCGAAATTGATCATATGTGGTCATCACACTTTTCTGGTCCACAATCTTTGCCTGCACATCAGTGACTAATTTCACGCATCTTTCTACTGAACGAGTGAAACAAGGAAAGTTATTATAGCTGGTATCTTTAATCGAACATTCCAAACTCACCAGCGTTGTTAGATAGTCAGTTGATAGACAAACCGTAACAGGTGGTTGCGTTAGTTTACAGTTTTGCCTTTTGTCTAAAGCCATACAATTTCAAGCTTCAAAGTTCAAGTCTGGAATGACGAAATAACGGATGACACTATTCGTGTCCACAGAACTTCGTGCTTCGGCAATTTTCAATTTTGGCGATCGGCTGATTCAGTACACTTTCAAGATGTATTCATTGCGTAAATCCTGAAGGTGTACTGCATCTGTTGGTTTGAAATTAAAATGAATCCATCATGTTTTTCACATTCTGTGGACTATAATTAGTAACCTCCGTTACTTGCCATATCATCTACGAAAACTTATAGTTCCTGTAATTTCATGAAATGCTTGTTTCGCAAATCATGAAAATAGCCTCATTGGAATGATAGCATATGAAGAACAGGACATCAGGACCCCAGCCATAAAGAAAATTGCCAAAGCACGAAGTTCTGTGGACACGAATAGTGCCATCCGTCACTTTGTTATTCCAGGCTTGAACTTTGAAGCTTAAAATTGTATGGATTTTTTTGAGCTGCAAAACTGTTAACTAACGAAACCACCTGTTACGGTTTGTCTATCGACTGACGATCTAACGACGCTGGTGACGTTAGAATGTTCGATTAAAGGTGTCAGCTACTATCAAGGGCGTAGGAACCGGGGGAGCTGGGGGAGCTGTGGCTCCCCCTGGAATATTTCAGACGGGCTCAGCTCCCCCGGAGAAATTCTCGCACCACATCTGTTTACGATATATTGCTGAATTAAAAAATGAAGTATACTTTTTCTAGGAAATTCACACAATAAACAACAAAGAGAAGAGAGAGAGGGGGGATGAGCACACTTGTTTGTGCTTTCACCCTTTTTCTCATTGTTTATAACCCACTCGATATCTAGAAAAAAGGAGGTCTTATATAGGTCTACTACAAATTACCTGCACCGATAGCATATTTATAAGGAGGAGGCCTTTAAAATTGATTTGGAAGAGATTAGTAAAGAATTTGTAAGCAAAACAACAGAAAGCATTTTAATTTTTGGTAAATGGAAGTGAGAGAAGCCATAAATTTGAATATTGTATTCGGGATCGCACATAAATTAAGTTTCTATGTATCAAGTATATCTATTAAAATTCATTTTAACTGGATTAAAGAGTTGGTGATCTTTTGATATGCTTCTATTTTATACTTCTGTTTGTGAAACGTGCAACACTATGAATTAACCCTCCAAAATGAACGAAATGATCCGCGCCACTAGCTTTCCGCAATATGCCCGGCTCACCCTGTTTGTACAAAGTCCCTACGCCACTGGCTATTATAATTTTACTTCTCCCACTCAATCACTTGAAATATACGTGAAATTAGTCACTGAAGTGCTGGTAAAGTTTGTGGATCAGAACAGACGGAGATCACATATGATCAATTTCGGCCTCTCGAGCAACAATGGCTTTATTTGGAAGCAAGTCAAATTATAAAATTCAATTAATTTAAATACTTTTTCATTTTAAGTTTGTTTAGTCCGTTTCGGTTAAACATCTCTGCATTTTAATTAATAAAATACTAAAATATTTTGTTCATTTTTGTGATTTGTGGTATATGTGCTGTTGATATGCAGTAAAACAGCAGTAGATGAAGCGATCGTCAAGAACAATGAATGATTACCGTTTTTATTTTCCAGTCTATAACAAATAGTTAACAAAATTTATGACATATTAATAGATATGAAGTAAATTTATTTACTTCTAGACATATTATAGAAATTATAAAAATTCAGAAAAATTAAAAATTTGAAATTTTTACAATTATTTTAAAAATATGGTCCGTTTGCGGCAGTAAAAGATATGACTTTATCATAATAAACATTTACCGGAACATTTCTTATATCTTCATATAGCTATAGCGTCCTATTAGAAATTGTACTCGTGCGTTTGGATAATTTAGAAAAAAATATTGAAAAAAAAACATGTTTTTTGCAATTTTTGGAAACATTGGCCCCCTTGCGGCGGTAAAAGATATTAACCGATCGGTGTACTATTTTACGAATTTACTATTTATTACAAAAGGCAACTTTTCTGCTCTATTACATTTCGATTATAAATGTTTCGATTTTTTCGACCCACCCTACTATTCATCCTTGATTCGCGCTCATTTCTTAAAATATTGCACGATTTCAAGGTGAAAAAGATTAGTGCTGCCATCTATTTTTTGTATCTGGATTTAGGAATAGTATGTAATTTTTTCTCGAAACTGACTCATTTTTTTCTACTTTAATTAAATATAGTCTTGAGGTAAAAATAAACTGAAAGCAAGAATAATCGTTTCTATAATTAAAATATACACTATTATCTATAATATCGAATCATTTAAAAGATTTAAAAAGCTTCCCCTCACTTTCAAAGAAGTGATAGAAATATTGCATTTTACTCTCAACATTTTTTACTATTTTTTTTTCTCATTAAGGAATAAAAATACAAGAATGAAATTTTCGATATTTAAAATATATATTTTTAGCTATAAGGTCCAGCAATTTTCAAGTTATCAGTGCTGTCCTTCGTGTGTAAAGGGGGAATAGAAATATTGTAGTTTTACCTCAAAATTTTTGAAAAATATTTTTTTCCTCACTACGGAATAAAAATATAATTACTAACTTACGCCAATCTGTTACTCATTATTCATTCCTAATTATAAATAATTTTTAATATAGTCTTTCCATTTCTAAGGCTAATAATCAAAATTGAAATTTTAAGCTTTTAGACAAAACCTCGATTTTGCATCCACTTTAATAAAAAATTTAATACTTGAATAAACAATCCTGAAATCGATTATTTTAATTTTAGTTATAAATAGATATGATCTACTTATATACTGATTTTCATTAAAGTCTATGACATGTCTGCCACAGCTGATTTGCTCATTTTGCATGGAATGACCCTATTAGAGAATCAATAGAAATCTTATGTAAAACAATCAAGTATATAATGACTCCCTATCGTACAATATCCCCAGTGTATGGTTCAATATCCTGAAAACCTGAGCAAATAGACGAATTAAAATTTGAAGTACGGAAGTTAAATATGTTCTTCTACCCATGGAAAGTGACGTATGAGAAACAGAATGATGTCATAAAATAAATGGAACTGCAATTAATAATAATAATATATATTTCCTCTAATTAAATTCAATCCAAGAGACTGCTACTTCCACTTCTACTTTCAACTCTAGTAATTATTGGCTCTCTCATTTTCAAAACAAAGTGACGTATTTGTATAAATAAACAACATTTAGTTATTAAGATATTCTCTGATGATGAGCTTGGAAGGCTTGAAAGTACTAAGAAGTTTTAAACTAAATGTATATTTTAAACTTGTAACATTTTTTCATTATTTTAGTCTCCTTTTAAGTAAGATTGTGGATCTTTTTAATGTTCACATTATATATTTTATGTGTGTCATTCATTTATGATTAATTTGTTTGGTTTCATTTATTAGATAAAATGTCTAGTTTAAAATACGTTTGTTTGACTTTAAAAACCAAATGTTTAGTAGCTATACTTTCATCGCTTTGAGAATGTGAGATATTTGCTTGATAACCTTTTATATCCTCTACTTGACACAGTCTGGAATCGTTTCGAGCTGACAGGATGATTTCTTCCTGAACACACAAAACGCATAGATGTCAACATATCTTAATTATTCCGGGGTATTATCGAAGACAAACGCGTTTCCAACCGGAAATTTTATTTAATAAACGATTTAAAATGAGATCGAATAGGAACCATACTGAAAGAAGACATATTATCTTACATACACTTTCCGGATTAAAAATTTTGTTTGTTTTGGATCAGACTCCAAATTAATTAAGAAGTGTTGGCATCTGTAACAAAACGCCATATGTTATCTGACGTATTGCATGAATCGACTCTGTCAGAATTGAGTTTCCTTGGAGACGTCGACAAATTCCATACTGAGATTAATCCAACAGTGGACATGTCCACAATCCGAAATTAACTGTATTAATTGATTTATCATTTCATATCTCCAACGGTTAATCTAATTACTCTCTCAGTTCATATGTCCACATGTTTATACAATTACTCAATGAGTTTACTTTTGCATAAAGTTATACTTGCGATAGCCTATATTAGTGTATTACGATCACCACTACCTACATACCATCTATAGATACTGATGGTCATAAGACTGGCCACATTCTATTTAATAACGTATTTGTGGAGTGGAAGACGTATACGCATTCGAACATTATAGAAAATTAGCCCTTTTAAAATTATTGTGATACATTTTATGTTTGATTATTGTGTTTTTATATGGTGCATAAATATCTTCCATCCATTTTAAAGGAAATATAAATGTGGCCCTAAAGTAGCAGCATCTAATTTAAAAAAAAAATAAAGAATTGAAAAAAGAAATGGACTATGGCTGTTCATCGGAAAGAATATGTTTCAAGTAAACAATCTCGGCCAAGCTTTTTTATTTCTAATTTAAGAGTATTAAATTTTGTTAGAGAAAGTAAAAAAAAAATGAATATAAATAAATAAATTTCTGAAGAAAGTTAGAGGAAAGTTACTGGTACCAAACGATTGGAAATAAAGTCTACTTTTAAATGATGTATATGAAATTTCTTTAAGGGTCATCTACATAATAAAATGAATTCAAACTTTACTTTTTTCATTGGCAATCCCAATTTGAACAAGATATTTCTAATTTTCGGTTCAAACTATGCCTAGTAACCAAATTTCATGTTATTTGGATAATAAGTTTTTGAATTATAAAAAATTCAAAATTTAGTGCTTCTAATGTTAAATTACATTTTAATATTTTCATCAATATATCCTGAAATTATACTCCTAAGGTGCTAATGCTTTGTATAGTAATAATACTAAAATACCCAAACATAAATACGTTGAATATGCAATTTTTATAATGTTATGATATGAATTATGAATTATGAAATTAATATTCTAAAAAATTATGGATTGCAACCTACATTTTTTTGGATGGGTTTAGATTTATTAAGCCCTACTTTATGGAAATCCAAAATTTCACTTTTTTCTTCCAAGTAGTTTTCAAATTATGCTTAAAAGGCGACAAAATAATGTTTTAAGGGGCCGTCTATGATAGAAGTGTCTAGATATTTTAAACTTTCTTATGCTATTCTGTAATCTCGGAGTTTTCAATGATAGCTTGAGTGACGTTTAAGACGCCTTGATCAAAAAGGCTCTCTCGGTCAATAATCGAGTATCGAACTTCAATTTGGATTCAGCCCCTAAAATACGCTCGTTTTAAAATAATTAATTTCCCGGAAACTTATCGTACGAATTGCATAAATGTTTGTTTTTAGACTAATTGTAGGGTGAAGAGTTCATTTATGCTGTCAGAATTGTGTACTGCTATTGAAAAAAAAAACTAAGTTATAGTTCGTTTTAATATGTAGCTGGCCATCTAAGCAAATTGTATATGCATGATTTAAAAATAGACTTTATTGCCAATCGTGTGATACCAGTAACTTTCTTCTACGATAATTTTTTTTTTTTTTTTTGCGGAGTATTGGGTGTTTATTTTTTTTCCCACGACTATACATGTTTTTAAAAATGTGTCGAGAAATACTTAGAAATATCTAAAATATTTGTGTTTTTTTTTATTTATATTCAAATGCATATACAGTATAACTTCAAAAATCTGGCATCATCGGGACGGAGGCTATGCCGGATTTTGAAAGTTCGAGATTTTAAAATGAATATTAAAAGTAATATCTAGGAATATCAAAACTAGTACTATATTCTTAATTGTGCCATTAGACGTAATTTAATTCATTATAAGTGATAAATATGTAAGAAAAAGAGAATTAAATTAAAAAAAAAACTTACTTTAATTAATATTTTCTATGTTGCAGAAAAAATCTAATAAAGAGCGAAATTATTTCTTCTCTTGTAATTTCGGAAACATCAATGTCAACTTTGTTTTCTTCAATTTTTTTTGGCCGTTCTTAAACAAGTTTTTTCTATTTTATGCAAATGAAAAATGTCTGCTTCGAAATACAGTCTCATTTGTTTAAAGCATATATTAATGATACAATCAAATTTATGTATTTTTCTAGTGAGACCTTTTCTTCGGTCGGTTGTTCATTCTCGTTTCTGGGTTAGTACTGGCACAATCGGCGGTTATTTAGCACAGCATCTGCGATCTTTCTGTCCATTAAAGTGTTTGTTTTTTATGCTTTTTCTTCAATGTTTAGACAATAACATATATCGCTTTCTTTGAAACTCAATGCATTTTACGATTTTGCATGTTCAATCAGCTCATAAATTGCGGTCTATTCAGGGGAAATGTAAAAGTCTGAAATCTTTCCTCATCTTTGATGTCGCAAAAATTCGTCGCAAAAATTCCCAAAAATTCGTCTAGCCATGTACTATTGTGCTATCCGTGCCAAAGTTGTCCCTAAAGTTGTCCCCTTTGCTAAGCTACGGTGCAACTCCCAGAAAATATGTTCAGAAAATAATTGCATAACACAAATTTAAAAAAAAAGGTGACGTATTCTTTTTTGCATTTTTACTTTCGACCTTGAAGTTTTTAATTCATAAAGCATTGCCATTTTTCTTCTCCAATAACTTGAAAGTGTAAAAGAAAAAGGAAGGGTGAGACGTTTTTGATGCCGGATTTTCGAAGTTGCCAGATTTGTGAATGCCAGATTTTTGAAGTTACACTATATTAAATTTTTATTATTATTAATGAATTTGTTTGTGACAGTAACAAAAATTTGCATTTTCTTAAAATTGTTTCGAAATAATGAAAAATGGTATAAATAGTATATTTTAGTTTTCATAATTCAAATACTCAAATTTGCACTTTTCTTTCTACAGTAAACGTTTGTTTGTCATAAAATGTATGTAATTTGCAAACTATTTTTCAATTTATCTGACTGAAATTTAGAAATCGCAAATCTAATAATAGCCATAATTGTATTTAAAATGTTTCATTGCAATTGCAAGCACCTAAAATATTCCAACATATAAGTGGAAATGAAGATTGGCGATTTCATGAGATATTGCAATTTTAGTTTCTTTGTTTCAAATACTCAAGATTGCACTTTCATTTCTTTCCTTGATATCATTTGTCGTAACATATTACAAATTTTATTATAAATGTATATATAAGGCCTTATATAAGGCCAAATTGCTCGAGTTATGTTTCAAATTTTGGCTTGTTGTAAAGTAATTCATTAAACAGTTTATAATTTATTTACTTCTTACACGTATGATTTGGGGAACACCTCCCACGAGGGATAGCTCAACGTGTAAGGTGAAATATTATGTTTAGTTATATCTGTTCTAAAGACTCTGTTGGCAGGTATTTTTTTATATAAATGGAAATGAAGATTAGCAGTGCGATGAGATAATGTAATTTAGTTACTATGTTTCAGATATTCACAATTTTACCTTTCTTTCCACGACATGTCTTGTCATGAAATGCGTATGGTTTTCGTTCTAAGTATATACCAACCTCATATGAGGCCAAATTCCTCGTATTATGTGACAGATTTTGGCTTGCTTTAAACCAATTCTTTACGCAATTTATATTTTACTTACTTCTTACACGAAAGGTTTTAGGAAGACTTCGAGATTTATCTTTACACATAAGGTAAAAATGGATAAATACATATAAGGTAAATGGAAAGATACATATAAGGTGGACAGTGATTTGTTAAATCGATTCCTCTGTTTCTGCCATCAGGTTGTCCTTTTTATTTTTGCTATATACACCTTACTTCTTAAAAGGCTAATTTTCAAAATAGTAAACACATTCTTAAACTGTTAGTTCAATTCTAGACAACTGCAGAAGCTACAGAACAGTTGGGTGTAGTTGGTGCAACACAGATGTTAATCGGACGATCAGCCGTGATATCGAAACTCAGACTATAGCCCTTATCTATAGGATGGTGTTGATACGATGCGGTAAAACATGGGTTGCCAATCTGAATACCAAAATTTAAGCAGAATTCACGGAAACGGGTCGAGCTCATGTTGGACTATCAAGCGGCACATGATTCAAAGTCCAAGATCTGCATTTAAAGTCAGCAGTCGGGTTAGTACTCACTCTGGGATGTCGGTAAGTGTAAGAGGAGACCCAAACGGAAGAGATTTCTCTCTTCCAGTTAAGATGAAAAGTATGGGGTGGTCGTGAAGCCAAGATAGACTGCCGCCGTTCATGTCGTTCTTCGTTATATTCAAGTTCTAGCCCTACGCTCAGTGTATTTGGGACATAGCCTTATGTTTCGGTAGGATAGAAGGCATTTGGAACAACACACGAGCGTCTTTCAATGTACTCATGGATACTTTCTCCAACATTTTTTAATATCTTTCTTTTTGCTAATATTTGGTCCGAGTGTAAGAGGTGGAATATAAAAATAAGCTGAATTTCTTTATAAAAACCTGCATTTAATTTTCTTTGAAAAAAATATCCTTAAAACAATATACTCTCCATTTAACTTTATACACTTGTATAATCAACGAATCTATTATTGGAAACATTGTTCAAGCGCGTCTGCCTCTATAACTTAAAGCTTCTGTCTCGTACTTTTCTTCACCTCTTCCATGTCGTTTAAAAGATGTGCTTTCTATTATCACTATATTCGCGAAAACAAAAACATTGCCACGGAGAAATATCAATAATGGGTTTAGGCCAAAGGAGTCATGTCATGTGCAACACAAATCGAGGCAGATAACACTACAATTACTTCAATGGTCCTTTGCGAACCTTCAAGCACAATTGCACAATTCACGAAGAGCAAACAGGTATATCTTTCGTAATTGTGCCGCATGTAGGGATGATATTTCCGCATTTTTGCACACCGGTATATTCTTAGAGAAAATGTTGTTCCGTTAAATCGCAAGAGTGTTCCAATTAAATGAAATATCATTTTCTCTAACAAAATATTGGTGTACGAAAACGCGGAAATCTCATCACTGGCTACATGCAAATTAAAAAATATCCATTCAAATGAAAAAAATTAGACACAATTTTCAAATAAATTTCATTTAAAAGAACATTTTTTTTTATTCGACAGTGTAAAAAACGAAATTGTATGAAGTTCATAAGTTAAGAAAAATTTCAGTAAAGGCAAAATTTATGGGTTAGGTCGTATGATGTCACAATTGGCATTGTGTTTGTAGTTTTTTTTTATATTCTGAATATGACTCAATGAAAGACTCGAAACATGTAAAGTTTTAATAATTTTAATGTGTTATTTTTTTTATTTGAAATGACGTCTTTTAAGAAAATAATTGTACTTTAATACATGTTTTGGCATTTGTTTGGAATATATATTATTATGGTATAGTTAATAGTTGACGCAATTAAGACTATTTTACTCATATTTCTTATTGGTCTTTATAACAATTCGTGACGCGAATGCACCAATCTCAGTTACCGTCATTGCCGTATTATTTCATTTTAATGTATTTGTACCCGGGAAGACCCTTATTATAGGCATAAGCGAAGCCGGGTAGATTTTCTAGTAATATATAAAACTAATGTACTTATATAAACTTCTATGGAAAAATTTCTGAACAGAATTTTATCATAAGCACATGTGGCATGCATGAATATAAATACCATTTAAAAACATTAAATAGTAAATTTCAACAAAATTAAACATCAAGCAGCTTTAGTAGACAAATAATTCAATAGATACGAATCTACAGACCGTAAAAAAATTGCATCCAACTCTCCCGACATTCAATTGTTTTTACAGAAATCGGTTACATAACCGCAATTTATCTTTATTCTCCCCATCGAGAACGCTTCATATATTTTCAAGATGAATAATCTAGTTTCATTCAACCTTTTGACGTTTTATAATTTCTTTTTTTTTTTAATGGCGATTTCTTAATTGTTTTTTATATTTTTCATACTAGATCTCCAATATACAAATAGAAGAAAGTTGCCATTCTGGAATTTGAAATACTCATAAACAGGAAAATTAATGAATTTATATTTAAAAATGTCACTGATTAATGAATCTTTAAGAATTATTTAAGAATTTACATGCATAATTATTAAATAAAATCACTAATAAACACATTAATTTTGGATATTGCGTTACTGAATAAAATATAAATATTTTATTTCATAACGTTAAATGAACTTTAAAGTTTTTAAATGAACTTTAACAATTGCAACAATGTATACCAAATAGCTCTGTTAAGCATTCACGTCTACCCAAAACCACGACCAACAGTTCTCTCTTTATATACATTGTTGTATTCAGTTTTATTTTTCTTTAGTAGAGAAAATTTTTTTATTTGAAATAAACCATTTTCATAACAGTGTAAATAGTGTGATGTAACAATAATTAAATAGTATTAGGTAATGTGGAAATCAGTGACCGCAGCTAGTGCGTTTTAACGTTGATCTCTATCTATGCCTTAAGGAGACGATATATGTCAGATTTTTACTTTATGCGGACAATGCCTCCATATCAGCTATCCCCGTATTGAATTATTCCGTCATCGGCGGAACAGTTCAGCGAGTGTGGGGGAAGGGGTCTCAAATATTTGACGTGGAGTGAATGCATAAATGGACGCTTGCTACCCTTAATCATCTAAATAATATTGAAATTGAATTTGGAAATTAAAAAAATAATATTTTCTCTACATCATGACTTTTGTCCGTTTATTTTTATTCATATTAATTTTTCAACAGTGGAGTCACACAGTTGTCCTTGGTGTATTCGTTTACCTCAATAACATTCAGATTGAATTAGTAAATTATAAAATGCGTTATATCTGTATTTCACGATTTTTGTCCGTTTTATTCACATTAATATTCTATATCTGTTATTTTTATTTTATTTTTGTAAAAAAAATTACATTATTTTGTTATTTGAAATTATATTTATTAAAGAAATTTAGAGTGATATAACATAGGTATGTGAAATCATTAAATTGTCACTTACGGTTTCATAGTGAAATATTTGTTTTCCACCAATGCAATTGTCAAGCAATTCACCGTCTGGTATCTACTTAAATTATATAACTCCTGCGTTGTCTTTTAGGTACTCATTTATCTTGGATATATTTTAAATGTAAATTTATTACCATTTTATTACTGTAAATACTTATGGTAATAAGTAACAGTAAAATATTTAGAATGTCTTAAAGATTCAATTCTGTTTAAGTTTTGTGAAAAACTGTAATTATATGCAATAAGGTAAGTAACAGTTTAAACTTATAAATAGGAGTCTTAATAAGAAAATAAAAAATAACAGATGCGTTTAGAAAAAATGTTGCATTTGATTAAAAAAAAAAAAAAAAAAAAAATCTATGTTTTCTTTTGCGCGTGTGTGTCTGCATCTGTTATTATGTATACAGGGTGTCCCTAAACTCATGGTACATACGCTAGATAGAACACATCAATACGAGTAATAGTAAATAGGAAACCAAGGGTCCAAAGGAGACAGGCGCCATCAAAGTTTAGGGTCCCAAATTGCAAATGATGATAAAAAACAGAAAAATGGGTAGATTTATTTGCGGTTTTCGCTAAAATCATTCTTTAAATTAGTATTTTGTTTAAAAAAAGTTTTAAAGAGAAAGTTATAAAAATGCCGGTAGAGGGCGCTCTAGACTTTGGAGTACCAAATAACTACTTTTTACCTTTTTTATTTTTTAACACTGATAAATGTTTTCTAAAGCTTAGACCTTAACTTAAATCTTGTGTGCACAAGTGAAATCATCTGTGTGGTTAAGTGGAGCAAATTTAACTGTGCTCAGTGGGTTGATTTTTGAACGATCGTATGTAATGAGCAAAATAATAACATAACAATGGAAATCAGGACAGACAGAGATGGAATGAAAAGAAACCAACAAAAGGAAGAAAAACACTTTATTCAATCAAATGAAAATAAACAACACGAAGTACTCCATCACAGGAATTGTTGAAAATTGCAGCTTCCAACACGAACGCAGGCTTGAAGCCGTCGATGGATTGACCGCCGTACATTGGCGAAAATATTAAGCATCTCTCTTATGGTGGTCGAAGAAACGGATATCCGGGCAACAAGGTCCTCAGCAGAATCTACGGGACCATCTTCGTATATCAGGCTCTTCATATGACCCCACAAGAAAAAGTCCAGACAGGATAAATCGGTTGAACGGGCCGGCCAGCTGATTGGACCGCCACGACCTATCCATCGCCCCGGATACATGATATTCAGGGCATTACGGGCATCGAGGCTGTAATGGGCCAGTGCTCCGTCGTGTTGGAACCACATACGTCATCTGATGGGTGCTGGAACATGGTTTAATAGTTCTGGCAACACCTGTTGCAGAAACACAAGATATGAATCTCCATCCAGGCGCGTCGGCAGTAAGTGTGGCCCAATTAGATAATCGTGAACAATTCCGGTCCAAATATTGACTGCGAAACGTTGCTGGAACGAACGTGGATGTATTGTGTATGGGTTTTCATTTGACGACACATGATAATTGTGGATATTCAAAATATCATCGCGTATGAATGTGCATTCGTCGATGAAAAACACATGTGCACAAAAAGCAGGGTCCACAGCCGTTTGTTGGAGCAACCACGTGCCTGGTAATCCACTGGTCCTAGGCCTTGAACTTTCTGCGCATTGTACGGATGCATTCCTTCATCTCGCTGAACTCGTCACACGGTATTACGGGAAACGTTAACTTCTTCGGACAGTTCCCGCGTGCTAGATTCAGGCCTCTCGCTGATACGATCCAAAATGTTATTGGTAACGGATGGTGTTCTTACACTCCTGGAACGTCCGGTATCCTGCATGCAACTAGCAAAGGAACCCCTTTCGCACACTTGTTGGAGCAATCGTTGAACTATCCTCGCATCAGGAACACGTCTGGTTGGAAAACGCTCTCGGTACAATCTTTGAGCTTCTGTTGCATTGCTGTGTGCAGCTCCGTACATATAATGCATCTCGGCCTTCTTGCGGTTAGAGTACGAAACCATATTATTGGCTATGCACAGAGCAAATGAAGACAGCTGCTGTGAACAGTTCCCAGTTTTACAATTATGTACTGGAATAAGTAACTTTTATGATAGCGAAAATTTACATACGCGTTCTTCTTCTTCACCATGTCACATTTTCATATTCTTCTTCCGGAAACTTACAGCATAATGGTAGCTATAGCGCTTGCATGTATCTAGTTTGAACATGGTCTAACACGATTGCGTTTGAATTCAAATCATGCATTACTTAGTGAATGTTGTTTGTTTTGATATGTACTATCACCTCTTAAAGTTTGCTTCATCACTTATTATTTTGCTCATTACATACGATCGTTCAAAAATCAAACCCCTGAAAACAGTTAAATTTGCTCCACTTAACAACTCTCGATGATTTCACTTGTGCACACAAAATTTAAGTTAAGGTCTAAGCTTTAGAAAACATTTAACTGTGTTATAAAAAAAAAAAACCGGTAAAAAGTAGTTATTCGGTACTCCAAAGTCTAGAGCACCCTCTTTCGGCATTTTTATAACTTTCTCTTTAAAACATTTTTTTAAAGAAAATACTAATTTAAAGAATGATTTGAGCGAAAACCGAAAATAAATCGACCGATTTTTCCCTTTTTTTTTTATCATCATTTGCAATTTGGGACCCTAAACTATGATGGCGCCTGTCTCCTTTGGAATACGTTTGGGACCATTGGTTTCCTATTTACTATTACTCGTCTTGATGTGTTCTATAACCCCCTAGCGTATGTACCATGAGTTTAGGGACACCCTGTATATCAAAATTAACATGCGTGAAATACATTTTTTTAAATTTATTAGAGTTTAACGTTTTCTAAATGAAATTATTTTCTAATTATATAATCAGGTATACAAAAAAGAATAATTGTAATTGCATGTTTTGTAGTTTTATATTTTTAAGGCAAAAATAATTCTATCTTTAAAAAAATGTATACATTTTGAAAACTATAAAAATATTAACGTTCACAAAATATATCGTTAAATTTTCATATTTTAATTTTAAAAAATCTAATATCTATTATAGTGTAACTGTAGGATAGATGGCCATAGTTTTTAAAAATTGAAATAAAAATTCTTAGAATGGAAATACAAGAAATATTTATGCATATTTAAAATTCTTATACATATTTTTTACATTTTCTACAACGCGGGATAACCCACCATTGGCATAGGCTTCCAGATCCCGCGTTGCAAGTTTATTCAAAAAAAAAAAAAAAAAAAAAAAATACAATGTTATTTAACAATTGTTTTAACAATAAGAATTAAAGGTAATAGTAAAAATAATAATAATAGTAATTATAAATATAATAATAAAAGTAATAATAGAACAGATGAGCTGAGTTTTATACAGACGAAAATGATACAATCATAATATTTTATGCAAAAAATAATTAAATATTGAAAACAAAAAGTGTTAAACAACATTGAAATTAAAATGGCAGATGGCCATCTCTCCTTAAAGCCTAGGAGAGATGGCCGTGCAATGCAAGAAAGAAAGGGGAAGTTAAATAGCAAAAAAAAAAAAAAACATTTCATAAAGTTAATCATTAAAAACATATAGAAATGTGTATAGATGCAGTTATATGATGGAAAATGAGTGAATAAAACTCGAATAATGAAAATTTGAAGTATAATTTCACTACTTCAATTTTCGTAATATCTTATCATATGTTTGGCAAAGGTCTTGATAATTTGTGCACATTTCATGGAGCCAGTTCAGGTACTTTATGCATTGTATCCAGCCATCCTTTTTGGATGTGATATAATATTGTTTTGCACAACCAACAGAGTGATCCTAATCCAATTCTATTTACTCGGAATCGGTAGAATCTAATAATTTTAACTATATTTCGTTTTCTTCGCTACTGGAAGTGTCATGTTTTTTTTTTTTTTTTTTTTTTTTTTTTTTTCTCGCTTTAACTTTGACTTTATTACGTTAATTTAGTTTATTTATCAATTTTATCAGTTTATGTTATGAATGTTTCCGACGTTTTTCAGTATTTTCTGAAACAAATATATCGTGAGGACTTATATCTTATACTATAATGCGAGCAAAAATTGTGTGTGTGTGTGTATATGTAAATTTTATCTTGAGAACGGCTCTAACGATTATAATTAAATGTTGCACCCTACCGTTTTCGGGCACGTAAAGACCATTGGGATGGGTCTCGTGTTCGAGAAAATTCGATTAGTGGGTGATTTTTGGTCATAATGGGTCAGGGTCTAGCTAATTATATCTAAAGAACGCTTCAATCGATTTTGACCAAATTTTGTATCCAACCATTTTCGGGCACGAGAAGACTATTGGGCTAGGTCACGTGTTCGAGAAATTTTGATTGGAGGGTCATTTTTGGGTCAGTATGGGTCTAGCTATTTTTATCTAAAAAACGGCTCTAACGATTTTCACTAAACTCTATATTCTGCAGTTTTGGATTACGAGAAGACCATTGGACTAAGTCCCATGTTCGAGAAAATCCGATTAGGGGGTCATTTTTGGGTCACCGTGGGTCAAGCTAAGTTTATCTAGTTAACGACACTAACGATTTTGACGAAATTTTGCACCCTACTGTTCTCGGGCACCAAAGACGATTGGCATGGGTCATGTGTTCGAGAAAATTTGATTAGTGGGTCATTTTGGGTCATAATGTGTCAGGGTCAAGCTAATTATATCTAGAGAACGGCTCAATCGATTTTGACTGAATTTTGTATCTAACCATTTTCAGGCACGAAAGGACCATTGGAATGGCTCTCATGTTCGAGACAATTCGATTAGTGGGTCATTTTGGGTCATAATGGGTCGAAGTCAAGCTAATTATATCTAGAGAACGGCTCAATCGATTTTCACTAAATTTTGTATCTAACCATTTTCAGGCACGTAAAAAACCATTGGGACGGCTCTCGTGTTCGAGAAAATTCGATCAGTGGGTCATTATGGGTCATAATTGGTCAGGGTCAAGCTAATTATATCTAAAGAACGGCTCTCTCGATTTTGAATAAATTTTGTATCTAACCATTTTCGGGCACGAAAGGACCATTGGGATGGGTTACGTGTTCGAGAAAATTCGATTAGTGGGTCATTTTTGGGTCACTGTGGGTCTAGCTATTTTTATCTAAAAAACGGCTCTAACGATTTTTACTAAACTCTATATTCTACAGTTTTGGATTACGAGAAGACCATTAGGCTAAGTCACATGTTCAAGAAAATTGGATTGGTGGGTCATTTTTGGATCACCGTGGGTCAATCTATCTAGATAACGGCTCTAACGATTTTGACGAAATTTTGCACCTTACTGTTTTCGGGCACGAAAAGACCATTGGAATGGGTCTCGTGTTCAAGAAAATTCGATTAGTGGGTCATTTTCGGTCATAATGAGTCAGGGTCAAGCTAATTATATCTAAAGAACGGCTCAATCGATTTTGACTAAATTTTGTATCTAACCATTTTCGGGCGCGCAAAGACCATTGGGATGGGTCACGTGTTCGAGAAAATTCGATTATTGGGTCATTTTTGGGTCACTGTGAGTCAATTATTTTTATTTAAAAAACGGCTCTAACTATTTTCACTAATCTCTATATTCTACAGTTTTGGATTACGAGAAGACCATTGTGCTAAGTCACATGTTCGAGAAAATTCGATTAGTGGGTGATTTTTAGGTCACCGTGTGTCAATCTAAGTTATCTAGATAACGGCTCTAACGATTTTGATGAAATTTTGCACCCTACTGTTCTCGGGCACCAAAGACGATTGGCATGGGTCATGTGTTCGAGAAAATTCGATTAGTGGGTCATTTTGGGTCATAATGTGTCAGGGTCAAGCTAATTATATCTAGAGAACGGCTCAATCGATTTTGACTGAATTTTGTATCTAACCATTTTCAGGCACGAAAGGACCATTGGAATGGCTCTCATGTTCGAGAAAATTCGATTAGTGGGTCATTTTGGGTCACAATGGGTCAGGGTCCAGCTAAGTTTATCTAAAAAATGGCTTAAACGATTTTGGCAAATTTTTGTATTCTATCTTTTTCGGGCTCGAGGTGACCATTGGGCTAGGTCGCATGTTCAAGAAAATTCGATTAGTGAGTCATTTTGGGTCACAATGGGTCAGGGTCAAGCTAATTGTATTTAAAAAGCGCTTCAAAACATTTTGTATAATACCGTTTCCGAGCATGATAAGACCACTGGGCAGGGTCGCATGTACGAGAAAATTCAATGAATGGGTCATTTTGGGTCCTAATGGATCAGGATCAAGCTAACTTTATCTAAAAAACGGCTCAAAAGATTTTGACAAATCTGTGTACTACACCGTTTCTGGACAATATAAAACCAGTGGGCTGGGTCGCATTCTCAAGAAAATTCTATTTGTGGGTCATTTTGGTGATAATGGGTCGGGGTCAAGCTAACAGCATCCATCGATATATTATTTCTGTTTATTGATTTACTTAATTTTAATCATTGTGTCATTTAACATAAAATGTGTTTTATTTAATATTTTAAATGATCGAATTTTTTTAAATCATTTTTTCTAAATAAATTTTATATATTGAAAAAATATTAGTGTTAATTTCAATAAAAAGTACTTTTGAATGTTTACATCTAAAACATAACAATACGTGTAAGGATATTAAATTTTATCATTTCTTTAGAACTGAGAATTATATTTCAGTAAATAATTCTCTTGTTGTAAATTAAAAAAAAAAAAAAACCTGCAAAAATATATATGGAACTAAAATGCCGTATTACTCTTTAAAATTAACTTTATTTCGACCGAAGTAGGTAAGTATAAGTAGATAAAAGAGATACGTGAGAACATTAAATTGTCACTTAACTTTTATTCTAAAATATTTTTTCTTACAGCGTAAATCTTGAACAATGCACTTTTTAGTAGAAACTCTAATTATTCGAGCTTTTTATATTTTTGAGGTGATTTATTTATCTTTAACCATTTTAAATGTAATGTTATAAACGTTGAATTTAATTAGTTTAAAGTCCTTTGACATTAAATAACATTAAATTGTTACGTTTAAATATTTAGAAAGAATTTAATTTTTTTTTTTTTTTTTGCTAATTGTGTTTTGTTGTAAACGTTTTTGGTAAGTGAAGAGGTAAGTAAAATATAAATTCTTTAAAAAGATGTCTTAACACAAGAAAAAAGGAATTGTTGTAGAATTGGTCTTTAAAAAATATTTTATCTGATTTTTTAATTTTTTTTTAAAAGTAAGAAACGTTCTTACTTAAGCATAAGAGTTTATTTTATATTGGTATGACATGTCGAAAATTTAAGGAAAGATTAAAACAGCTCATTTCTCATATCAAGTTCAACAAACCAAATACAGCTTTATCCAGATTGCATCAGACAGAAAATATTAAGATAAACTTCGAAAAAGCTAAAATTATCATTTCAACGTCTAACCACTACTCATCAATAATCCGTGAATCCATTGAAATTTTACTTAGAAATGATAATGTTTTTTCCTATAATATTCCCGCAATTTGGTACAATATCCTAAATATTTTACGACCTCCTGATAATATGAACTGATCTTTTCACCCCACTGCAGAGAAATGGACTGAACTCCGCTTGCGCATGCGTACTATTTTTGTTTTTGTTTTAAAATGTATTTCTATTCAGTCAATCATCTTTTAACCCTTTGAAAATGAACGCGCGTGTGTTTGAGAGATCTCGGGTTACATTAAATAATATTTTTATATGTTTTTGTCACCTTTTAAGTAGTTATAAATATATTATAAAGTTTAAGAAACGTTCTTTTAGAAGTCATTGTCAACTACAATTAGTAAATGCTCATTTTAATCAAAATACTTCTCCATAAACATATATCACAATTACCAAATTAATTTTTTTTTTTTTACTTACTCTAAATAAGTAAACGTCGTGATAACATAGGATAGTTTTATTTCCGAAATATATGATTCTTGTTATAACAAGTCGGAAATTCTGCGTCAAACGTGGCAAATGACATACGTTCGTACAATAATTTGTTTTATAAAAATAAACTTTTTTTATAAATACAATAACTTGTTTTATAAATATCTTCAGATCTTAGTGCAGTAGCTGTTTTATTCTTAAGCAAAAATGCATGAATACAAAGTTTATCACGATTATATAGAGTGTACCTGAAAAAGGGGAAAAAACTTGACGCAGCTATACTAGCAAATTTAGTCTTAGAATGGATAGTCGGAACGCAAGCGGCGAGTAGTTAAAAGGTGCTTTTCCACTGTCGTAGTTAAATAATTAACACAAGAATGAGAAGAATTACTTCACAAAACATTTTATTAACAGGAATGTAATTAATGTACATGCTCAAGGAAATTGCTCAAAAGATCTCCCGCCAGCTGTAATGCGCGCTTTACACCTGCGGGATACGGACTGACGCACATTTGCGAAGACACCAGGCATTTTCCGAATATCGCCGGCAACAACGGCAATGCTGGCGACTAGATTCATATCGGTTTCAATGGGGAACTCGTAGATTAGGCTTTTCATATGGCCCCACAGGAAGAAGTCCAAACACGGGAGATCTGGCGACATTGGTGGCCAAGCTATGGGATCACCTCGACCAATCCATCACCCTGGGATAGTGGAAAACCACCTTTTAACTTTTGTCCGCTTGCGTTCCGACCGTACATCCTATGACGAAATGTTCGTATAGCTCCGGTCTATCACCCCTTAAAGTTTTGACCACTTTTTCAGATACACCCTGTATATATTAAATTCAGTAATACGGAAATAATATGACTCCATCATAAATAGAAGGTAATCACAATGGCAAAATTACCTACCATGGGATATCATTGAATTAATTACGTATGATGGGATATAATAGAATGAAGTAAACTTTAATTAATATCCTTTTAAGCTTTGAATTGATTTTCATAAAATTTGAAATGACTCGACAAAATTTTGTAACACTAATACATATTAAATTTCCATTTATCCGTTTGGGGATTTCTGCGCTTTTATATGCGGATAGACAGACAGACGGACAGACGTACCAGACGATGACTAGAGGCGCGACGTATTTATATTACGAACGAACCTAAAAATATACTTACATTCAACATTTTATGATATTAGAAATCTTAAACATATTAAACATTTAATGAAAACGCAAGATTAATCTTGTCTGAGAGCAGAAAAAGAAACTAATCTGAGAACACAATAAACGCCTCGAACAACTAATCGAGAAACGAAAAGTTTTGAAAAGGATGAAATTTAAACAAGGTTATATCTCGACGGGTGAACAAGTTCCTCGGTAATTATTGAAATCGATTAGTTCAATTTGTAGTTTGTAATCCAAATGGCTGCCTGAAACTTGCTGCAAACGTAATGCTTTTGTTCTTTCACACGGTTGGCTAGCTATTATTTTATTGCGCCCAATTTCGCGCTCAAAAAAAAAAAAAAAAAAAAAAAAGTAATGTGATAAAATATCTTTATTAAGATTGACGATCGTTTCACCGCACAAACGGCGACATTTTCAAAATTATTCACGATAGAAAATATTTTCACATCTGGATATTGATGTGAAAATATTTTCTATGGTGAATGATTTTGAAAAAAGTCTCCGTTTGTGCGATGAAACGATCGTCAATCTTAATAAAGATATGTTATCACTTTTTATAGCATTATTTAAATTATTCTATGTATAAGTGATTATCATATATGTTGTTATATTATTGTTTTTCTACAAATATCGTTATCATGATATTTAGTTACATACTCTTCATCATCCCGCCTTCTAGCGTTTTTAACGGTGGGCTTAGATTCGGCTGGGTTTTATATTTTGTATTTTTGTTTATTTATAAATTTATTTTAAGACTTCAATAAAGGGGAGGAGCATCTGTGCTCTATAGAATCTGTTTCCTAGTCTGATCAGTAGCTCTCGGGCAATAATAGTAAAAGTAAACGTATCACTATAGGCTCTATATTGAAGTAGCGCAGGATTTTTAAAGATTTTTAGTAATTCAAATGGATCTCTAAAAGTATACCCCAAATAAAATTTTCTTCGAAATCATGGGGTTCAACAAAGTAATGTATTCTAAACTTCACGAACATGAGTTGTTATTCAAATTAGAGAGTACTTATTAAAACAAACCTCTTCCTAGAGAGTTCTGAACCCGTATTATGAAGTGGTAACTCATTGTTCTGAAATTATGGGACGATTTGCTCCATTACCTTTGTAGCATTTCTTTCATTTATATAAAAGATGACAAGAGCATTTTATCAAAAACGATCAAAATATAAAAGAAGTAAAAATTTAAATTTAAAAAAATCAAAAAACTGTACTGCGGAAAAAGCGAACTAATTAATTATTTCTCATCAATGTTAAACTATTTTTTATATTACTTACCTATTTTTTTTATTTACTTGTATTGATGACTTTTAATTTGTGTTTCATTGTTAGTTCCTATCTATAAATACTTTTTTGATGAGGCCTATGGATGTCTATAAAGGTTAGAGTTGTAGTAAAGCTAGAGATCCTATCTACACAACTTCCAGTTTGTGTAATATTTAAATGGAGCTTCTGTCTGTAAAATAGTCAATGAAACATCGTCTTCATTTTGAAAGACCTATCCAATGATATGCCTCACAATAGGGTGCGTAAAATTTTTTTTTCGTCTCTACAGCCATTTGTATTTTACGGCCGCGATTTTGAATTTATAAAAACAAAACCTAGCCTATAACCATTGGACGGTTAAAACAAATCGATAGAGACATCATTCGTTAAAATCCATCCAGCCGTTGGGATGTTTTCAGGGTATAAAGAAATCCACATAACCAGATACGCGTGAAACACATAACACTTATTGGCAGTCGGGGAAAAAGTAAAAGATTATGCATTTAACAAATTAAAGTTTTTGAGCAAAAATAATGTAATGTTTGTTACAAGAAACTCTTTCCTAGTAAAATTATGCTTATCTATATATTTTACAATATTTTCGTCCAATATTTGTGTACAATATTTGGAATTACCGAACACAAGTAACAATGTCTTATTAATTAAAATCATATGGAATTGTCAATTATAAAAACACAAATAACAGTTAGAAAAATTTTGAACAAGAATTCGTGTTTACAAATGTTTTCATTTGATTTTTACAGAATTCATTATATCGAATAATTATTACTTTTTCTTAGAGGTAAATTAACTATTTAGTTTTTGTGATCCAACATTGTTCTTGTGTATGTGCTGTGGTTTGAAATATCAGCTGAAAATAAAATTAAGCATTTGTAAAAGCTGTTATCCAATTATGGGAAAATATATCTGGAAGTGTTAAAACAACGGCCAATACTCATTTTAAAAAAAGTAAGAAGAGAAGTAGAGATTTATCAAATATTTAAAAGATGCAAAATAGAAAAAACATCAAAGCCGTACCATCTAAATCTACACTAGAATTCATTCGCGAAGTACAGAATCTATTCAAGAAAAGTCCTTCTATTTTCATTCCATGCAGTGCCTAAAAATGTAAAATAATGAATATTAATAATATTATTCATTTAATGTATATTAAAGAAAACAGATTTGGAAATAGAGTACCTTGTTCACAAATTACCCTGCACTAAATTACTCGAAAAATCGGTGAAAACTCAGGGTGTGAAAACATCAAGAATTCAGGTTAGTAGAATTTAACATTTATTATTATTAAATTAATTACATGTAATATCTATTAATCTCATTTACTGGTAATTTCTAAGGCTACGGTTTTGTAATACAGCATTATTTTTTTTTTCCAATTTAAAACTGGATAACAATCTTTGCTTATTACCCTCATCACCGATCGTTTCGCAAATGCTCCATTTTATTTCCAGCTTATGTTTAGAAACAAAGAGCAAGGATAAAAATAACATTGATTTACAATGTATTATGATGTATTCCTTCTGCTTCCCGTAAAAAAAGGTTATAAGTTTCAGATAAAATTTTATTTTGGATTAATAAAATAAAACTTTAGTAGCTGTACGTTTTGTTCAAACTGCACTAACATTGAATTTCGGGTTAGATGTTGATTAAAAGGTAGGCCATTGAACTTATTAAAATTATCCATTTGTATTAAAGTATGCTCATATTTTGCTAAACCTTTAAATATGAGCTATTGACCTCTCTATTAATGTGCTAGTTTATTACCCAAATATTTCAAAACGTATTTTTCCCCCATAAAAATCAATAAAACAGCGCATTATATAGAAAAACCAGACTACGCTGCAAAAAGTAATTAAAGGATATCGTAAGTCTTATATAGGGTGTCCCCTAAATTCATGGTACATACGTTAGGCGGTGATAGAACAAAACTAGACAAACACAAATCTCCATACAATCCATGGTTGGAACACAAGTCGTAAAGAGAAGAAGTAGATGAAGAGAAAGAAGATAGAAAGCGATGGAATAACAGAAAACCGATAACATGAAGAAAAACATTTTATTAAACAAAATGAATGTAAGCAACACGTAAGACCTCTCATCACAGCAACTGCTCAAAATTGCGGCCGCCAACAATGACGCAGGTTTCATACCGTCGATGTAGTGACCGCCGTACATTGGCAAAACCATTAGGCATCTCTCGTATGGTGTCAGCAGCTACGGATATCTGGGAAACTAGGTCTTCAACTCAATGTATGGGACCATAATCGTAGATAAGGCTCTTCATCTGACCCCAGAAAAAAAGTGTAGGCATGACAAATCGGGTGAGCGGGCCGACCTATTAATTGGTACTACATTTGGGCTTCCCTTGCATTGCCGTCTGCCGCTTCGTACATGTAATGTATCTCGGCCTTCTCCTGATCGAAATACGCATCCATCTCATCGATGATCCACAGAACGAATGAAGACAGCTGCGGTGAACAGCATTTAACAGCATTTTTATTGCTATCCCTGGGAGGCGCCCCCTATCGCTTTACGGCTTCCGATCCGACCATAGATTGTATGATGAATTGAGCTTGTCTAATTGTGTTCGATCTGTCCTAACGTATGTACCATGAGTTTAGGGACACCCTGTATAAAATAACGGTATAAGCAAAAAATTTTTTTTGCAGAAAATTGAAGAAGAAAGTCACAAATGCATGTTTTTCTCATTTTTAAACTTCGAAGTATGCAAATTTTGAGCTTGACGTCAAAAACGACGCTTCAACGGTAGTGAATGAAATTTGGCTTTCAAATTAGTGAAATAAGAAGCGGAAAACCATGATATGATAGACCTTAAATAAGTGCTTTGTTTCGATGAGTGCGATGTCTCAACGAAGTCATTTACCGAATCTGAAGTTTAGAGATTTGGTTCTCTGATAAAGGAGGACCGAAAAGGAGCCGAAGTAGCAAAAGCCACTGGAGTTTCACAAAGTGTGATTTCCAGGGTTGGGTTGACTATTGCCGGCCGATTATCTACTCGAGGGATATAGGCCCTAGGGGGAGTGCCCTTCGTGGGGGTCTTTCTAAGGGAACCTAACCCGTATTTACGCATGGAAAATCCAAGGTTTCGAAGAAAACCACGAAAACTCCGAAACGGTTAGGCCGACAGGCGCGATTGAGTTCGAACCATGTGTGTGTGTGATTTCCAGGATCTCGAACCGATTTTTGGAGAATATAAATGCAGGCCGAAGACCAGGGAAAGGTTGTAAAAGTGCAACAAAGGCCGATAAAGATCAATATTTAAATTCAACAGCTCCGAGACACCGAAATATGGATGTCACTATTCTTCAACAACACATTATCTCGGCTTATGAGACGACAGTTTCGACTCAAAATTTTTGAAACCGGCTCAACACTGTAGGTATACTCGCAGACCAATGGCATCTGTTATGTTAACAGCAAGGCACCGTGGTGCCCGCAGGGTGTCGGCGTCAGAGCATGCTAACTAGAAGGGAAGTTAATGGCGCAATATTTTTTTTCTCTGACGAGTCCCGTTTTTCTGTTCATCCTGTTGATACGCGTGTTTGCATCTGGAGGGAACGTGGTACTGCAAACAATCCTGCTTTCGTGCAAGGAAGTGTCAGATTTCGCGGTGGAGTGCGGGGGTGTGTGATGGTGTGTGCCGGCATCTCCATTTATGGGCGCATCGACTTCCAAATCCTTTGAAATGGAGATATGACCGGTCAGCAATATAGGGTGGAGATCGTTAGACCAATTG
The DNA here is from genome assembly GCA_963932465.1 of Maratus speciosus. Classification (NCBI taxonomy): domain Eukaryota; kingdom Metazoa; phylum Arthropoda; class Arachnida; order Araneae; family Salticidae; genus Maratus; species Maratus speciosus. The sequence continues at coordinate 544,800,396 of OZ010790.1, read as the reverse complement.
CAGTCCCTTACACTGCAGTAATTGGAGATGACTGCATGTTAATGGACGACAATTCCAGGCCACATCACGCTAACTTTCTCGATTATTCGCTTTTCGATTAAGGGATTACATGAATGGAATGACCAACGGGATTTTCTGATGAACCCAATAGAACACGTTTGGGACATTCTAGGCAGACGAGGTGCTGGCCACATACCATCCACACAAACTCTCCAAGAAGTGGAAAATTCTTCTGAAGGAGTGGTAGAGAATACCATAGTTCCTCATTAATAGCCCCATTGATTCCACGCCTTGAAGGTGTTTAACATTGCTGGTCGTCCGGGGAAACGATATCCCCTACAAAAATGATTTTCTTTGAAGTAAACACCTTTTCATTATTCGTCTTTTCTCATATACACAAATTGTGTTTTTTTTCTTTCGTACCCAAATGCTCAATACAATGCATTTTGTACTGCCAAACATGTGTATATTTTTCATATAGTCGTGTCCATGTCTGTCGATCATGTATCTATCATCTGAACAATTCCCTAGCTGCAAGATCCGTCCACAACCTCAATATATCCTTTAATTGTTTCGAGGAGTGTATGTTGAACAGATATGCCACAGTCTTCCTGATGAATATCTACCTAAGATATATTTCAAGATTATAACAATTTATTTTCCATTTTTTAACATGCTACGCTAACAACCTTTTATGCGTTTTTCTTGTCGTAAAACACAGGTACCCATTAGATTTAAAAGCTCACAGATACTTTTTAATATATCTAATAATTTAAAAACATTTTTCATAATTTCTTACATTAGCTATTAAACTTTTAGTTTGGGAATAAATAATGGAATAAAAAATAGTACATAAAACTTTAATTGACTTTGCTTTTACTAAAATAAATAAACCACATAAAACACTGTATATGATACGTAAGGTAATATGTATATACAGGGTGATTCAGCTCGTCGGTGACAAACTTTAAGGATCGATAGAGCACACCTACACGAACATTTTTGAATAGGGAATGTAGGGTCCCTGACGCGATGGTAAGGCGCTAGGCGCTTTCGAAAATTTGGGTGCCGAAATTCGAAACGTCATAAAAACTAGGGAAATGGTTAGATTTTCTTGCTTGTTGCGTCGAAATGATTCTGTTTGTTTAGACTTTCTTCAGTACCAATTTGATAAGCGTATCTCTTAAAACATGGATAGGGGGCGCTGCAGACTTTGGAGAGCTAGACAACAACTTTAAGCCCGTTATTTTGATAATTTAACACATGCTCGCCAAAGTTTATACTCTAACTTAAAGTTTGGACCCAAAAGTAGAGCCCTGCAAAAAGCGTAAGAGCCGGAATAAAATGTCAAAGTACAGGGTGGTCGAAACTCGAAGGCTCCTAAGAGATAAACAAACAGATTTCTTGACTTATGGCATGCATTTTCATGATTCTGTTTGCTGGGGCTCTCTGAAACTCAGTTGAACGGTACAAAAAGAAACATCGATAGGGGGCGCTTTGGGCAAAAAACATAATTCGTTGACATTTCGGACGCTAACTGGAAACGGGGCGCTACGATCAGTTAGTAATAATGAAAACACATTTTCTACCTCTGCTCAACACTTCTGAATAAATTTAGACCAAAAACATCAATGATACTGGAAATTTATTTACAAAAAATAACACTACAGAAGATGCTCGAAATTTCGACCTTGGGCCATGATGCAGGCTTCGCACCTCCGTCGCATTGAGGAGTGTGTGTTTCCAACAATGCCAGGAGTATCTCTGATCTGCCCTGCAGCTGCCACAATGCGCGCCACAAGTTCTTCAGCACTGCTGACAGGTGTATGGTATACCTCGGCCTTCAGGTAACCCCAAAGGAAGAAATCCAAGCAGGTGAGGTCTGGTGATCGGGCAGGCCAGTGAACTGGACCCCCACGCCCGATCCACCGCTGACCATACCTTGCGTTTAGATGGAGACGCACGTCGTTCGTGTAATGGGCCGGAGCTCCATCGTGCTGGAACCACATCTGGCGACGCGAACCTTCGGGTACGTGCGCCTCATCCAGAAGCTGCGGCAGCACTTGATCCAGGAAAATCAGGTAATTTCCACCTGTCAGCCGTTCAGGTAACAAATAAGGGCCAATGAGGCAATCCCCCAGAATGCCGGCCCACACATTTACTGAGAAACGCTCCTGGGCTGCTCGGCTTCTGGTTTCATGTGGATTTTCATCACACCACACATGACTGTTGTGGGCGTTCCACATTCCCTCCCGGCTGAAGGTGGACTCGTCCGTAAACAAAATGCTGTTTACAAAACGGGGATCCCTGGATCTCATCGCCAAGTACCATCTTGAGAATTCCACTCGAGGGCCAAAATCCTGCTCTCTGAGCAACTGCACCCGCTGGATGTGGTAGGGGTGCAGATTCCGGGAACGTAAGATGCGCCACGCAGTTGCTTGCGAAATGCCAACATGTCTGGCGATATCTCTCGTGCTAAGACCTGGGTTGTCCTCAACCAGGTTAAGCACAGCCTCTTCGTTGTCGGGGGTGCTCACTGATCGCTCCCGTTCAGGCCTGCCTCCGTCGAAAGATCCCGTTGTGGACAACCTCTGGTGTACTCGAACGAAGAAGGCATGGCAGGGGATTTGCCTGTTGGGGTAACGCTCGGCGTACAACCGCTGAGCGGCTCGTCCATTACAACCAGCAGCGCCATACGCCAAATGCATGTCACCCAATTCAGAGTTTGTGTACCGTTCCATCCTACTACCGATCTGCAGACAAGTAACCCGAAGCTTAAGTAGGTACCGCACGTTCAAAAGACGTGTCTGCGCATACAACTACGTCATCTTGCGTTGTCGTCTACGCATTACGTATCTTTTGCATATCGATATGGTACGATATCTTTTGCATAAATCAGCAAAAAGCACCTTATGTAAATTTTATTGCGCGCATTGTGCATGATTGAAACCAGCTATGTTTGTTAAAAAAAAAAAAAAAAAAAACTGCAGTTTTAATAGCTTCTTATGATAAGTAAATTACTCTCTTGTTTTGTTTCTAACTGATCGTAGCGCCCCGTTTCCAGTTAGCGTCCGAAATGTCAACGAATTATGTTTTTTGCCCAAAGCGCCCCCTATCGATGTTTCTTTTTGTACCGTTCAACTGAGTTTCAGAGAGCCCCAGCAAACAGAATCATGAAAATGCATGCCATAAGTCAAGAAATCCGTTTGTTTATCTCCTAGGAGCCTTCGAGTTTCGACCACCCTGTACTTTGACATTTTATTCCGGCTCTTACGCTTTTTGCAGGGCTCTACTTTTGGGTTCAAACTTTAAGTTAGAGTATAAACTTTGGCGAGCATGTGTTAAATTATCAAAATAACGGGCTTAAAGTTGTTGTCTAGCTCTCCAAAGTCTGCAGCGCCCCCTATCCATGTTTTAAGAGATACGCTTATCAAATTGGTACTGAAGAAAGTCTAAACAAACAGAATCATTTCGACGCAACAAGCAAGAAAATCTAACCATTTCCCTAGTTTTTATGACGTTTCGAATTTCGGCACCCAAATTTTCGAAAGCGCCTAGCGCCTTACCATCGCGTCAGGGACCCTACATTCCCTATTCAAAAATGTTCGTCTAGGTGTGCTCTATCGATCCTTAAAGTTTGTCACCGACGAGCTGAATCACCCTGTATATATGGAGTATGTTTGAAAATTAATTAAAACTGTTTTGTGCTTGATAACTAAAAAACTGCAAAGTTTAAGGCTCCGAAATTTCAGAAAAACTATTCAATAGCTTTATTTACCTAATCGAAGTGACTCAGAGCACTGCGAACTGAACAAAGTCTTTACCAGTGTTCACACAGTTGTCCCAAAATTTTATAATATACATTATTCTACCTGTTTTAATCGCGGAAAATTATTACAAATTCTGCAAATATTTTTTTAATTAATGACCAAATACTAGGCAGAAATTTCTAATCTCAAATAGTAGTAAGGTCAGATGGAAATCAAATTCGTGAAATAAGTCGTTTTGGTACTTTTCGGTTAGCCGGGCGCCAGTGTTATACATACATACATACATACATATATATATATATATATATATATATATATATATATTCATACATGTATGTATATATACACATATATATTTATACAAATATTGTATATATATACATCTATATATATGTATATATTTATTTATATATACATATATGTATGTATACATATATATGTATGTATGTATAACACTGGAGCCCGCCTAACCGAAAACCACCGTCGTTTTTCTTAATTTAATGTTTTGACTCCTTTTTTTCCCCATTTCGAATATATATTACTTTTGTTTCTACGACCACAACAAGTTTAAACAAATTAAGTAATTCAGCTTGTTTACAACCTACACAAACAATTAATTCGTAAACTTTAAACTTAATTTTCTCAAAATGTTTCTTTTTGATCTTCGATTTACCTTTTTCATAGAAAAATACCACATAATAATGCACATTTGCACATTTGAGAAAATATTTCGTACATATTCCTAATCAATCTGAAGTAGACTTTTGTTACAAACATTTGCACAAAATTTTTATTAAAAAAATTTCTTGGGAAAAATTCAGTTTTTTGTAATTAAAATTGGTTTTTATTCCAGATTTTTTTCAAAATAATTAATTATAATTAATATATATATAATTATATATATATTTATATAATTAATAATTTTATAATTAAAGAATATCTGTTTATAAAGTTGACTGCACTTTATTAGGAATTATTCATATTATTTTTATAAACAAATTCTAGTTAACATGTCTGATAGTTTCTAAGAAAAAGTACATTAATTTAAAATGGTAAGTACAGGGATTTTCAACTGCCATCTAAACTTCTTGGAATTTCTAAGCAGTGTGGTCACCTTCCTGTTCGGGACTGTAGAGTGTGGGAAGAAAATACACATGAATAACAATTCGACATAGAAGTTATATGTAGTTTCGTGATAACAGAGATCGATATCTGAAATATTGATGCCAAAATCATTGGAATTTCTAAGCAGTGTATTCACCTTCCTGTACGGGACTGTACAGTCTCTGAAAAAAGAGGTAACGTTTTTCGCTTAGAAAATATACATGAATAACGATTCTACCTAATGATTGAATGTAGTTTCGGGAAAACAACGATCAATATCCCAAATAGTTTCGCCAAAAACAATGGAATTCATCTTTTACGAGTGGTTCAGTATAGTTACGTGAAAACAGCAATCGATAGCTGAAATAGTGGTGCAAGACTCCCTGAAAATCTCAAGCAGTGCATTGACTTTCCTGTACAAAACAAAAGTGATAACTTTTGTCACTTTCAAAGCTTGCATAAATAATGATTCGATTTAGTGGTTCAATGTAGTTTCATGAAAATAGCAATCGGTAGCTGAAATAGTGGTGCCAAATTCCTTGAAATTCTCAAACAGTGTGCATACCTTCCTGTACGAGATTGTATTGCCTGGTAACAAATATGATAACTTTCTTCATCTAGAAAATATACATAAATAACGATTCTACCTAGTGGTTCAAAGTACTTTTGTTTAAAACACTAATGGATACAGCATGATTACATTCCACGTATGTGTTCGATAGGCTTTCACAAACTCTTAGTGAGTTAATCGTTCTACAAGTTTAATTCTAATTACTAACTAAACACAAACTACACTGCTCAAAACAATTAAAGGATATTGCAGTTTTAGGTGGATTTTGTATCTGGTAAACTGTTTAGCAGATTGATACATGGTCGACAGACATAGTAGGTTATATGAGAATAAATTACACATGTTTGGCAGAAAAAAATGCATTTTATTGCGCATTTGTGTACTAAAGGAAAAAAACACAATTTGTGCATATGAGAAAAAAAGAATAAGAAAAGGTGTTTTCTTCAAAGAAAATCATTTTCAGTAGGGTGTATGGTTTCCACGGGTGGCCAGCAACGTTGAACACCTTTGAGGCATGGACTCAATGAGGCTATTAATGACGAGTTGGGGTATTCTGCCCCACTCTTCCAGAAGAGCTCTTTCCAGTTCTTGGAGAGTTTGTGGGGGTTTTGGCGGCCAGAAACTCGTCTTCCTAGAGCATCCCAAACGTGCTCGATTGGATTCATGCCTGGAGAACACGCTGGCCATTCCATTCGAACGATTCCTTCCTCGAAAAGGAAATCCTCCACCAGATTTGCACGATGTGGCCTGCAGTTATCGTCCATTAAAATGAAGTTCTCATCGATTGCTGCAGCGTAAGGGACTACAATATGTCTGAGGATCTCATCCCTACATCGGCGACCAGTCAGAGCTCCATCTCGAATGATGTACAGGTCAGTGCGCCCGTCAATGGAGATGCCACCATACACCAACACTCCTCCACTGCCAAATGTGACACTTTCGTGCACGAACGCAGGATTATTCCTACTGCCACGGTCCCTACAGATGAAAATACGCCTATTATCCGGATGCACATAAAACGGGACTCGTCAGAAAACAGAATATTGCTCCATTCATTTCTCCTCCAGTTGACATGCTCGATTGCCCACTCCCTGCGGTCGCGACGATGCCTTGATGATAATCTAACACATACCATCGGTCGGCGAGCATACAGACCTACAGCATGGAGCCGGTTTCGGACAGTCTGAGTTGAAATCGTGGTGCCTGTAGCCGAACGAAGGTGTTGTTGGAGAAGAGTAGCGTTCATGGTTCGGTGTCTCCGAGCTGTTAACGCTAAATACCGATCTTCATTGGGCGTTGTTGCCCGTCTACGACATTGCCCTGGTCTTCGGCCTGCACATCCACTCTCCAAAAAACTGTTCCAGATCCTGGAAATGACACTTTGTGACACTCCAATGGGTTGCGCTACTTTGGCTTGAGTTTGGCCCCCTTCTAACATACCAACAATTCTCAAAGCTTCTGAATCTGTCAAACGACTTCGCTGAGACATCGTAATCATCGAAACAAAGCAATCACTGAATGCCGATCATCCTTGTCTTCATTCTCTTTTATCCAGTTGAAAGTCAAATTTCATTCGCTGCCGCTGAAGCGACGTTTTTGACGTCGAACTCAAAATTTGCATAATCCACAGTTTGAAAACCAGAAAAATTTGCATTTGTGATTCTTTTCTTCTATTTTCGGCAAAAAAATATTTCGTTTATATCTTTATTTTATATAAAACTTCAAATATCCTTTAATTGTTTTGAGCTGTGTATTTATTTTATAAAATCGCGTACTTTGATTCAAGGAAAAAAAAAATAAGAGGCCATTATATACTTACATGTTCAATATTCAAACAGCTACGGATATTCCGAAAATGCGTATGTCACTAGAAATAGTCTGTTTGGCTGGTATTAGAAATCTATTGCAAGTTACAAAACATCACAGGTATTACAAAGAAATGAGTAATGAAGTATATATTGTATAAAAGATTAATTTTTTTTAAATCCAGGCATATATAATAATCACGAATAAAAATATACAATAATTTGTTACGAGATAGCCACGAGTCCGTGCAAACCACTATATTTTTAGACTTTAAAAAACATTTAGAAAAAAAAATTGTATTACTGACATGATTTTTTTGGAAACGTTTCCGAATACTTTTTATAGTGTATTAAACAGTTTTCTCCACCAGTAATACAGATGTTTTGAATGCTATCAATTCTCAGATAAACATTTTTACAGATAAATATGCTAAGTTAACAGCAGTCACATGAACATTAAAATTAACTAGGGGATCGTACCCGGGCTTCCTGGGTTACAGAATATAGGTGAAAACAATATTTTATTTGTGAACTAATATTTTTTACTTGCAATATATTTTTTAGATTGCCCGATAACAATACAAAAGCACTTTTCGTATGATAAATATGAATTATACAATCAAAGAAAGTTTAGAAATTCATCAAAAGTGATATTTTTGTATTAACCGTATGCTAAGAGTTATTAGCCCAAGATTTTGACGACTTTTTTATATTAAGATAATTTCAGAGCTTTAAGCTCGTAGTTCAATTACATGTGCGTTAAATTTGTATTTATTTATATTATTTTATTTATTTATTCATAGAGGAAGTTTTAATTTTTTATGGAATATTAGCCGTAAAAAAAGGATTAATTTTTTATGTTGTTTTAAGGGCAAACAAATTAATCTTTTTTTTTTTTTTTTTTTTTTTTTTTTTTTTTTTTTTTTTTTTTTTTTTTTAATCGAGCTCCGCGCGATAAATTAAAAATATTTCATGCTTGAAAATTATTTTTAAATCCAGTATAATCAGTAAACTGAGATGTACTTTGCAAACAAATTTCATTTGAAATATTTTTTTTCCTATTTGGCTGTCTAAAAATTTTAATTGTTCGATTACAAATACGTTGAATATATTTTTTTAAATATTATTATTCAATTTATTTATAAAGGAAATAATTTCGTTAGTGAAAATTAGTCAAAAACAAATGCTGAATATATATATATATATATATATATACTTTGCTTTATGTGCAAAATTTTTATTATAATTATTATGTATTGAAGCCGGCACGTGATCAGATAAAAGACAAAAATCATACTTGAAAATTATTATAAATAACAGTCAAATTTAAATCAGTCAATTACGAAACAGTTGTTAAAACAAATTGCATTTAAAAGTACATTTTTTCCTTACACGAGGTTCTAAAAATTGAAAATATACGGTGGTCATACGATTAAAAAATTACAGTATCGAAAATTTCAAGACCGAAATTGAATCGTGAAGTTTTGCCAATCGCAAAATTACATCAGCATTATGCGAAGATGCGTTTTTCTTTTATAATACAGATACAAAATTTGTAAAATATAATAAAGAGTTATATGAGTCAGTTATTATGATGAAGTTATCTATTGAGGCTCCAATGCTTGGTATTCCGGAATGGAAAACAGCAACATTTATTCCACTTTAGCATGATCATACAATCCCTCCCCCCCATGAAATCTAATCCCGACCTCATTTCCTTCATCTCGAAATTTACATACGCACCTCTCACATACGCACCTCTCATCCCTATTCACCATTTTAAAAAAACTGGTATTTGAATTTTATGTTTTTAACTCAAATCTTGAAATCAGGATTGTCAGCAATATCTTTGCAATTGAACAGTCGCACTCTTAATTCGAGATTCAAATCTTAGTACATTGACGTAATTTCTGTTTTTTAGACGCATTATTAAAAATGTTTAGTTTTATCTAAGTAAATGGTCGTTTTCTTTTAAATATGACGTCATTTTCCCTTACTTAAGATTTTCGCTTATTGTCTGAAACAAAGTATCAGTGCACATGCAGAAAGAAACTAATATGAAAACTTTATGGGGAAAATACGTGCTTTCAAAAGCATTACGTCATTTTTCCGTTTCAAAAATTATGTTCTTAACGCAATTTTGCGCCACTAAATTTTATACAACAATTTTTATAAACAATTTTGAATTATTTATCAGAAAATGGCATGAATAAAGATAAATAAAACTCATTTTTTTCTATCTTCACTGCAATAATGAAAGCAGCCAAATTACCACCATTATGAAGAAATTTCATGAAATACTTTTAAAATTAAAATATGAAAATGGGAATATTTAAACAAAAACAGCCAGTGCGGACATCTGCAAATGAACAGTTTCAGTTAAGAAAATTATTAGTAAAATTAGCTCATCAGAAAGCTCGGGGCAGATGACTAAAGAACAGCCTTGAGTTTTAAATGTATAGATTATATAAAATTATGAAAAATTAAATTAAGCAAATTATGTTATTTTCATAACATTATAGTTGAATGTCTTAAAGAATAGCAATAAATTTTATTAATCGAGAGAATTTTGGACAAAAACTGGGAATTGTATTATTTTAAGCCTGCAATTATTGCCAATATTTTCTTTGTTTACTTGTCTAACACGGCGAAGCGAATTCATCAAGGCGAGAATCATCCGATCTGAGCTTGAACGCTGTATGTCACTGCTCTTCGACAAAGACACTAAATTTTTTGTAAAACATTGCGTTTTATCAGTGTGTAATTTCGATTAAGTGGAGCACTTTCACAAGTGAAGAATTTCAAAGCAGCTGGGTTGAAAATGGCGCTCTTATTCAAAACATATTTCAGTTTTCTATAATTAATTCGAATAATACACAAATCTAACAAAAATCAACGTCGTCATGCAAGAAGCTAGAAAAAACAAATTGAGTGCCTAATAATTCATATGCCTTCATTCGTTTGTTTATAATAGTTCCATGTTTTATCAGAAATCATTTATTTACATTTTAAAAATAATTCGGAAAATGTTATTACACACAATTAATAAAATCTCATTATTGCATGCTTTTTTATACGAATTAAGTAAATACGGAGAAAATAAGTTGCACAAATATCCTTTAAAATACATCTGTGTAAACAGAAAGTGTTGTATAGTTTGTAAAGTAAATTTCAATAAACTAAAAATCCTTTAATTGATAAATAAAACGAAGTAAAACCAAAATTCAACGGGGTTTATAACAGATGATATTCTTGACACTTTACGTATTTTAATTTTTAAAAAAATCAGTGTTTATGGCAACAAAAATATAAAGTAATGTACTATTTTCCCTTTACTTTCAATAGAAGTAGAGTACTTCAGTTGCCACAATTACAAAAAAAGTATTAAAAACTACAAAATAATTAATATCTCAAAAATAAGTTGAGATACAGCTTTAAAACAAATTGCATTTAAAAGCACATTTGTTCATCTATACAACGGTGAAAACATTTAAATTGTACGATGTTTAGAAGTTTAAAAATTTGCAGCAGCGAAAATTGTAAAACCGAATTTTCATTTTAAATTTGAAAGTGTTGCCATTCGCAAAATGACGTATGCGTTACGCACAGATATGTTTGTCCTTTATAAAGCAGATTTTAAAAGTGTTGCCATTCGCAAAATGACTTATGCGTTACGCACAGATATCTTTGTCCTTTATAATACAGAAAAATAGATAGACAGATAGATAGGTAATATTTTTTAACTCTTGTATGCATAAATCAAATTACGCAACTGAAAAGGCTATATATAGATTGTAGATAGTACATCCAGTGTTGTCATTAAAAAAATTTGCCGATATATGGGGCTCTAGTGGCTGGACTGTTCAATCAATCGAGGTGAGATTTCAGATATAGTTATTCAGAGGTATGAGCTCGGGATTCTGTGAACTTCAAGAAAGTGGTGCTCACGGTTATGGTTATAGGTATAGAAACTTGAAATTTTCCAATGGCAACGCCCATTTTTTTTCGTCGCAAAATGCGCAGCGCATGCGAAAACCCTAAAGAGCGTTGAAACGGTATATGTATCGCAAAGAAACGGACGCGTTAATGCACGCACAAAAAGAACTCTGCGAACGGCAAAGGGAAAAAAAACAGGAAGGGGCGCACGGAGGAAATTTGCACATGACAGACAATCAATGCACTAATCACTGATTACAACACATATCGGAGAAAAGAAACTTTTTATTTGGATTACACATTTTCCACACGCGTGCCATCACAGGCAAATAATCATTGCATGCGGGTGACTGTGGACAATACAGCCGAACTTAACATAGCATGAGGGATGTTTGAAATCTCATGTTTGATAGAGTCTTTTAAATCTGGCAAAGTTTACGGATTGCACATCTGCACTCTAGAATTTAGATATCCCCAGAACTAGAAATCCATAGGAGTGAGGTCGGGGAATCACGGGGGGCACGGAAATGGAAAATGGCGTGAGATGGCACGGTCGCTAAAATGCTGTTCCTGGACCCCACAAACAGACTTTGATATATGTGGAGGTGCACCATCTTACATCCAAGCGATGTCATTCAGTGCATTTCGCTGTAGCAATTCTGGTATTACGCAGTTTTGTAGCATGGCGAAAGCCTGTCACAGAGCAAGTTACAAATCCCGTTCGTGTCGCTTTATCAAAGGAGTACGGCCCGAGAACAATTGTGCCTGCAATGCCTCACCACAGATTAACTTTGACGTCGTATAAGGGTACTGGTGCTACAGCGTGCGGCTTCATATCTTCCCAGTGCACAAAATTTTTGGTATTGACGTTGCCAGTTAAAGTGAAATGTGCCTCGTCCGTCAATAATATGCGAAAAGCCGCCAGTCGTTATCGGTATCATATCGGATAAGAAATTCATTTGCAAAGTCTGTACGTTGCTGATGGTCCCCCACGTCCAATATCTGGACGCGCTGTTACCGGTATGGATATATGCGAATTACAGAGCGCAGTAGCTTGAGGACAGTTGATTTCTGTATATCCAATACACGAGCTACACCTCTTGCAGTTTTCATGTGTCCTGAAGTCACTATGTCCATTTCCATCACAGTATCCTCAGGAAAAGTTGGTCATCCGAATCGCGGTCTATCGCAGGTACAGCCAGCTTCTTTGAATTTATTTACTAAACTACGAAAAGCTTGCGGGCTACATAAGCCACGATTTGGCGATGATTTCGATGGAAAAAACACGCAAGGTTTAGGCGGCATTTATCCCATTTTGATAATAGAGATTTACCAATTCACAACGAACTTTCTCTGGCAGAGTCATATCGTCCGCATGTGCGAGCTCCCGACTGAAGAATTATCATTCTCGACCCGCTTTCTATCCATTTTCTACGCTGAATATCTGGCGAACGGCCTTCTGTGATTGTTGTCTTGCCTCTGTTATATGGAAATTTCCTCCGTGTGCCCCAAACGTGTTTTTTTTGGGCCGTTCGCAAAGTTGTTTTTTGTGCGTGCATGCACTACACGTCCATTTATTACGATACACGTACCGTTCCAACGCTCTTTAGGGTTTTCGCATACGATGTGCATTTTGCGATGAAACAAAATGGGCGTTGCCATTCAGAATTTTCGAGATTCTGTACCTATAACCGTAACCGTGAGCGCCAATTGGTTTCCGTTCACAGAATGCCGAGCTCAAACCTGTGAATAACTATAACTGAAAACTCATCTCAATCGGTTGAACGGACCGGCCGCTAGAGTTCCATATCTCGGCAAAGTATTTTTATTACCATCCTGTAGATTGTTCTGCAGAAAACAAAATGATTCCTAGTAACTCATGCACAAATATTTTCATTGTAGAATAATTTTAAAGCTTCTGATAAAAAATACTGTAAACTACAATCCAATAAAATTAATTTTCTTTTGTTTTGAAATCTTTTCGGTACATGGAAATTCAATAAAAGAAAGAAAAAAGAAAAGGAAAAAAAAACATGCGTCAAGAACAAATTATAAAACACTTGTCGAATAAGGTTAGTTGTGGTAACTGGACTCACGAGGTATCTGGGCCATAGGCTATTTTATAAAAAACTGTTGATGTTTCTTAAGTTTTAGCTTTTGTGAACAATGCACCTTATTCTCTACTTCCGAAAACAACGTGTCCTAACTCAATCATAACCTTTGTTCGGTCGTTTTTATGCTTTGCATTTTTGGCAATGACTTTGATCGTCTGCGTTTGTTTATGCGAGTTCATAGAATGTTTTGTTGTGAAAGAGGTAGCCATGAGCGGCTCTTGTGATATTATTTAATAAAAAACAGCGCAGTGCAGTTTTGTTATTTTGTGTATTTGTGAGTATTTAATATGAGTTAACATAATGGTCCGCCGAGCAACGAAGAAACAGCCTAGGATTAAATCCAACGAGCTTCTAAAATCAAATTTTGAGTTGAGTGAAACGCCGACATGAATGATAAGTGCTAAGAATTCCGTGCTACGAAATTCATCAAAAGCTTATTCGAAAAGTAAGTGAATGTGTTTTTTCTTATCTTTACTGTTTTATACATATATTAAACAATGTTTAAAGGTGCAAAAAAAGAAGATTTAAGGCTTATAGCCACTGAAATAAATCTAAATGTTAATGAAAAAATGACAATTGCTGATTTAAGCGTTATTATTGAAGACAGTGAAATATATAAAAATAAACCAGACCTTGTGAAAGATATAGCAAACGATATAATTGAAAATCGTAAACATGAAGCGCAAAGGCGAATTGATGAGGAGCAAAAGCAATTTGATCTGGAAAAAATGAAACTTGAAAGATCAAAAAATGAAGTAGAACTAGCTAAAATTAAATCTGAAGCTAAATCTAATATTAGTGAAAGTGAAATAAAAATAGAATCGTTAGATCAATTGATAAAAAGTATTCGAATTTTGACTGTAAAAATTCCTATACGTCCTGAAGCATGGGGGTTTTTCTTTTCTTCTTTAGAACGAGCTTTTAAGACTAAAAATGTTCCAGAACAATATAAAGCAGAAATTCTGTTAAATTTATTAGGGGATAAAGCATCTAACATATTAACTTACTTACATGATAGTGATATCGATAATTATGCAAAAATAAAAGAATTAGTGTTAAAAGAATTTCAACCTACACCTTATTTTTGCTTAGAGTAATTTAGAAAAGCTGTTAAACAACCAAATGAGACGCATGTACAGTTTGCTTCACGTCTAATGACAAACTGGGAATATTATTTAAATTTAAGAAATGTCTCCAATTTCGAGAGTCTAAAACAACTTATAGTATCGGATAAATTATATCAAACATTAGATAGAGAAACAGCTTCCCACATTAGTGTGAGACAAGGTGATAAATGGTTTTTACCAGAAGAGTTGGGACGAGAGATTGATTTATATTTCACATCACGCGGAAAATCTCTTACTGAGAATTTTAGTGTTAATCGTAAATATACTAACTCCAAAAGTGTATCTAAAGTATTCTTATCAGATGTTAAAACATTAAGTTGTATTTTTTGCCACGAAAATCACACTCTTTCAAAATGCCCGCATTATTTAAAATTATCTGTCAATGAAAGGGTGAACGTTATAAAATGTAACAAGTTATGCTTTAATTGTTTATATTCACATTCAGTTGCAAATTGTCCATCAAAGTACACGTGCTTTTGTAAAAAACGTCATCATAAAACTATACATTTTCCAAAAACAAATAACAACAGATACGTGAAAGAATATGTTTCATCGGAACAAAATAAACAAGGAAAGGTAAATGTGGAAGAATGTTCAGATTCTAGGCCAACAAATCGTGGCACACCAGTCTTGAACGCTAATGCAGAAGAGTTCATTCAGAAAACCTTTATTAGTAACTATTCGAATAAAAAGAGCAAAGTTTCACTTTCAACTGTTATATGTTTTCTAATTGATGAATCGGGATGTAAACATAGAGTAAAGTGTTTATTAGATGTAGGCAGTGAGTCTAATTTTTTATCCCGCCATTTAATAGAGGTAATGCATTTAAAAAAAGAGAGAACAAATATCTTAGTGTCAGGTCTAAATGATGCTACCTTAGTAATAAATCATAAAATTAATGCATCAATATGCAATGGAGATGAAAGTTTTGTGAAAAATTTAGATTTCTTGGTAGTTCCGAAAATAACTGCAGATTTAACGCCTTCACGTCCAATTGTAATCTCAATACAAGATTTACCTAATGTAAAATTAGCAGATGCTAGTTTCAATATCCCAGAACATGTAGACATGCTCTTAGGAGCAGGAATTTTTTATGAGCTTTTGAGACCGGGACAAATTCGTGTTAATAATTCTGATCTTATTTTGCAAGACACAGTTTTCGGTTTTGTTGTATCGGGAAGTTTTTCGACAGAGAATGAAAACAAAGTTCATTGTGGGTTTATTAAGAAAGAAACCAACCTAGACAAGACACTTAAGAAATTCTGGGAGATAGAAAATATCGAGGTTGAAAAACCAAAAAGTAAAGAGACTTTAATTTGCGAGAAACATTTCGTAGAAAATTATACACGAGACAAAAGCGGTAAATATGTTGTTAAAATGCCCTTAAAAGAGGATCCAGCTATTTTAGGAAACTCAAAACAAATTGCTACGAAAAAATTAAATTCTTTATGGAATCGTCTAGCAAAAGATCATGAGTACTTAAGATTATATTCAGATTTCTTAAAAGAATATCAACAGTTAGGCCACATGGTTGAAGATAACGAAAGCGAGGAAGAAAGTGGATCCTATTACATTCCCCATCTTGGAGTGTATAGAGGAATAGAAAAATGTATATCAACGCCTTTGAGAGTTGTATTTAACGCGTCTTCCTTAACAACTAAGGGAAACTCACTTAATTCTATTCAATATAACGGAGGTGTAATACAAGATGATTTATTCTCAATTATGTTGAGATTTAGAAAATATACCGTCGCTTTCACTACGGATATTCAAAAAATGTATAGAGCAATCTCTATTCATCCAGATCAGAGGAAGCTGCAAAAAGTCTTATGGAAAGAAGGTCTTAACGAGCCAATTAAAAATTTTGAATTAACGACAGTTACTTATGGTACAGTTAGCACACCTTTTTTGGCCATGAGAACACTGCTTCAATTGTCTAAGGATGAAGGAAACAAGTTTCCTTTAGCAGCACCCGTACTGAGAGAAGACATGTATATGGATGATATTCTATCTGGAGCTGATTCTTTAAGTTTTGAATTGGAACTCCAAAATCAATTAATAGAAATTTTAAACAGTGCAGGAATGTTATTACATAAATCGTGCAGTAATGCTCCACAACTTTGTCAAACAAATGTCGAAATATACCCCTTTGGTGATTCAGAAGAATCTAAAGCGTTAGGTGTTTTGTGGAAACCGAAGAAAGATTGTTTAAGTTTCAATGTTAAAATTCGTAATGATGTAAATGTCACTAAGAGACAAGTGTTATCAACTATATGAAGTATATTTGATCCCTTAGGTTTAGTATCTCCTATTATAATTAAAGCAAAAATATTTATGCAGAAGTTATGGTTATTACAATTAAATTGGGATGATTTGCTAACCGAGAAAGAGGCTAAGGAATGGAGAGAGTTTTCTGATACCCTACAATTAATTAATAAATTTGAGATTAGTAGGTGTATTTTATTAGATGCAATTATGATCGAGTTACATGGTTTCAGCGACGCATCTGAAGCAGCCTATGGTGCGGTAATTTACTGCAAATCAGTGACAGAATCAGGTCAAGTGTCTGTAAAATTAGTGACAAGTAAATCTAGAGTTTCTCCCTTAAAGCAATTAACCGTTCCAAAACTTGAGCTTTGTGCAGCAGTTTTATTGACAAAGCTTATGAAACGAGTGATTTCTTCGCTCAAAATTAGTGTAAACAAAATCTTCTTGTGGTCAGATTCCATGATAGTATTATCCTGGATTAAAAAAGAACCATACGTTCTAAAAACTTTTGTTGCGAATAGGATTTCTACAATACAAGAACTAACTCAAGGGATGCAGTGGCGACATATTCCATCTCAGCTTAACCCTGCTGACCTTCTAACAAGAGGAGCTAATCCTGATAAACTATTATCAAATGAGTTATGGTGGAGTGGTCCATTGTTCCTAAAGGAAAAAGACAATCCCAATACAAATATTCCTGCAGCAGTTAATTCCAATGACTTTTCAAATGAACTGAAAAATATTAATATAAGTGAATTTAAAAGCATATCTGTTTTTACAGTTTCTATTAATTCTTTTGTGCATGATATAATTGATTTAAGTAATAACTATTGTAAAATAATTCGTATTTTAGGATTTATTTTCAGGTTCCTTAGCAATTGTAAAAAAGAAACAAAGGAGGGTCCTCTGGACCTCGAAGAGCTCAACAAGGCAGAAAGTTTTTGTTAAAAAGTGTTCAACGTGAGTTTTTTAACAATGAAATAAAATCCTTGCAAAAATCAGGTAATATTAATCAAAATAGTCAGGTAAAAAACCTCCATCCATTTCTTGATAAAGAAGGTCTTCTAAGGGTAGGAGGTAGGTTAGAGAACAGTAACTTAAATGCCAATCAAAAATTTCCAATTTTACTACATAATAAAAGTAAACTTACTCAAAGGATAGTAGAATACTTTCATAAACGGTATTTACATTTAGGTCCACAAGCTTTACTTTTTCAGTTAAGGCAGAAGTTTTGGCCTTTAAATGGTCGTGAAGTATGTAGAAAAACAATTCATAATTGTTGCATGTTTCGTGTTATAAATATTGTATGAAGTTTTTATATTTTCTTAATGCAATAGGTTTTATAAGATTTATGAGTGTACATATGAAATTAAGCTAATTTCTGCTTGATTGAATGTATTATGTGTTTATCAATGAAAATATTCATACAAAATGTGTATTGAGAGTGTATATATAATTTGAGTTATATTATTTATATAGAGAGATTATTCATATGAGATATATATTATTCGAGTTGTTTAAATGACATTTATTTTATCCTGAAGGTTTGAGATTTATTTTGATAAAATCGAGTGTGTTACCCTTTAAATACTTTTAAAATAAAGTATTTCTGAGCTATTTTTTGAGATAAAATATGAGAAAAAGAAATAAATTCTTGCAGCATTTAAAAATTTAATTTGAGTGTTAGACGTCATGAGTGAACATCATTACATAATGTGTGCAGAATTTTAGAGTAGTAAACATAAAAACAACGAGGTGTTTTCAAGAGACCAATTTCAAAAATTTGTCTGTTACCCAAAGAAAAATGATTATCTTTTGTAATTTGTCAATTTATTGTTTACTAGTACATGCTGTATTATTTGTTTAAAATTCAAAGTGTAATAATGTATTATAATTGTGGTTGAATGAAAATCATTCAACGGGGGCCGGTATATTCGTTCGTTTTTATGCTTTGCATTTTCGGCAATGACTTTGATGGTCTGCGTTTGTTTATGCGAGTTCATAGAATGTTTTGTTGTGAAAGAGGTAGCCATGAGCGGCTCTTGTGATATTATTTAATAAAAAACAGTGCACTGCAGTTTTCTTATTTTGTGTATTTGTGAGTATTTAATATGAGTTAACAACCTTCACTTTGCTGTGATAGGTTGTCATAAATTTACACTTCTTTTTTTTTAAAAAACAACGTCAATATGGTTGAACATCCTCGGCTTTTTATTAAAATACTGTAAGTACTTTTATTAGACAGTCATTTTTCTTTTAAGATTAGGCATATAACTACAATAATATTATTAGCTATCTATACATATTTACTTCATGTTAAAATTTAATCCCGGTGTCCCAGTTACCCCATAATTTTTTCTAGAATGGGGTAACTGGGACATGTATCCGGGGTAACTGGACCATGTTGGATCCAGTTACCCCAATAGTTATAAAATTATTTTTTAGTTTCTCTTACTACGGGAAATAAATTTCTCTATCGTTTTTTGCTCACAATAAAGAAAATTATAGAATACCTTATTAAAATTACGTAATAAAATTAAAAAAAAGCATATTGGGTGGTATCAAACCGAATTTCTTGACCCCTTGAGAGACGATGAGGCCGTTATGGCATCACATAACTTTAATTCCTAATTGCCACATTGGCACCGGAATTTTATAATGAAAATTTCACCTTTATTAAGTACGCGAAAATATGCTTTTACTTGTTTACAAATAGATTCTCTTGTAAATACTGGTGTCATTAGATTATTTCAAATTTTTTTACAAATGCAAGTACCTCGCCCCTGAAAGCGAGGTAGCTAAACCTTGACATTATACGATACACAGGGTTCGCTTTCTATAGGGAAACTTTTATTGTTCCTACCACTATTTTGGAAAATAATATCTTCATCGCACCTTTTAGAATATGTTAAGTAAGATGATCATGAAGGTAACTCATTAAGGGTTCTGGTAGGAACAATAAAATTTCCCCCAAATAATCCGACCCCTGGATACAGATAAAGTACTTAAGTAGTTACGTAGCCATTTGTTCATAGATTTTCCTAGCTATTTTTTTCCTTAAAATACCCATGTGACTTTTATACTTATTACCTATACTAAAGTACATAAGTACTTACTTAATTTTTATGTTTTTGGTATAAATAAATGTAATATTTTCCCTTTTAGTGTTTTTTAGACACATTAACAGCAAAGGTTTCCCTTACAACGTTCTCTAGTTGATATTTTACATGATCTGCCTGGTTTACATTTTTTTAAGTTGTTTACACTTTTTCAAACAGGACCTGTTATCCAATTTAAAAAAATAAATAAATAAAAATACGCGTGTGGAACATAGACCCACCTGGTCCACTTACCCCATTTTTATGGGGCAACTGGACCCATGAGGAAAGAAAGATGAAATATGCATAATTTTATATTTTTAAATATTAAAATGTAATTTTGAGCATTTCTGTCTGATAGAGGAAACCTAACTGGAACACATTTACAAAAGTTCAGATTTTAATTCAAATGAACCTCCAGAAGCTCCAGAGTCATATTATAAAATCATGGCCCAGTTGCCCCAACTAACCTTATTGTAAACGTATACGTTTAATACGTTGAAAAATTATAGTGATGTAAAAAATTAAAAAACGTGTAACAAATATAAATTTATTTTTCAGGAATAAACCTGTATAGTCTAAAAACTATTTGAATTCCAATTGCATCCTTGTATATGTGTATATATATATTCTATATATTCGTATATATATACTAAATAGTACGTAAAAAGTGTGTTTTGTTAGAAAACGTATAAGACAATTGAGAATACTCTTTTAGCCATTTTCATCAATAAGCGAAAATGTACTTAATTCTTTGTGCAGCCCTGAATATGATCTACAGAAATTATATAAACAACTTAATGTAATACAAATTGGCTACGTTAATTGAATACCCAGATATTCCAGAAATTGCTCGTAATATACACTAATGTAATCGAATTCTTTTGTATTGCCCTGTAAATGAACAATAATGGCTATGCACACCATTTTCTGTTGAAAGGACATTATAGTGCACCTCCGTTTTATATATCAATTTCTATATGATTTAAATAATGCATCCGCGTTAAAATACACCGGAAACAATTTTACCCTATAAACCATAAAGTAATGGAATTCTTTTGAATGCCTTTGTGAACGAACCATAAATGCTACACACGTCATTTTCAATACGAAAGATACCATGATAAACATCAATAACCAACATCAGTTACATGGCGTTTAGAATTCATGAATGCTGTTTAATAATGTTGGATTTATATATATTTTTTAAATTTTTAATAACTTTGGAAATATGCTGGAAAATATTAAAAAGCAGAGAACATAAACTGAAGTATTTCATAAAAAATGAAATAAAATACACATAAGAACATTTTAATATAAAAGACGTGAATTATCACTTTGCTAACTAAGTGTAAACCAACAGAGTGAAAAATGCCCCAGCCGGGAATAGAAATCGGACCCCTGGAATTATACTCCAGTGCTCTACCACTAAGCCACCAGGACAATGCCCAGCTTGGTATATCTCATTCACGTAAGTCGGTAAGACTGCTACCGAAGCTATTAGATGGAAAGTCTTCATGAGCACACAATCTTGATACGTAACATGAGATGTAAATGAGCCCAGTATGGCAGAATATACAATTTTAATTAATATTCCAACTACTTTTCAGCAGTGAAATTACGCTTGAAATTTTTGAATATTAAAGACATGAATTATCATTTGGCTAACTAAGCATAAACCAACAGAGTGAAAAATATCCAAGCCAGGAATCGAACCCGGGAGCGTTATTCCAGGGGCCCGGGTTCGATTCCCGGATTGGACATTTTTCACTCTGTTGGTTTATGCTTAGTTAGCAAAGTGATAATTCATGTCTTTAATATTCAATAATTTCAAGCGTAATTTCACTGCTGAAAAGTAGTTGAAAATTTAATTAAGAAAGAACATTTGTTTTAAAATTGTTAAATAAATAATAAATGATATTATTAGTAAAAATATTCTCGGTATGAGTAAATATTAATCGGATATCTTAACCAAAAAAAGCAAGTTTTATTTATTATTTTATGAAGTCAGTTTTTCTTCTTTTTGTAATTTGTATGGTTGGATATTTTCTTTTTATAAAACCGAAAATAAGATCAAGTTAGTTGCATGTTTTAAACGTTAAAAAGAATATAGTAAAAAACACGACAGTTTTATGTAGATGTTTGACTTATCGTTGATTCTCCTTTATTTGTTTTTATGTATGTTCACATTTATCAAAATATTACATTTCAAAAAACTATTTATAATATTAAATGTTAAAAAAGTTTGTCTTAATATTTATTTTATAAAAAATATCTAAAGAAAAACTGAACGTTTTTTATTATTCGAAAGAGAATTTTAGATATATATATATATGATAAAATCAGTATAAGTAATTGGATATTTGCACTTTAAAATTGAAAAAAGATAAAACGCTTATATCTATAAACAGATAAAAACGCTTATATCTATATGTCTATCTATCTACATCTATATCTGTATATATATACATTATGGTGTGTCGAAAAAAAGAAATATTTATAATCGAACCATAATATCGCAGCAAAGTTGCCTTTTGTAATAAAAAAGTAATTCATAAAATATTAAACCAAAAACTTAATATCTTTTACCGCCGAAAAGGTGTCAAAGTTCAAAAAAATCACAAAAAATGGTTTTTTCAATTTTAATTTTAAATTATGCAAACATACAAATACAATTTCCAATACAACGCAATAGTTACATGAAGTTATTAGAAATGTCCAGTTAAAAGTTCCTTATGGTGAAATCATATCTTTTACTGCCGCAAAAGAGCCCCGCATTAAAAAAAAAAAAAAAAAAAAAAAAAAAAAAAAAAAAAAAAAAAAAATCCATTTTTCGTTTTTTTCTGAATTTCGATCATTTATGTTACATGTCTAGAATTAAATAAATCTATTTTTATATCTATTAATATCTTATAAATTAAATATCTAGTAATTTTTTGTAATTATTTGTAATAAATTGAAAAATAAAAAAAGTAATGAATAATTTTTCTTGACGTGTACGTAACTTCTTGTACTGCTGTTTTACTACATGCCAACAGGAGACAGAAGCTCATGTATTACAAATCCCAAAAATAATATAAAATGAACGGAATATTTTACTAACTGAAATAAAATATGTTTAGCCGAAGGAGGTTAAATAAATAGTTAGTCATACTGTATGTGTTTAAAAAGTTAGTCCTGCTTTGGTGAAACACTTGTATAAATGATAATGTACAGTCGTGGAAAAAAAAACGTAAACACCCCAACTAACTCCTCAACAAATTATCGTAGACGGAAGTTACGGTACCGAACGATTGGAAATAAAGTATACTTTTAAATGATATATATAAATATTTCTTAAGGGGGATCTACATATTAAAACGAATCCAAACTTCATTTTTTTTCAATGTCAATACCCAATTTTAACGAGATATTTCAAATCTGCGGTTCAAACTATTCCTAGACACCAAATTTCAAGTCATTTGAATGATAAGTTTTTGAATTATAAACATTCGAAATTAAGTGCTTGTAATGATAAATTACTTTTTCTTATTTTTATTTATATCTCCAGAAATTATGCTCCTAATGTGCTAATTTGTTTTGTAGCAATAATACTAATATA
This sequence comes from Maratus speciosus, assembly GCA_963932465.1. Taxonomy (NCBI): domain Eukaryota; kingdom Metazoa; phylum Arthropoda; class Arachnida; order Araneae; family Salticidae; genus Maratus; species Maratus speciosus. The sequence continues at coordinate 544,777,002 of OZ010790.1, read as the reverse complement.
TCCAAACATAAATACGCTGAATTTGCAATTTTTATAATTTTATGATATAAATTATGAATTATGAAATTTATATTCGAAAAAATTATGAATTATGAAATTTATATTCGAAAAAATTATGAATTGCAACTTTTTTTTTTATGGATTTACATTTATTAAGTCCTGCTTTATGGAATCCAAAATTTCACATTTTTCTTCCAAGCAGTTTTCAAATTATGCTTAAAAAACGGCAAAATGATGGTTTAAGGGGCCATCCACAATAGAAGTGAGTAGATATTTTGAAATTTATTCTGCATTCCTGTAATCTAACAGGCTTCATTGACTCCTTGAGTGTCGCTTCATGTGCCTTGATCAAGAAGGGCGCTCTCTCGATTAATAATCAAGTACGGAACTTCAATTTGGATATAGCCCTTAAAATACCCTCGTTTTAAAATAATTAATTTCTTGGAATCTTATGGTACGAATTGCATAAAAATATGTTTTTAGGCTAATTGAAGGGTGCAGAGTTCATTTATGCTGTCAGAATTGTGTACTTCTACTGAAAAAAACAAAGTTATGGTTCGTTTTAATATGTAGATGGCCCCTTAAGAAAATTTTATATATATCATTTAAAAGAAGACTTTATTTCCAATCGTTCGGTACCAGTATCTTTCTTCTACGACAATTTGTTGAGGAGTTAGTAGAGGGTGTTTACTTTTTTTCCACGACTGTACATTCAGCGTTTTATTATAATATATTTTATTCGACAATATAGTTTATTTATGTGTACTTTATATATATATATATATATAATGCACCAAATTATACTAAATCATGGGAATGGTTTATAAAAATGTATCCCAACAAGTATAATTAGTTAGAGATATAATTTAAAGTGATTCTATAAATAATAACTTTCGATAACTTAATAACTTCTTATTTGCTAGGAATAACACGAACTCACTACCCACTTTAATTTCAATTTTTGAACAGTCCAAACATCTTAACCCTCCACCAATTTCAATTTGAATTTTGGAACAGCTCATCAAGTATAAATGAATGAACTCGACTTCTGGTTTCGTAACTATTTTACTCAAATGATGAGCACGCTAGATACTCGAAAGTAATTGTTTTTGATATTTTAGTTGTGCAGTCTATATGTATTAATAAAACACTTTTAAAGAATTTTAAATAGATTTTTTTTTTTTTTTTTTTTTTTTTTTTTTTTTTTTTTTTACGAAATAATTTATATGACTTCAAACCAATAAGGTCAAATAAGGATCCAAAAAACAGGATATTGTTTTCATTGTTTTCGTTGAACATTATAAAACAGTATGCTTATATAGCAATATGCTTATATATAAAACAATACTTTACTCTATTTTATTTAAACTGCTATCTTTAACTATTAATTTACACAATTATATTTGTACGTTATAATTAATTTTTAATTGTTTAATTTAGTTTTGATTCTAAATTTATATATAGGAATATCTGCTAATTTAAAATTCCATTTACATCTTTAATTATTTATTGTTTACTTTAATCATTCATATGTAGCGAGACTATATATTTCATGTAAATTACATTTTTTTTTCTCTTTCAGTAATTTAATATTGTCTTAATTTTGATAACTATGTTGTATGTATACAGATATATGCATTAATATTTTTGATATCGTGATATATATATTTTGAAATATAATAATTTTGCTTCTATGATATAATTTAAATAGTACATATTTAAATATTAAATATTAATTTAAATATTAATTTAAAATTAAATAGTACATATCGATTTAAACATTATTACATCTCATTTTCTCATATTACAATACTCATTTGTCAGCAACCGCATTTTTAGGGAATTAGGATATTTTGAAATATAATAATTTTACTTCTATGATATAATTTAAATAGTACATATTTAAATATTAAATATTAATTTAAATATTAATTTAAAATTAAATAGTACATATCGATTTAAACATTATTACATCTCATTTTCTCATATTACAATACTCATTTGTCAGCAACCGCATTTTTAGGGAATTTTGCCTATCCCTGTATAAATGATACTATTATAAACTTATCAATAATTTCTTTATATATAGTGTGAATGTAATTTCTTCGAAAAAATATTTGTGAAAAATAAGCCGGTTGTCAAAATTGTAAAGTTTGAGAAAAAATGAATTTTTCAGCTTGTTAAAAGCCATATTTCCCTCTGGGATGTTTTAACATATTACTGAAATTTTTTAATAAAACCGGAGAGTGTGGTGATATTTCTAAGCCGAATAAGAAGATAGGGGAATATTAACTTAACATAGAGGAACTTGCAACGAAAGTGGTTATTAGGTACACATAAGCCAGCTGCGAAAAATTTCTCAAAGGTTTGTTTTATGGTCCCTCTTTTAATATGTCGTAAAAACTATTGATCTTCTATAATTATTATTATAATGAATGATAAAATATATTAAAACTTTTAACTCATTGGAAAATTAAAATAATTCTTTAAAATCAATTATTTTTATAATCAAGGATTACCTTCTAAAAAATTTATGAGCAAATCAAAATTGATATAGTTTTCATTTTGTGGAAAAAAAAAAAAAAAACAGTGCACACTTTATAATTTTTCCGTAAATTGATTTCTAAAATCGATCTTATTATACAATAAGTGTTGCAAATAATTGAAAAGTTGTTAAAAATATCATAAAAGTAATTTTCTTTTTACAATATAAATTATTTCAAGAAAACTATACTTGGAAGAAAAAAATTGTTATTTTAATAAGGCTTTTTTAAAAATGTCTGTTGTTACTGAAAAACAAGCGATATTTTATATCATTATTTTTTAATATAATTCTATTTATTGTTTTGATACTTTTAAAAATAGGCTGAACGATGTTAATTGTGATTTTGTTTGCAGTGTTTTTATTACATGTTTTGTCCTTACTGTGATTATGTTTTTTTTCTACTTTGATTTTTCCAAGCACATACAAAAATAAGTAACCACATAAAAAAACTCATTATCTTATTTTGAAACAATTTTTATGTCAATTTTCTGAGATTTTTTTTAAAGGAATATTTTTTAAAAAAGCATTTACTTATATTATTGTAAGGGTTTAAAAAAATTTAATTCATACAAAAGTTTTGTTTTTCTATATACATAATAAACTATTACGGGAAGTGTACTCGTCATGTAAAACGTTATTTTATCAATTTTATACGCGATGTGTATGAATGTAATGTTGATTATGTGTAAGAGAAAAGGAAAAAAATAAGAGAATTCCTATGTATGACGTACTATAGTGAATTGCGTAATTAAATGAATTGTAAAAAATTTTTAGTTGTATTTTAAATTTTCCTGCTGAACTATATTTAGTATAATAACATGATTTTGCGAAATATAAATTATATACAGGGCTACCGAAACAACAAGAAAATTGCCTTTACGGTTGGTAATTGCTGAGTACGTTTTAAATCATGTTGTGAAATTTTACCTGAATTAAATTTTATATTACTATGTAGTGTAAAATTTCGAATCAGGAATATTTTCCTTAATCCTTCCTGAATTAAACACAAAAAACTTCCATCTTGATGTCAGCAAAACTCATGGAGTTATGCCTGTTTAAATAATTCGTCAGGTTTTAAAGGATTAGACACAAATTGAAATGCGCGTTATTCAAGAAACAATGTTACTTTAAAAGTTCCAGCATACATGTAAAAAATATATTTACTGAGTTAGAATTAGATTTTTCTGTTTTTGTGATGATGAACCATATAATTTGCAAATAAAATCACATCCTAAAATTTCTGAGAAAGCTTAATTTTTTTTTAATTATTATTATTATTTTAATTGAGGGTAATTTACAACCGTTATAACTCGAAATGTTATCGTTGAATTTTAAACTTTTTTTCATTTAATTAAGGAGGCAAATATAATTTAAATTTTGTTTCAGGATTTTTTTAAAATATTAATATTAAAAGTATTAAAACACAAATTAAAAAAATGATGTAACTTATTTTTAAAAAAATCACATTTTCAAAAATAAATATATTTTCAAATTTGTCGAAATAAAATTAATGTAAAATAATTAAAAAGGTCATCTTCCGAGTTTGCAGCTTTTTTTAAACGATTCTTGACTTAAAATGTAAATTAATAATTGAAATTAAATGTATTTTGATTTTAATTACGCATTTAAATTAATAAATTTAAATTAATTATTTTTAACAATTTAAATTAATAATTTAAAACATTTAAAGTTTTAAACAAAGATTGGCTCCTTATAAAATGTTTTTCAAAAAAATTGCAGGTGAGTATGTAACTCTTTCCTGTAGATTAAACTTCCGATTAGGTTTAACTTTTGCCCTTTACACCTTCTAACTGTACTATTTAAAACAAAGTTTTTTTTTTTCTAATTTACCGATTAGGAGTGTTTTCATAATTTTAACCCTCACAATTTCAGGTTTTATATCGTCCCGGCGAGTGGTTAAAAAAGTCTGTATTCTGGGCCGGACCAGTCTCGACCCGGCCTAATGTATTTTTCATACCGAACCGGGACTGGCTTCCTTTCTTCCTAGATCTGCACGGGCTAAATTTCAGTCCCGGTCTCGACTGAACCCGTATTAAAATCATTCTATCCGACTCACCTAATCGATGCAAAAATCAGTAAACTTTGGTTCAACCCAAAAAATTTACAAAAATGCATAATTTTTTTAATTGCCATTACAGTTAAAACATATTACCATTTACAATTAAGATCTAAAAATCGTTTTTAAAGGATAGTGCATTTAAACGCAATAAATGAATAAATAAATAAATAAATAAATATAAAAACAGTAAAACAAGTGAAGAAGAACCTTCCTATAAAACGGAATAATTTATTGATCCATGCAAAATGATTATAATAATACTTGAGAAAAGAATAGAATACATTTGCACCTCCGAAGATGGGAAATTGTCTATAAGGCATTTTTTTCTAGTCTGTGTGATTCCATCTTAGAAGGTTTTACTGTATATAGCTTTTGAAAGCCTCCAATACATGGATTATGTGTAAAATATTAAATTGTAAGTGAAACATTTACATACAAAGAGATTCATTAAAAAAAATATATATATATCACAGCCTTTGATGCTTCTTTAAAAATGGAGATTATAAACATACAAAAAGAAAATCTATAAGCTATTAAAAAGCTATAAAGTTATTTTTGGTCAGAACTCTTTCATACGAGACAGTTTTTAACCATATCGACGTAACAAACCAGGTTTTCTAGAAATTCAGTCAGGCCGGACCAGACTCGGGCTATGATTTAAACATTTTTGTAGGCCGGGACGAACTTTTTTTTTTCTATGAGTCGGCTCGAGACCGGGTCTGGATATTTCGACCCGTGCAGACCTCTAATAAAGGCATCCAGTATAATTTGAAAGAAGGTTTAACTTAAAATCTATACGCTGCTTATTTATGTCCAAAGGAGAGGCACTGTCTTAAATTGACTTTTAATAACGATGGGTGATCCCTATCTAGCATTCAAAATGAGTCAATAACTCGTCGCTCAGAAGTGTAAGTCGCGAATTTTGAATTTTAATAAATCTGCGAGTTTTTCAGATACCGAGAGGAATTTTATTTTTGTTTGTTTAATTCAGAAAGGGATAAGAGAAAATTTCATAATTGGAAATTATACACAACGGCGGTCTTAAAATATATTAGTCTTTGTATTTTCTCAAATACAAATAGACCCCTCATGGAGTTACAACTTATGTCGTTAAATTTGACACCATTTTTATGAAACTTTGCAATTGGAAGTATGTGCCTAAGGGCAATATTTAAGTAAGCATATTGTTTCGATATTTATGAAACATCCTGTGTATATATTAAAGGGAAAAAAACAAGGTCTGTCCAGAAAGTAATGAAACTGAATTTTTGGCGCGAAGTAGAAGGCCAAAAAGACGGAGTATTTGGAGGGTACATGCGTCGTGAGCTGTCAGCTACAGAGTCTGATGGAAGTCAGTTTGGCCTTGACCTTTTGCAGCGCACGGATAGCTCGTGAAGAAGACACGTGTGTGAAAGTGGCGTTAATGTTTTGAATGAAACTGAGTGTGGAACAGTGATATACCGTAATGTTTTGTGTAAAATTAAACAAATCGGCTACTGATTCGATTGCAATGTTAGAAGACGCCTAAGGGAATGATTCTTTGTCTATGGTGCAAATGAGTAGGTTGCACAAAGCTTTAAATTAGTACACAGAGGACGTCGATGGCGAACAACGCAATGCACGTACATCAGTTTATCGAACTTCAGGGAAATTGACTAAATGACAGTATGACTAAAATTAAAGCGCTTTGGAACTCTGATTTTTGGAGTTATTATTCGAATGATTACAGATGCGTTGTGCATTAACTCTTCACGGAAGACCTTCAAATGCGAAAAAAATGTGTCAAGCTGGTTCCAAAACATGCTTCAAAGGGATTTAGTTACTATCAAAACACAGCGTCGCAACGCTGCTCCAACCACCGTACAGCCCCGATCTGTCGCTGTCAGACTTTTTTTCAATTCTGTCGGTTAAAATCTAGCTTAAAATATCAGTCTTTTGAAAATCTGGGAAGCTTCAAGTAAAACATAACGCACATTCTGAACAACATCCCAGTTGAAGACTTCCAGCCGGACTTAAAGTAGTGGAAGTGTCTTTGTCAACGGTGTATTAATGCAGGGGAAGCTATTTTGAAAAATATTAAGTGTATGTAAAATTATCTGCAAATAAACGAATTTTATGCAGTCAGTCTCATTACTTCCTGACAGACTCTGTAGTAATATATGTTCGTATGTTTCTATTTCATGTCAGATGTTGTAATGAATATTACAAACTGATGTTATTTTAAATTCTAAGCTTTTTTTGAGCGGTTTAAGTTAATGCTTGTTTTATTCATCTTATACATAAAATAAGCCGACTATGTCTGAAACAAAATAACAAATTTCATTTGAAACAGATAATTGATAATTAATATCAAATTAAATTTTAAAATGTTTTAAATATTTCCTAAAATCTAATTATGTAAAGTATTTATTTCATTTACTTTGAGGGCATATGTAGCTTTTAGATTCTCAAAAGGCCTTATTTTATCATTTCCATCATGAATAAATGTTAAAAATTTCAAGAAGAAATAAAAAAGCACTTAGAAATGTAAATTAAAAATACTTTTAAGAAAAGTTGGAAAAATTTGCATTTCTCGTTTTATTTGTTATGTTACTTTTTATTTCATTTATTATTTAAATGGATTTACTTGGAGAAATTGTATTTAATCTTTTTTTAATAACTATTTCTAAATGAAAATAAATCATTTAAAATTACCTGTAATAAATTGAGATTTGAACCCCTTATTTGAATCTTTATTTGAAGACATATCAATTATATTGGTTTAGATTAGAAATGAAATCTTCAATTTTTTTTTAAGTTAAATTCATTAAATGAAATTCTGGATCTGTAATATTTTTATTAATTTGTAATTCGCGCATGCAGAAAGATATGCGCCAATTATTTATAGGTATATGATTTTTTCCGAAAAATAAATTTTAATTCTAAAATTCCATTTTATTTCTTTATTGTAAGATTCATACTAAAATTAAATTATGTTCCAATTGTGTAAGTTTGTTAAATTCACATTGTGTAAGTTTAAGTTTATCTTTCAATCTTTCGCACATTCTATCTCTCTAACTTTTAGCAATACTTGTCATTAATACAATTATTTTTATTCATGTAAATACATAAATTCGTTAAAACATACAACCACTTGAAATGGGTTGCAATCATAACATATTAATACTACCGCATATCTCTCTTTTATGAATCAGAAATCCTATACACCTTTTTTTCATCTCCTATCTCTTTGTAGTAAGGAACATGTCCACTGACTAGACCAATATTCAATTTAACTGTTCTTCTTTCTCAACATAATCCTAGAATGTCTCAGTTTTTTTTTTCTAATTTTTCTTTAAGATCGTGTAAAGAATATTCCGAAGATAGGGATCGCCGTTATACATAGCCAAGGTCTCTAATTTATGGCTGTAATACTGTACACAAATTATGCACTTCAATTCTTCATGTCTTTCTAATTGTTGTCATAAACTGTGATAAGCAGACATCCGTGAATTGAGGGCCATGATTTGTTTTTTGGAAGTCATAGTAAATTAAGGATAGAGGTAGTCTAATTCCACCACGCAGTATAATCTGGTTGGTAAAAACACATCCGCATTCCTTTCTCTTGCACTATGCAAGTGTATTTACAAGCTCCACCGATAGAAGATGCGGATTAGACAGCTAGTCCCTGGTACAATTTGATTCTTTTATTTAATCCTCAAAGGTCATTAGATGGTCTTTCTCTAGTTAGCAAGCAGAGGCTATATATATGTGTGTGTGTATATATCTATATTCTTCCGTATAATGCAAAACCAGTATTAGAGACTGTATATTCCCATTTTAAAGTTCATTCGTTGTATATTTAAATGCCTCTTTTAACTAACAGAACACTTCACCAGACATGTAGCACAAAAATACAATGAAAAATTTAAGTACTTAATTAAATATTATAAAACATTGCAATTAAAAAAAAAATGCAAATTGAGGACATGTGTTATTGTCAAACCTTTTTTGAGTGAATCACCACAAAAAAATTGAGATCGTGCTCTAGTTCGTACAAATAACCATGACCTCTTCTTTTCTTTATTAGACGTCTAGATTCATACACTTGATTTTTGAGCTTTCATTTTTAAAAGTGGCGTATAAAGCGTAGCTGGAAAATTTGACAATTTGCTTGTTTCAAAAGTGCACATAATTCGCCGAAATATACAATATATATATACAAATATTATTCGTTTTTTATATGTTTGTTGTTCTGTCATTGAGGATGCAGTTTGTTTTAAATACATTAAGATTACTGACACATAATAACAATATTAATTTCAACAAATTGTATGTTGACTACTAAAAAACCCAAATATCTGAAAATATGTTTTACATACTGTGTAGGAAATTCTCATACTTTTTATGCCACATTCTAAAAATATCTTAAATGAATTGAATGCCAGATTACTTTTATATTGGAAACTGTCTTTGCGTATGCATAAATGCCTAACTATAGCAAGATAAAAGAGGTACGCGAAGCATTAAATTTTCACGTAAAGTTTCATTGTAAAATATTTGTTTTTCTGAACATCAATTTTAGAACAATACATCGTGTGAAATTTACGGATATTATCCGACTGTTGTCTAACCGTCCAGGAGGGAAAAAAAAAACTTAAACCATTTTTTAAGCATTATGCTAGAAACGCAATGATTTCATTAATGTAAACTCTAACGGCAATAAATAAGATTAAAGTATTTTATAGCTTAGCGGATAAAATTTTTGTTTATTTTATTGGTAAACTGTTGTGATATATTAAGAAATGAGTACATTTTAACATCTTTAAAAAGAAATAAACATAAAATTGATTTTTAAAAATAAGTTTGTACAGTATATGATACTTAATTATAAAAAAACCCCACTATATTTTATTTATTACATGGATAACTAAAACTGAAATTGAGCGTGGTCATTTCTTAATTGTAGACGATAATTACTTAGCTGTTTTCATTTCTTTATATTTTCTATTCGGGTGAATCAGTTAAACAGTTAAACAAAAGCAAAATAATATATATATTATTTTTATACATATGTAAAGTCACATATATATAAAGCAAGCATACAGTAGTAGCAAAGCACTTCCTGTATTCAGAACAAGCATATAGTAAGAAAAATGACATTGCTTTTTACATATATCACATAAATTAAACACAAGAAAATGCGCCAACTTTTTAAAATGTATTAAATGTAAACTTGAATGCATTTCGACACTTTAAAAGGGCACTCTTGTAGAAAATCTGGTGAAAACACAAAGAAAAAAATGTTACACTGTTTCTACACAGATTCTTGCTTACATTTATATCAAAGTAATATCCTTAAAATATGTGGTATTTTCCTGTAAAAGTGCTAAACGAATCAGACATAATGTCCTTTGCGAAAGGAGAAAATTATTTATGAATATTTTCAGTAATCCTGTTTGGGGCATTCTCACAATCTTTTGACTTTTAAGTACCTGAATAATAATTTTTATTTCAGTACATATTCTTGTGTTTTTTTATTTCATATACTGGGGAACATCCCATTGCCTGATTGCATAACAATATTAACGAGATAAATAAGTTTTTGACGATGTTGTGGGTCCAAATACCTGGAAAACTCGTATACCATCCCGTGTCCCTAATGCTGATTTTTAAGTTTGGAACTGTCTGTATAAAATTGTTTCAATAAAAGTAATTCGATGTAATTTTTTACCGAAACTGGGACTGTTGTTTTATATAAATATGTAGTAAAAACTTAACATGCACGCATTTTTACGGTTGATATTATTTTTTGAACTCTGTCCCTGGGTTTTAGATTCCTTACCATCCCTCTTGCTAAACTTATACAGAAAATCACTTCAGATGCAGCCAAAGAATTTTTTTTTCATGCAGAAGTATGCGAGAGAACGTATGTATAAAATTCTTTGACAGGAAATTTACTGCAGAGTTCAAATCAGCATTTAAATATCAATTTCAAGCATCGTGGCTTTTATGGTAGTCTTACCGTCCCCAAAGTTTATTCCTGCACTTTTCGAGGTAAGTATTTTTTTTTTTTAAATTTAATCCAATGTAAATAACTGTTTCTAAAAATCAATGAACATTGTGTCTATTACTTAGTCTGCATGACTGTCTACATGATTTGCCAAAAAATAGATTTAATTTTCCTTCTCGTCCCATCTACCATCACATTTTTTTTTTTTTCATTTCCGTCCTTTTTCTTTTTCAACCCCATCCCCTTTTTTTTTCTTCGTTCCGCCCCTTCGTTAACACCCCTTTAAGACAATGTTATACCAAACTTTTGTACTAAAAATTCTACATTGTTATTATTTCTTATTTGAATGTTCTGTGGGTACTATGCAAAATCATTATAAGTAAAAATTTAGAAGAAAATAGAAAGTTATAGCGGTAAAATGGTAATGAAACTTAAACTCGCAAGTTTAACCTAAACCTCGGTTGAATAAAACAATTTTTGCTGCTAATAATTTTTTCTTTATTTTGAATCATTAAAGCATTCGTCTATCATATTAAAATGTTATTTTATCAAGTTTAATTTCACCAGTTTTTTTTTTTCCTGAAAGTCAAAAGATTGTGAGAATGCCCCATTTATTGTTTCATATAGAGAAGCATTTTTATATATTTAAAAATTTTTTTTAATATAAAGAAGCCATTTATATATTTTTAAGTACAAACACATGTGATTTTCATATAAACCAATAATAATAATATATATATAATTTTTATGTATAAAAACACATACATAAACAAGCATTAAAGTACATCATGTTTGTTTCGGTAGCTTTTTAAGTCATTTAGTAATGATTTCACTTTCTTTAACCAGAATTGCGCCAAACTTTAAGAAAGAAAAAACTCGTGAATGCCCCTACACTGGAAATGTACAAAATACGTTTAATTCAATATTTTGAATGCAGTGAAAACATTACAGATTACGTTAGCTGACTAGCGTGTTGTTGAATATTTTGAAAATCGTTTTTCATTGTTCAAAACGCTGCAAAGAAAAATAAAGTAATTTTTCCTGTCGAAAGGTTTTTGTTATAGTTTTTTTTGAAGGGCCTTATTTTAGGCAAGTTGTAAGAAAAGATTTTACTCCGAAGCAATTAGCAATTTTTTGTAAAAAAAAGGCGTTGCAGAAGGAGCAATTTAATATTTCTTGAAGTATTTTCATGAAAAAAAATGGACATCCTACTGATTATTAACTCAATAATAACTGAGAGAAATAATAATCTCATCTTAAAATGATTAGTTTTAATTTCCAATTTTGACTACTCTATTAAAAAAAATTACGCTTTACTACTCAAACGTTTGGCTCGAAATATGCACTAAATGTCTTGAATTTTGCACTGAAGTTTTCGGGATTCATCTGCATCGGTAAAATGCTCTACCGGTGCATTTTACAAAATATACCCACTCGTCCAGTTATTTACTAACAAAATTTGCCTTTCTGACTATTAGCATTTCCCAGAACAAAACTCAAATATAAACAAGAAAGAAAAAATCATGTGTAGATTATGAAACACTTTCCAACACATTCAGAATAATGTAACAAAAGTGCACGGTTTAAAAAATTAAAATATTACATCTAATTCAACCATATGGAAATGCATAACACATTTGATAACCTAATTTCAGCTGTTCCCATCTACAATCGGAACTTTTTTTCAGCAGCTCTGCATATGATATACAGGGTGTCTCAAAAGGTCGTTTACAAACTTAACATGCTGGTCTGCCATATCATGATAAACAAGATTTACATAGGAACTTGTGTTCGAAAATGCAAACTGCGAACGTTAGAGGGAGTTGAGCGCAGGCTTACGGGAGAGTGGGAAGCGTAATAATTTCAGGCGAGGACGTTGCAGGAGAAGGATGAATTGGTTTAGTAACGCAGAATTGGCCGGTATGCAACATATGAAGTCCATGGTGTTCGAGACGCCTGTAACATCGGACATGGATCTCGTCGGCAGGATCGTGGAAGCGGCAGCACGTGTCCGTGACACACCTGCCCATTTTGAACGGGTCCGAGAATCCATGCGTCGACGTTGTGAAGCATTTTTGCGGCGAATGGAAGGAATTCTGAACACCTTCTGTAAATTAAACCATGTTCTTTAATAAAAGTCATATTAATACCTCTTCCTCTCCACACCTGCGCTCATCATCTTCTAGCGGTCACAGTTTGCATTTTCGCACACAAGTTCCTATGTAAATCTTGTTCCTCATGATATGACAGACCAGCCAAGTTTGTAAACGGCCTTTTGAGACACCCTGTATAGATTTGTATCTATTAACTACATGCATGCAAACATTTAGTTCACTTATAAGATGCATATACTTCGGTTGAAAATTCCCCTTCAGCAATTTCCTCTAATAAGGAAAACGGTACGTGAATACTTTTGTACAGTCCTGTATATGAGGTATAGAATTTATATATAACGAGTAACATGCAAAACATTAATTGAATTTAAAAGCGCATACCTATTTTTTACACCGTACACTTCAGCAATTATTATACAAAGACAGTACTGTAACCAATTTCTTTTTTGTGTCTCTGTAAATAAAAATAAAATGCTATGAGTGCCCTGTTCTAACGTGATCGTTGTCAAATTCAGTGCTTTATATCAGCTTCAATACATTTGAAATAGCGTAATGTTATTAAAATACCCTGGAAACAATTTTTCCCCATATACCATAATGTAATGGAATACTTTTGAGTGGCCCTGTAAATGAACTATTAATCCTACATACAGACGTGTGAAAATTATTAGAATAATTGTGAAATTTACATTAAAAACGTGTTATATTAGCGAAGTACTTAAAAAAACTGATACATTTAATATTTAGTGTGCATCCCCCTTTTTTTTATTAAAGAAATGATGGCATGCTTTTTTTGTCATACTTTGTATGAGTTTTTGGCAATTAATTTTTATTTCGTTTTCACGATGCCAAATTTGGATAAGTCTTTCTATGAGACCAGTCTTGTTTGTGATGTTGCATTTCTTTAAATTTTTCTTTACAATGGCCCTAAGGCTCTCTATGGGGTTCAAATCTGGGCGGTTTCCAGGCCAAGTAAGTGTTTTCTTTAAATAAATTAAAGAAATACAACATCCCAAACAAGAATATTCTGATAGAAAAACTCATCCAAATTTGGCATCATGACAACAAAATACAAATTAATTGCCAAAAACTCATACAAAGTACGCCAAGACGTATCGAAACTTTAATAATAAAAAAAAAAAAAAAACAAACAAGGGACTAAATATTAAATGTATCAATATTTTTTAAATGTATTATTTCTTTAATATAACAAGATTTTAATGAAAATTTCACAATTATTCTAATAATTTTCATACGTCTGTACTTCTTATACAATACCAAACATGCTTTGGCGACCCTAAATAACCTTTATCGCATGAAAATCCGAGTATATTTACGGGAGTTAGACCGTGGAAAGACGGACAGACAAACCGAATGAATAAATACTTTTCAGCATTGTTGGAAAATGTTAAAAAGCGATTCCAATTTGACCAGGATTTCAGGAAATACCACCACATGTAGCAAAATGTTAAATATAAAGACATAAAGATCGTGAGTTGTTTTATGTTATCCGGGTGCAGGAGATAAATTGCCAGAAATTGTTCCCACCGGCTTTTGATTTTAAGTATAAATATTTGACTCATTCAATTTAAGTACATAACTTCATTTAAAATAAAATATGTAAAATACGATTTACCTGATTCCATTCATAAAAGTAAAAAAGTAAGAAATAGGATAATTCAACGAAACAAAACATTTTACGTAAAGAACATAGCAATGTTTCTCGTTTACACACCCAAGAAATAAAATCTGCTATTATGGAGAAAAATTCTGTTGTCGCGGTTTGCGCCCAACTAACATAAAAGTATCAAGTTGTGATGAATGTATGACAAACTATATATCTTTATACTTGGCAAAACGATATTCATTAACCCTTTGTTTACAGGCGAGAACTGGAAACCATTTTTATATCCAAACGTACCGCAACTTATGAGCAAAAATACTTTCTGGTATTTATCTATTGAAAATATTCTGATATAAGTGTGCGGCAAACAATTTTTTTCAGAAAGTGCTACACACAGAAAAAAAACAATAATAATAGTTATTTTCATATTTAAGTAGTGATATTACCATTTAATTTATTTATTATTCAGTTATTTAGTAATATTTAGCGAATAACCTTTACAGATCAAGTTTAAAAATAGCAAGTTAATTTATCCATCAAGATTTTATTTACCATCCATAATCCGGGAATCAATAGAGATATTTTTACGCAACGAGAATATTTGCAATGATTCAGTGTCCCTTGATTTACCTAAAATTTGGAAAGAGATGCTATGTATTTGTAGTAAAAATAGTAAAAATTAATCCACGCTTGCAAATAGCCAAGTTAATTTAATTTTTATTTTCGTCTTGCAATGTTTTCCCCTTATGCATGATGTCTCGTGACATTGTTTACCATGTTATTGCTTTTAAATTATGTGAAAATTAATCCACGATCGCAAATACCTAATTTAATTTTAATTTAATTTTATGTTTGTTTTTTCGTTATGCATCATGCCTCGCGACATTGTTTATATGTTATTGTTTTTAAATTATGTGAAAATATTTTCTATCGTGAATGATTTTGAAAATGTCGCCGTTTGTGCGTCGTCAACCTTAATAAAGATATTTTATCACTTTTATAGTATTATTTAACTTAATCTGTTTATAAGTGATTATTATACTTGTTGTTATAGTGATATTACTGTTATTATTATCGTTGTTTATTAGGGAACCTTTAAAAGAAAGTGTGAAATTTTAGATTTACTGTGGTTTCCTCAGAGGGCCTTTTAGATATATTATAATGTATGTGAAATCCCTTTATAATTTGATAAGTATAAAATTACGTAAATGCTTGAAATGTTAAATGAATAGAAATAATTCTTTTTTTAAAGGTTAAAGTACGCTTATTAATCTATACAAAGTATAATTAAAATAATAAATTATGATGTTAAATTTATGTAAATTTAAAAATTGCATATTTTCATTTGATTTTACAACGTTAATCGTTAGATAAATAAATATTTCATAAGCTTGTTTTAATGGATTCATTTTTATCTTTAATTACAGAAACTTAAACTATTAGTTCACTGTAAATAAAAATATATAGTTAATATCGTTAGAATTTAAATTATATTATTATTTAATAACTATTATTTTAATTAAAAAATATTTCATAACAATTCATCTAGGCGATTATTACTTTTTTGGTTGTTGTTGTTAAACATATTGAAATCTATAAATATATCTATGGATATATCTATGAAAATACCAAAGAATATGTCTATGAGCATACATATGAATACATCTATGAATATACAAGATGCTTGTTGTAAATATTTATATTTATCTTAAGTTGAGACTTTAATACAGTTCTTTTAAGAACCGAAAAAAGTCATGATTTATAGTTATCTGTCACTGTTATTAAAGCATAACAAATCATTTCATTTAATTTCCTCTAGAATAATATCAACCGTGAATTAAATTTAGAAATTCTTTTATTGACTTAAGTATTGCAAATTTTCACTTTCGAAATCGCAAAAGCGTTAATCACTTTCAGTCGCACGCCGCCGAAGGCTGTTGAAAACTTTTACAACTTCAATGTAAAGACACTTTGATCAATATTTCAAAGTTTACTGGAATTTTCTGCATTTATTAGAAGAAACTAATAGAGTTCCGGGAAATTAGCTGAAGCCAGGACAAAGTATTATTATATTATTGTAATGAAATTACTATAATTATTTCTTCGTATTTGCTTGGTTTTGGTAAAGACCAAAGTAATATTAAACGACAACAATAGAACTCTTAGCATAATAAATAATATGCATCATCAAGAACAAAAGAAGGTATTGAAATTCTTATGTATATTCTTTCACATTAAAAAAAGCATATATTAAAGTATATATACTTTTCAGTTATTCAGTTACTGCGTTAAACTATTATACAAGAATAAGTGAGAAAATAAGTTAAGGAAATAATATGTTTTTTCGTTGTATTTTCGAATAATGAGTTAATAAAAAATAATAATATTATGTAAAATAAAATTATTTTCTTACTTATCCTGCCGCTTTCTGAATCGGCGTATCTTACATCCCATTTTTCTTTCATTATTGATAGAATAATAATTGATATAGCTCTATTATACAGGGTGTCCAGCGAATAAATCCCTGATTTCAAAATTAAATATCTCAAAGACTTAAATCAACAGAATTATGCGTTAAACGGTTTGTTTACTAGTTAAGCTGTAAAAATGTTATACAGAAATTTCAAAATTTAGTTGCAAAAATCAGCAAAAGATGGTGCTGTTATCGCAATGCTATATAAATTGTGCTTCGAAGTCCTGAGCCCTAGCGTCTCATTCCTAGACGGTTTCCTATGGAAGGACGAAAAGTGGGAAGTCCGCTTCTTAATTGGGGTGATGTGCAGAAGTGAAGCCATGTGTTGACAGAATTGAGATTTGTTTCAAATTTTGTTATAAGCTATTTCGGTCTCGATAACAGTATATATTTTCTCTCCTAATTGGTAGATCGTGGAATCGAATCCAGGCAGAGGAGGAATTGAAAAAAATTGAAATCTTTACTTTTTAATATTTATTTAAATTGTGAAAAAAAATTGAACAAAAAAAACAAAGTTTCTAGTTTTAAAATTTAATCAAGCTAAATGAAACCCTTTTATTAAATCATTGATGATTTATAATAAAGATTCATAAATCATTTTTTACAATTGTAGAAAATAGTTTGAATGAAAAAATACAAAGTTTCTATTTTTAAAAACTTAATTAAGTAAAAAAAAATCATTTTTATCTTAAAAACTCATTTTTTATCATTGAGCACAGAAGTATGGTACAGCTTCTAGCAATATGATCCGAAGTTTTGGAAAGGAAGTGAAGCCTCCAAAATACTATTGCTTCGACGTTGATGATATGACTTATCATCAATTCCTTTTAAAAATGAAATAGTGTAATGCATAATTTCTGACCCTAAAACTTTTAAAAGAAATATATGTTTTGTGCTAAAACCAAAATATTATGCCGTGATTTAAAAATATAAGTGAAAAGTGCAAAATTACTTTTTTATTTATAATAATTCGGGTATAAACAATAATACCCAAATATTATGCCATGATTTAAAAAAAAAAAAATAAAAAGTACAAAATTATTTTCCTAAATGCACGCATTTTGATTTAAATAATTATATGGCATTAAAAATTGAATTTAATAAAATATTTTAATAAGTTATTATATAATGATTTCTAAACTTTTATTGAAAATTCTATGAATTGAAATTCCCCAAAAATAAAGCTGGTGCAATACTTCTGTGACCAAACCACTCCACTTCTGCAGATCACCCCAACGAGTTCAGACCAAAAATACTTACCATAGCCCTTTTTTTTTCTTGTTTATAATCCATTTTTAAAGAAATGCGTAGGCTGCGTCTTTTATTTTTATAATGAATCTCTGTTTCTTGCCCGTAAATATATCAGTTATTGTTATATTGTTGTTGGCATATTCCCGTGTATCAGAGACTTAAAAATCTGAAAAAGGCTATACAGTGAATACAGTAATAAGGAATTTCTTAGGAAAGAAAAAAAATGCGTTATAGACAAGTTCTCTTTCTTGGCCGGTGTCAATGTATTATATATTCTTTTCTCACGAATCAGTATATTCATTTTACACGGATTAACACATTTTTCAGTTTAAGACAGGATTTCGTCATAGTCAGGTTCTTTTTCACACGTTTTACTATACTTTAACAAGCCTAGAAATCGACATTTCTTTAAGGGGACGAGGGACCTTTAAAATATTTTTTTTTATTTTTTTGTAAATTTCACTTTAAATATTATTCAAGGGTACATTATATGCATTACGGTAGGGATGCACAACCTGTGGCCCGCGATGGGTGAACGTGTGGCCCGCGAACTTCGTCAATATATAACTGTGAAAAATCGCAATTTTTGTCCATATGTCGTTGGAAAAAATCGGGAATTTCGTAAATTTGTCGCTGGAAAAAATTGGGAATTCCGTAAATTTGTCACTAGAAAAAATTGGGAATTTCGTTGATCAGGTGTAGAAAAATCGCAAATTTTGTCGATCATGAGTGGAGAAATCTCATATTTTGTTGATCGGATGCAAAAAAATCGCGAGTTGCGTCAGTTTATCGCGAGAAAAAACCCACTAATTTCGTCAATTTGCCGCGGAAAAAATTACAAATGTAGTCAGAATCAGTTATGAATCACGAATTTCGTAAATCGGGCGTGGAAAAATACCGAATATCGTTAATCGACTGAGGAAAAATCGCGAATTTTGTCGATGAGGTGTTGAAAAATTCCAACTTTCTTTGATCAGCTGCAGAAAAATCGCAAGTTTCGTCCGTTTATTGCGAAAACAATCTCGAATTTCGTCAATTTTCCATGTGAAAAAATTACAAATCTTGTCAGTCAGTTAAGAATCACAAATTTCGTTCACCGGGTTCAGAAAAATCGCCATATTTGTCGATCATGTCCGGAAAAATCTCAAATTTCGTTTATCGGCTGCGAAAAAATCGCTAGATTTGTGTACATGAGTGCGTAAAAACTTCATTTCGTTGACAGGCTATGTGGAAATTGCGAGTTTCGTCAGATTATCTCGAGAAAAAATAGCTAATTTCGTAAATTTTACAAATTTCGTCAGTCAGTTAAGAATTACAAATTTCGTTGAACGTCTGCGGAAAAATTCGCGAGTTTCGTCAGTTTCTCGCAAGAAAAAAAATCGCTAAATTCGTCAGTTTTCCCCGGAAAAAAATATAAATTTCTTCAGTCAGTTAAGATCCACGAATTTCGTTGATCGGACTCGGAAACATCGCGACTTTTGTCGGTCATGCGCAAAAAAATCGCAAACATCCTTTATAGGCTGAGGAAAGATCGCGAGTTTCGTCAGTTTATCGAGAGAAATTCGCTAATTTCGTCAATTTGCGCGGGAAAAATTACAAATTTCGACATAGTCGGTTAAGAATATATACCGACATAGTCGGTTATTTCGTCGATCGGGAGCGGAAAAATTGCGAATTTCGCTGATCGAGTGCGAGAAACTCGCGAATTTTTTCGATGAGCTGATAAAAAATTTCAAATTTCGTTGAGCAGTTGCGGAAAAATCGCGAATTCCGCAGTTTATCGCGAGAAAAAATTTCGTCAATTTTCCGCGGGAAAAAGTTACAAAATTCGTCAGTCAGTTAAGAATCACGAATATCGTTCATCGCGTTTGGAAAAATCGCGAATTTTCTCGATCATGTGCGAAAAAATCGCGAATTTTTTCAGCTGGTGCGTAAAAAGTGCGAGTTTCGTCAATTTATCGCGAAAAAAACCGCAAATTTCGTCACAGTTTGTTAAGAATCGTGAATTTCGTTGATCGGGCGTAGAAAATCGCGAATTTCATTGATCGAGTGCCGAAAAATTTTGAATTTCTTTGATAAGTGCGGAAAAATCCCAAATTTTGTCGATTCGATGGTGAAAAATGTCAAATTTTGTTAATCGACAGAAAAATCGCAGTGCGAAAAAATTGCAAATTCCGTTGATCGTGTGTGGAAAAATCGCGAGTTTCGTCAGTTTATCGCAAGAAGAAATCGCGAATTTTGTGAAGTTTCCGCTGGAAAAAATTACAAATTTCGTCACATTTTTCAGGTGCAGAACAAAACTCAATTTTTGTTGATCGGCAGAGGAAAAATCGCCAGTTTCATTAACTTATCGCGAGAAAAAAATCGCCAAACTTGCCACTCTGTCGCGGTAAAAAATCACGAATTTAGACAATTGATGGAAAAAAAAATTACAAATTTTGTCGATTGGTCGAAAAAGTGTCACGAAATTCTTCAATCGCTCGTGGAAAAAACTCGTGAATTTTGTCAAAATTTTCCATTTATCAAGAAGCCACAGTTAGTCTTCATAAAGTGCTGTATGGTTATTCATACAGATCTGAATAAGCCCTGCATACAATTATTTATTTCCTTTATTTATTTCTTTTTTATATAGAAAAATCATTATTTTTCAAGAATAAAGAGTTATTACCCCCCCCCCCCAACCAATTTCCGCGATATAAAAATTTGTCTGTGTTATTGATGTGGCCCTCGACAACCCAAACATTTTTGTAATTGACCCTTCTCTCAAAAAGGGCGCCCCTACATTACGGCATACATTTATCACAAAAAAATTGTTTTTTGAGGGGGAAAAAAAAGAATTTTCCGTAATATTTTAGAACTTTTCAAAATGCCCCATGCGAAATGCATATCGATAAAAATCCCTAATAAACTGAGGATCACAATTCGTTTGACACATTTAAGTAATTTTTTAACCTAACTTCATAATAAACTATTAAAGAACATTAATACTTCAGTGCATTTCTAAAAATTAAAATAATAATAGCTTAGAATGCACTGACGAAATATACTTTATAAATGATTAGAAAAGATTTGTCCAATTTATTTTCTCATATTAACAAAATCTATAAAGAGACAAACGTTACTCAAATTGAAAAGAATGCTTTTTAAAAGGTTCAGAAGAAAACATTCTTCCCGTTTACTTTATCTTCGAAAATCATATCACAGGTAATTTATGATAGATAAATCATGGTAGATGACCCGAAAAAGATAAATGGGAAAATAGCGGAAAGAGTAATTTATCCTGTTAAATTCTTTTATCTGTACACATTTAGCTTCTTTGTTATGGATTATTTTTAGACGGTTATAGAAGGAGGTATATAGGATTAATGAACGGAAACATCACTGCAGAAGAAAAAATAAATAGCTTTACCAAACACAATAAGCTAAAGCTATAAAGATAAATATAATATCAGTGTACGGTAAATGAACAGATTTAAAATGTTGTAATAATATTTTATTTATTGTGATCGATATGAAAAATACTTTTTAAATTTATACAGAAAGATGCGGAAAAAATAATTGTGATATTTAAGGCAGAAATACTAAGAATGGCGCTATTTTTTATTTTCCCTTACTGTGTATGTGGAAACCGATATAGGAAGATGATAAAATCTATTTGTAGCAATGTGTATTAGCATACTTAATAAACTCACATTCTTAAAGGACTGTATATACTTTATTTTTCTTAAATGCGATGCGTAGACGAAAAAAAAAACCTAGAATGATGAAACGAATTACGTTTCTATGGTTGCATACATTAACAGAGCAAGTGCGTTGGAAACATTTCGCACATAATGACAGATAATTCCAACAACCCCCCTCCCCGTGCTGCCGACATTGAAGGGTCAAATTCAATCGATTATGCAATAGAAACTAAAATATTAACATTACAAATATTTGAGTAATATGATACAAAGCAACAATTTTCTTTTAATAATGAATAATACAATTATGAAAATACAGCAATAAAAATTAAGAGGAAAGGCACAACCAAGCTCCCCTTTTTTTGTTTAATAGTTCATAACTAAATATCTGAAATTTATTGTGGCAATAACCCAATTTTGGATATACTTCTTTTAAATATATCTTTTGAGGTTTTAATTTCTGCTACCCTAATTTTGCCATATGCACCTGGGAAAACGTTTGTAATGCGTCCTAGTAAGTATTTATTTCTAGGAAGATCGTCTTCCTTTATCAACACGAGGGAACATGTATCATGAACCACTTCAATTTCCCAAAATTTCTGCATGATATTGGATAAATCGTATACAGATCGAACAAGACCACAATAATTACTGAAATTGCCTTCTTGTGGCATAGACTTAGAACCACCGGTAACATAGCCAAAAATCTGTTTCTTCAAAAATAAATTTTGCATATTTATTTTATTTGCTCCCATTAAATTAAAAAATACTTCTTTTGACAATAAAACATGTATTGGACATGGTTTATCAAATTATGGATCAGCTAACTGAAATGTCTGTAATTTCGTAATATGCATGATGTTTAGATATGTAGCTGGCGTTATGCGCGTAATTTTGGGAACAACAAAAAATTGCAATGTTTTTACTAAAACTTCTATTTTCATTTGCGATGCAGGTTATGCACTTCCTTTTATATTCATGACTGAACGATTTAGTCCTGAAACCGAAGCGTTTGTCTTTCCTTTCAAGAACAATAACTCGGCACATTCCTTCGTTATAAAATTATTTTGAGATCGTGAATCTAGCAATGCCCTAAGTGGAACAGATTCTCTTCTAGATTTTTGTACATGTATTATCGCGGTTGAAAGCAGTACTTGTTTACGAAAAGAAGACGTCATATTCATTACAGTATTGTTAATGGTTGAATGCGTGTTATCAAATGAATGTGTATTTTCACCAAAAGTAGTTACAGACATATGACTATTTGTGTAACTATGAAGAGAAAATACGTTTGCGGTTGGCGACAAGTTACTAATAAGACTAATTCTGTTTTGAATTGGTATAGCCTCATTAATATCAATACCTTCCTCACCGCGTTCCAGGTGAATCAAGCTGTGATAACGCTTGCTACATTTTTTGCACGTACTTGAACTTTTGAATTGACTAATTTTATGAAAAGAAGGTAATTGTAGCATAATCTTTTCATTTTAACAATATTGAACTTTTTTTTAGCGGACAAATTTAGGAATTGTGAACATTTGTTGAAAATGTGATCACCCTTACACATAAAACAATAGTGTGGACCTTCTGATAACAAGGTTAATGACTTAATTAAATGAACGTTCCTGATCCTTAATGAAATGTTTTATGAAAGTGCACTTATGGATATTTTCCAAAATTTGAGAACGTTTCTCCTGAAATAAAATTAATTACTCTAACCTTGTTACTTCATTTGAATTTATACTAGTTTCATAATGTTTCTCAGTGTCATTTTCTTACTTTTGAAGAATGATGTTTAATATTAAAACATCGAAAAGATTATTTCTATTATAGTTTAAAACACTTAATGCGCTAATGTGTCTTTTACATTGTCGACTAAATTTCATAGGCCTTTAGTGGAAGACTGAGTGAGCTTATCTGCGTCTAAAAGGGATTTAATGTGTCTTTTTATTGCTAATCATTTTCAGGATAAGGATGAAAATGTATCATCTGTTATAATCAAAACCCTTGCATCATTTATTAATACTGCTGATAAGTAATGTAGTTTTTGAGCATCTGGTACTTGCTCGTATGAGATTATTATGTAGTTAAGTTGTAGCGTAAACGTATTCCACTCATATTCAAGTCTGGAGTAGCACAGTTGAAGTTTATTCCAACAGAACAAAAAATGTCCAGACCAGGAATCGAACCTGGATATTTGGCGTGTCGTGCCCAAATTTTACCTGTTAAGCTATCCGGACGATACCTGGCTGACATAATTTACTCTTATTTGTTGGACATAGCTGCGAAATGCATTGCTAGTTTTATTCATCCGGGTAATAGCTATAGCATTTACATAATGAAATGTGTTTTAACACGTAAACTCCTGTATTCCATGTACAACAAATACGAGTGAATTCTGTCTATTCCGAATCTAAGCATTTACTTCAATCGGCTAACCAAATTTTAATTATCAATTATGCAATTTAAAAGTCAACTTCTTACAAGACTGTATTTTTATTTACACCATTTTTCCGTAGTTCATCCTGAAGTTTACATTTTTTCGAAATTTCATTGTACCATTCAACACTACCCCTTAATTCAACCTTCAGAAATGCCTGCGTAATATTATTATATTTAAAAAGCAAAGCTCACTCGAATTTCATTGAAATTTGTTTCTTCAAATTTAAATAAATTATTATTCGAAGATTTAATTCGAATTATATTTTAAATTCTAAATATTCCTTGAATTCATTATTATATGTCTTTCTGATGTCTGTAGTATTTTACTATAAATACCATAAAATGTTCCTTCCATAAAACTGTTTTCTCTTTCTCATAAACCTAAAATTTTTTATCGTAAACCTCATACACATTCTGGATTTTTAAAAATAAGAATTGGAAGTTACATTTTTTAGAATGTACAAAAATCTGCTTTACAGATTGCAGATAAAATAGCTGAAAGTCATCCGTTCAATTTTTATGTTTACAGTTCCCATAAAACTGAGAAACCGATAAGGGTAACATTTCTTTTTAGGTTAAATATTTCCTATCCGATGATAAAACATCCCCATTTTTTTGCCATTTATTTAAGAGAGATGGTATTTAGACTCTTTCTTCAATCTGAAGTAAAATTGTTATACTATAAGTCTATTTTAAGTTTAGTTAAAAGACTGCAACTGAAATGCTAAATAAACGGTCAAGTGCGACTATTACTCGCGCACAGAGGGTCCGTAGAATATATATATGAATTTATAATTGTATTATTAAAAAAAGCCGTTGCTATAAGAATACTAAGACTTTGTAAAAAACTGTACGACGCAGAGTTGGGTATAACTGCATATACTGAAAAGTGTAAATGGTTATACCATGAAAGTTCAAAGAGATATGGAAACTAAATGATATCAAATATAGCTCTTCTGTATAACTCATTTTTTAATACTATCCTAATCTGTTTATGACGAACTTAATTCTGTACTGACAATAAAAGCAGTGCATATTTAATCTTCATTTGGCATTTCATAAAACTAAATTGAGCTTAGTAATAACCTTTCTTTCTACAGTGTCGCTAAAATAAAATTTTTGTTCAAAGTTTAAATTTGGCATTGTGCTAAGCGCGCTTCGAAAGGAGGTCGCAAAGTTGAACGCCGCCTTGGTCCGTGCCGCGTTTTTCCAGATAGGTTTTTTATTATATTTTAAAGTCACTCAAGGCGTATTGAGAGATCCAAGCAACGCAAACTAGTCGCGAATCCCATAGTATTTACGTAATTCTTTCTAATTAAGGGGTCCTAGGACTAAAGCTTCAAAATTTTAGAAATTAAATGTATCTAACGTACCCTGTTTTAAAAAAATACTATCAGATTACGGAAGATTGATGATATTTTCAGTATAAAAGTGACTATCTTCTGCAATCGTGTTGCCATGCTTTTGAATTTGAATGGGCTTTTTTCGGTTACCATGGCCTTAGTAATCGCTGTTGTAATAATTGACGTCTGTTTTCGAATTTATATGTAAGATGAGTTACACATTTGAAAATTAGTTTGTGTAAAATGATTAGATTAAAAATGACGCTCTTTTTTTTGAGTTTTATAACGACGCTGCGGACAATATTCTTTCTTTAAGCTTGAGGTTAAAAAACTCCGTCTGTTTGGGAATAGCTTTGTGATCCACATATTGAAATGTATTGTGTTTTGAAATTTTACGCTTGTTTTTATGTCTTGGTCGAGTTTCACATATTTAAAGAACAGTTATAGCTTATTCATGATTTTTTTTCTCTATTTTAATACGCCATCATGATATTTCAAGTTAATTTAACAACTTATGTTGTTTGTATGGTACTACTTGATTATCCCGTCGATCCAAATATTATCGCGAAACTATAAGATTATATGCCAATATTGCATTATAAAAAATATTGCATTCACTTGACGTTAAATATTATAAACGTGTTTGTTACGCCATCAAATGATTTTTAATTCGACTTTTAATTTGTATTTTTATTAATGCTTTGGTAATTTATTTTTTCTTTCGTTATTATTACATGTTTTATTTTCACTTACAATTATGTTTGTGTGTGGCAGTCAAATCTCGTGACTCATTTTTCACCCACTTCTTGTTGACAGAGCTTTGAAATTTGGACTGACTATTCCTGAGGACAAAACATGAATTGGACGTTGTTGTTTTTTTTTTTTAATTAGATCCTATGAGACAACGGTGGATTGCCTATGGAGAAATCAATATCAGCTTCAACAATTAATAATTGTTGAAAATTGCTAATGGCAGAATTGCCACAATAGCTTCAAATTTTGACCCACTTTGCCCAATGTCGTAAAATTTGGCGTTATTTCGCCAAATTTAGCGACAAACACAAATTGCCGTACATGAAGCCAACTTGGCGATAGGTAGCTAATTTGGTGAAATTCCAAATTCTACTTTTGATTGCATTTAAAAACAAAATATCTGCATTTTTGTCAATTTTAATGAAAGCATGTTTTTTAAAAAAAAATCTTTTTTTCGTATTTATACTTATTATAAAAAAAAAAAAAATGTATAATTTGGCAATATTGGTCCACGGGATAATAAATTAGTACCGTTTATTAATTAATAAGTATATCCGAGTTTTCTAATATGTATTTATTAAATAGTTTTTCGTACAAAATAAATTGAAAGTATATTGCGCATACATTTACGTGGGTGGTTCAATAATATTGTCCCTAGTGAATGTAAAATATTTGTACTGCGATGGTTGTTGTGGACTATCGAAGCCTATACTTAAATGCCTATATGCTCAATTTCAGAACCGTAGCTTCTATATCCGCATAGTTTTGGGGGGAGGATTGAAAGGGGGGGAGTGAGGGTGAATGGCTGATTCTTAGCTTATGGGGCTAGATTTGTGACAGTGGATGAGACGTAACTACTGTCGTTTGGGCTCGGGATCATAGTGATGTAGTCACATCTCATCCACTGTCACAAATGTAGCCTGATAAGCTCCAAACCAGCATTTCACCCTCACCGCCCTCCTTAAAAACTCCCTTAAAAATAAGTCTTTAAAGCTTAACACCTCCATCCAATACTATGTTAATACAGCAGCTACGGTTCTCAAAATTGAGCATATAGGCATTTAAGATATTAGGCTTCGATATTCGACATCAACCATCGCAGTAAAACTATTTTATATACACTAGAGACAATAATTATTGAACCACCCTTGTACCTATATTTATGCTGCCTCATGTGATTTAATATATAAACAAATTTGCTTGTCGCTCTAATTTTATAACATGTGACGTGAGATTAAAAGTCTCCGGAATAAAAACCGTTCTAAATGTTTCGTTTTATTATATGACATAATTTTTCCTATTAAAAGTATGTCTCATGTAATAATTATTTTTTTTCTATTTTAAGATTCGCGGATATATATATTATTTAAATTAAAAGCATTTGGAAATATAATTTGATCTTTTTAAATATGATGACCCAATATTCACCATTAAAAGATTTTACGTTTAGGCTTTTTACAAATGAGGTAATTATCGCCTTTAAATGCGTTGAGATAATTTTATTATTTTAAAGTTTTTATACTTTTTTAATATTCCTTATTTTCTGCTTTTAACATATGAATATTAAATTCTTATTTTAAAACTTTCTTTCTGTTTTTAAGATTATTGATGTCATTTTCTTTCTTAAATTGAAAAGGAAACCTTTTTTTCCGTCTATGGAATTTGAAATTGACAAACGATTTTTTTTTTACTAATAAATTGTTTTCGGATGATCGAAATGTGATATTTTCCCTCCCTGAAAAACATAATTTAATCTCAATATTGTTTCACTATCAGTTGAAACAAAAGATATAATTTCAATTATCAATCTGAAGTTGATGATAAAGAAGAAATCTAATAATCCCTATACTTTTCTCCTGTTCTCCCCTTAAAAAAAGGGAGTAATTTTGTCGCCATTACAGATTTTCACTACAGAAATGTAATTAAAATTAAAAAAAAAAATATTTCGAAATCTATTTCAAATTTTAAAATTCTGATGCCATTTTTGAAACCTGTTGAACAATACGGATTTTTTTGTGTTAATTTCACCGCATAATACGCCATATTTTAGGAGTAATAGCCGTGAAACTGAATCAGTCAGTTAATTAATCGTTACATAAAATCCTTTTATAAATTCTTTTAATAAAGTCGTTCCATAAAATCGTTTCATAAGGTAGTTTCATAAATTCGTTTCATTAGGATTTTATATATATAGGGTAGATTACATATGTCTTAAATCATATCATTTCACAGTTTTGGCCACATTTATGTTTATCGTTTAGTAGTACTTAGTATCGATTATTATGCGATAGATTTTAAATAGTCAAAAATAAATTTTCGAACTTTATAATAATTAATCATATATCTTTCAAATTATTTTGCAGTTCTTTCACTTTTTTGAAATAAAGATTATTTAATATTTTAAAAACGGAGTACGGTCCCTATTTTTTATTTTCGATATTTCCCCTCTGTAATAATTATACAGTATTTATTTTTTAAATAAAATTTCTTTATTTTTTCTGACTATTTCGAAAGTAACAATTCTCAACTACATAATATTTTAAAAGAAATTACAGTAAACTCTATGTAGGGCGGACTCTGTATAAGACGGAAATCTGTCTAACTCTGAAAGATTTTCAAGTCCCTGCGAATCCATAGACATAGAGTAAAATTTGTCTAAGGCGGACTATTGTCAACTACGGAAAATTTTCTCGGTCATGATCGATTCCGCCTTAGACAGAGTATACTGTAATATGAAATTTAAAATGTGTTACAGTTACTACTACAGACAAAAATCTTTTAACGCTGCATCTAAGGTTATATGTTAATGATGAAATGCATTTCAATTAAAAAAAAAAAAAAAAACCTAGATTTTTTTTAAAACTCTCACTCGAATTATGTTTCTTTTAATTATATAATATATTAAAAAATAGCCATTAAATTAAAGGTTTCGGAAAGAGAAACGGGAATATTTGTTTTTATAATCTGGACAGGGACAAAAATCATATAAAAAGATTTTCTATAGTATTCTTCAACGATGTTAAAACACAAATAGATATCCAATTAGAATTTAAATTACTTCATCCATAACACGTAGAAGGTTATATTACGATAAAATGGTACACACACAAAATTATTCCTGTAAAATTACGGGCAGAGCGCGGCACCAGCGATTTCAGTCATACGCCGTAAAAAAAATCATATCCAATTACCAGTCCATATTTTTGCTAGCAGATGTGCTAGAACTGATAAAATATGTAGATTGCCCTTAATTTTCTAAGTATCTCAAGGATAAGGCCATTTATTTAATGGATCAGACAGTTTTTCATAAAATAAGGCTGTTGCCGGTGAAAATTGAAGGGCAAACGCTCATAAATTTACAGTTTTTTTGGAGAGTGTACTTTTATCTTGTACTTAAATATAAAATTATATTAATTAGTTAAATAATACCTTGACTGTTACATTCTACTTTTATTATATAAGATAAGAAAATCAATTTGTTAAACAGAACAATAAAATAATTTGATAATAATAATTTGAATTTAAAAATGTAAGATTTTAAGACACCGACTACAGATATGCTATGCAAAATAAATAATTAAAAATGTGAGATTGGAACGGCAGAGAAAAGCGAACACTCCTATTGATTAAGATTTAGCTTGAGGGCGTCTTGACATTACTAATGCAGGCTCTTAACAAATCTCTGAATGAATCTGATTTCTTGTTAAAGTCGAAAAAATTGAGTTTGTGAAACTAATAACCATGGTTATAATATCCTTTACATTGCTCCATCAAAAATCATTCATTAGAATTTTTTTAAGGGCTAATCTTTGATATTTGTATTCACTTGATTATAGAACTTTCCGCCATAGCTAACCATTTAATAACTAAGCAAAGTAGAACGATATATTATATATTAACACCATCTTTTAAAAAGTTATCCAACTAATAGTGCCAGTTACATCAAAATACATTCAGCAATGACTTTAAAAAAAAATGTTCTTTGATAATTGTTTTCATCTTCTTGTACAACGTGCTTCCATAATTCTATAACAAAGCAACATCGTTATATATATATATATATTAATATTATAAAGAAGTAAAGTTTGTTTGTAAGAGATAATGAACTAGCAAACCGATATCAAAGGTAATGGTATCAAAATCATGGTGTTAGTCCCTGTTCCACTATAGGCTGCATCTTATGTCGATTCCTCTAAGCTAAAAGTGGTGCTGCAGTTTACGAGATATACGAAATGGTGTTGCGTTTTTCCAGTACATTCTTTATAATTGATATCTAAATAAATATACTTAGTTATGGCAATCTGTATATAAATGTCTGTATATATATATATATATATATATATATATATATATATATATATATATTAGCTGACCCGGCCGGCGACATTGCGCAGCCGGTGATAATATTCTTTATAAACCTGAAATTTATATGATTTTATAACTTTAACTCGATTTTGTCTGAAATATCTGCCCGCTGACTGTGTGAAAAAACGGTTAAAATAAATAAATAAATATGAAAAATAAACAAATATTTAGTGGTGAAAAAGCTTAAAATAACTGCAAAGGGGTTTCGGCTATGAGAGGGGGGATAAGGGGGTATGTTTTTGAAGACTGCATAATTGTCCTGCCAAAATATTGATATTTAACCGTAAAGTTCAATGCCATACACGTAACTTTTTTTTTTTTTTTTTTTTTTTTTTTTTTTTTTTTACATCGAAATTCAGAGTGAAATGTTTAATTTTCATACTTATTATATCACGCTTAAATCGACTATACGTGAATCAAATTGATACACAATCATTAGCTAAAAGGTTAATATACAGGGTGCAATATGTTATCTATCGCCGACCTTTAATTTCTCAACCGTTGGTCGTAGACATATAGCTCCAATTACAAAAAAGTTTCAAATGAAGTAAATATTCATGCTGTGGCATTATTTAAAGTAAAAAATCAATTTTATAAAAAATACGAAAGCTAACTTTTTATACGGTTTCCCAGTCCCTATAGTTACATTTAGTAAAAGTTTACGCATATCATAACACATATAACACAAAAAGTTTGACATTTGTTCTACAAAAATTGACAGAGCTATTAAATTTCAAATTTTGAGATTTTTTGCACATGATTTTGTCTTTCATTGTTGAATCAGTTAAAAGATGAATTAAAGTAATTCGAGATCGAAATCAGGGTGCAATGTCCTTTTTATGCCGAAATCACCTTTAGTCGGTATCGACAAATCAGGGTATCACCAAAGATGGTTATTTCATCTAAAATTTTGAGCTGACTTTTATGGGTCGTATACAAAGCGAAGAAAGAAATATTGAAATTAAACAGAAAAATAAATATAAATTTATGATAATATCGAAATTTATTATAATATTAACTATACAAAAATGAAAACATAAAACGACGGAAACTATAAGAGATACTGCTCAAAGTGTTTTCCATTGGTGACAATGCTCAACGGAATGCGTTACAGTTCTGAGTCATGGACACGTTAGAGCATAGCAGATGTGCAAACTGTGCGACAGTTAGATTTCGTAATTTTTATAAAATTGATTTTTTACTTTAAATATTGCCACAGCATGAATATTTACTTCATTTGAAACGTTTTTTTGTAATTGGAACTATATGTCTACTTTTAACGGTTGAGAAATTAAAAGCCGGCGATAGATAACGTATTGTACCTGTATACTTTAGACTTTCAGGGTGGAAATGGAACCAAAACTGTGAGTGCATGCCTTTACTGGGGACAATTGGATCGAGTAAACGAATTTTTAATTGAAAAGTGGTCAGCGATTGTCAACAGAAAAGGACTTATTCTGCAACACGATAATGCCAGACCATACTGCGCAAGACAAACCTTGGAAAAAATTAATGAATTCGGGTGGGAGGACTTGACCCGCTCACTATACTCTCACGACATTGCGCCATCGGATTTCTATTTTTTCCGATCGCTACAACACTTTCTACGTGGAATATAAATGGAAATATGCATGATATTCAAAATGCCATCACCAGATATTTTGCTAAAAAAACAATTGGTTTTTATCGATCTGGCATTGAAAATTTGAAAACTATTTTGATCTTCGTTGAATTGAAGACAAAAAGAAGCGATTATGATCATTGCGTGCACAATTTCTGAAAAATGGTTACCTAGAATTTCAGGAAATTTTCGCTAAATGTATTAAACTTATAGAGGCACAAATTTACCTTTTATTATGTTTCTTAAATAAGAAGTATCGAATTCACGTCTACTTTTGTATTAAAAAAATCTCGATATTTAGAGTTTCTTCAGTTTTTTTTTTTTTTTTTTTTTTTTTTTTCTCATAATCTAAAAGTTTCATTTTTTTTTCATTATAGGTCATTTTGAAAACACATTATATCTGTACTCAATTAAACAATATTGGGTTTTTTTTAGCCATTGAAATCTAAAACATCATGCGCGCAACGCATGCAAGAATAAATATTTCGTTAAAATTGTATTATCTATAAAAATAAGTTTAAAAACTTTATATATGTGGGTGCTCTTTTTAACAACTTTAATAGACAAAACAAATCTTTCTTAATATGTGCTTTCAATTTTATAAATAAAAGTCAGTTATAGAGTGACTGCAATTCTTATAGAGGTAACTTTTTCAAGTATTTTGTTAGTTGAAAGGATACCTGATCCCTTTAATCTTTGGTTGACTATCTAAACATAGTATATATATATACACACACACACATATATATACATATATATATAATAAAGATGAAATAACAAATATATGAAAAATGGTAAAATTCTAAATATGAACAAAATATGAACATAGGAAACCAGTATGTAAAAAAAGAAACTATGAATAACCACACAGAATCATCAGAGGTGCTTGTTGGTTAATTCATAGTGAAGATTCGTTATTTCATCCAATTTTGTCGGCACTAAGCCTAAAATGACAAAGTTTAGCACCTAATCATAAAATAAAATAAAATAAAATACCAAGAGATCTAAAGAAAGATACACCTCACACAGGATATTAAAATTATAAGAGAAGAATACCCCAATTACGTACAAGGATCCAAAAAATAATAAACTTGACTCGCGATGTTAAAATGATGTTAATATGAGGATGCAAACAGATTAGGACTACTAGAACATGTGGTCAGAAGTTGCTGAGAATCAGAACATTACTGCCTTCTGGTGTGAAAAAGGAAAGGAAAACTATATTGCAATCAAGTTTTTTTTTTTTTTTTTTTTTTTTTTTTTTTTTTTTTTTAAGGAATGTTTAATGCTGCCATATATACCCATAAAACAGAAAGGAAATTGAAGAAATTAAGAAATGATTAAGATTAAATTTTATTTAAAGTAGAATGAAAAAATAGGAATAAACTTAATAAGTACTAAGTAAATATAAAATAAAATAAGTAGATAAAAATAAGTAAATAGAAGATACAGGGTGTCCGGGGTAAACGCATACAAAATTTGCTTATTTTTACGGAATACCAATTACAGTTTAAAAAAATATATTTAAATAAGAATGGCATCTCACAAAGTTTTAATATCAATAGACTTCGATATGTGCTCCTTTGATAGCACCACAAACGTCTGTACGGTAATCTAGTTGCCCCAAAATGTTTCGTAGCATATCAGGAGTTATTAGACAGATTTCTTCTATTATGCGTTTTTTCCGCACATCCACAGTTTCAGTTTTTTTGTTTGTTCAATGTTTTAAAATCTTGCAGGGTTTTGCAATCCACGGAGGTGAAATCTGTTATATTCTACTGGGTAGTTCCGCAATAATAAGCAATAACTTTTGGATACTTATTGCCTCGACACCCTGTATATATATTTCTTTGAACTGAGATTCATTGTATTATGCATCAGAAATTTAAAATGATATTAAATTCATGATAACATTATTTAAGTAAATGAATTCTTGCAAAAATCGGTTCTTTTCATACAAAAGAAATAATATTTTTATTCTAAAATAATTTATATTCATATCAAATTCATATTTATGGAACAAAAGATAACATAGTTTTATTTATTGTTCCATTAACAGATTTCTATATTGTTTCATTATTTATTTGACTTTGCTATACACTGAATGGTAGGAAGTTGCACCGACATTTTATGAAGAATACAATAAATGTAAACAAATAACTTACTTTTAAAAGTATCAATTGATTTCCGTAAAATTCTATTTTAAAGAAATAGTATTTCATTTTAATGAAGACTATATAGAGAAATGTTTTTTCTGCTTCTCATAATGACATAAAAAAAGAATTGTTCATATTGTATTATTTTGTAAGAAATAACAACAGCAATAATAACCGCAGTATTATTCATTATTATTAGAACTATTTTTGGACATTGTATTTGTGTTTTTTATGCTTTAGACACCTTTCTTCTTTATATTTATTATATTTCTTAAAAATTCTAATTTTCTTTATTAAATTAAGTATATATATATGTATAGAGAGAGAGAGAGAAAAATAACAAAAATTACTTTTGCAAACTGAGCATTGAAAAATTTGTAAATAATTTCATTTCGTCATTTTTAAAATAATATTTTAATAAACAGCAATATTATTTCTAACGGATTTTAATCTTTATGAATAAAATTACAAAGTTTTAGGAAATACGAGTCCGACGATGTGCATATAGGAAATACGAGTGTAACGATGTCCTTTCCCGCAATATTCCCGCAATTTGGTACAATATCCTAAATATTTCCAGACCTCCTGATAATATGAGCTGATCTTTTCACCCCTCTGCAGAGAAATGGACTGAACTCCGCTTGCGCATGCCTACTATTTTTGTTTTTGTTTTTAAAATGTATTTCTATTCAGTCAATCATCTTTTTCCTTTTGAAAATGATCGCGTGTGTGTGTTCGAAAGATCTCGGGATGCATTAAATAATATTTTTATATGTTTTTGCTACCTTTTAAGTAGTTATAAGTATATTATAAAATTTATTAATAACAAGGTGAAAATTTCCTTCACGGCACTAGCGTTTAAAACAGTGTTTTGACTCTAATAAGTTGTTATATATTTTAAATTCTTCATATTCCCCTAAACTTATGCATCAACCTACTATATGATATTTATATATTATTCAATTTATCAAAACATCACATGAAACTTTGTTAATAGTTATTTATATTTATCATCTTATTCATTCATATATAAAATAAAAAGTTTTAATAGGATAAGAAAATATAACGTGGTCAAAATTGTAAATAACAATCTTTTAAGCTTAGTGAAACATTTAATTCAATTTCATTGAATAAAATTAAAACATGTGATTCAGTTTACAAATTCTTTTATTAACCAAAAGTACAAATTTTCACTTTTATGAAAGCGAAAACTTTGAATGAGTTTCAATCAGCAGTCGCCTAAGGCATTTGAAAAGTTGTACAAATTCAATGTGAAGACACTTTTATCAATATTTCAAAGTTCGCTGGAACTTGGTGTATTTATTAGAAGAAACTAATAGACTTTGGGGGAAATTAACTAAAGTGAAGCGAAAGTGTTATTGTATTATTAAATTAAATTACTCACGTCTTCGTATTTTCTTGGTTTAGATGAAAATTAAAGAAATCTTACCGCAACAGCCATATAATTCCTGAATAGCACAATTGATAATGATAATGAATAAAATATAAAAATAATATTAAAGGATGGATTATAAAGTCTCAAAGGTCTTTTTTATAGAATGGAAAGTGTGATAAAGAATCCGTTTATTACACAGTATATTTTAGCTTGACATAACAAATAATTAATTCAAAAATGTTTAATAATACACAAGGAAGAAAATGTTTTTATGCGAGAAACAATAAGTATACATTAAACTGTATATTAACATCAAAATGCAACGTTTTTAGAAATAATTTTATATTTTTACTTTCTTCTGTCTTAAGAGGAATGTATTATAATAGTTATTTTTTTAATCCGTTTTTCGACCTATATACTCGTTTTAGAAGTCAGGGATAAGAAACAACATGTTTTTACAAAATGTCTGTCTATCCGTGTATGTGCTTTTGTGTCGGTGTGTACGTATGTTCCCTTTGTATTATCGAAAAGTGTATGAAGTTATGAATTGAATTTAACCTAATTTCATATATGTTTTTGGGGTATGGCCAGCGGTCCCACATAAATTCGGAAATATTCTGCCTGAAGGAGCGCTGTACTAGTGATTTTTCCTGCTATTGTCATTATTGTATCATCGAAAAGTGTATGAATTTATGCATACAGTTGATCCAAATTCCATACATTTGTTTTTGGCTGTGACCAATAGATTCCAGTTGAATTTGGGAATTTTCCGCCGGAATAGGGAACTGTAATAGTGGTTTTCGTGCAATATTCATTTATACTATTATCGGATAGTGTAGCAAGTTGCGTATAGAATTAAAACAAACTTCATATGTTTATTTTTTACTATGGCCGTCAGGACCAGGATGTGAATGGGTATATTATCCGGTAAAGCAGCACTGTAATAGCAATTTTAGTGTAAATTTATCTTTTTTTTCGTTCTTCTGTTGTACATCAGCAGCTCGTACATCTACTGATACTTCGCATTCAGCTAACCCGGCGATTAGCATGAAGCTGACGGACAATATAATAACGAAAATTTATTAAATATCTTATTAAACTTTTTGAGATAGTTGCATGTATGAGAAAGCAAAATGTTTTGGGGTTGACACATCCGACAAGTTTATTGGTCAAATCAAACGAATAAGGCTTCCATAAATAATTTACTGATATAAATATTGAAAGAAAATGTAATAAGACGACAAAAATAGCAAGATTAAATTATATTTTTCAAACTTTTAAATTTAATTTCAGTCATCACATATCAATAATACAATAAAAACAATATAATTTTTTAACATATGATAATGTCTTAAAAACTTTTGAATGCTTATTAGTCCAGGCAACGGAGGATTTTACCTGGCAAAATTAATGGTAGTTCTGGAAATCGGCTTTTTTTACGTTTTTTGGGTCGCTCAATCCCAATTTGTAATTTCCCACCAAAATTTCCTCCGGCAACCCCCCCCCCCCCAAGATTTTCATAAAATACCCCCAAAAAAGTTCTTTATTAAAAAAATCATTTTTTTATTGTTTTAGGGGGGGGGGTGAGTATCTATAAATTCAGAAAGCAGACAAAATTTGCAACAAATAGCATAGATGACATTATGACGTAGGATGAATGGGGATGGGGGGCGGGGATCTGCCTCGAACATGCGCCGCGGTGCTCCGTGGTCTAAGTTGCAAAATTTCATTTAACCACTCACATCGTTTTCATTTGCCCTACCGTTTCCCCTCCGAACTTTGCCTGTAAGGTTTACTTTAAGTTTTATGGGTCGCTGAATCCGTAGTTTTAACTTTCCCCAAAATCCCCTAAAATAGTTGTTTTTAAATTAAATTTTTTATTGTTTTAGTGGGAAAATATGTAGAAATTCAGAATGTAGACAAAATTTGCAACAAATAGGATATATAACATTATCACATAGGGTAAACGGGGATAGTGGGGGCTGCCTTAATTTAAAAACAACTATTTTTGGGGAGGTTGCGGAGGGGGGGGGTATTGGAGGGAAGCTAAAAATTCGGATTCAGAAACCCAAAAAACTTAAAGTAAACCTTATAGGGAAAGTTCGGAGGGGAGACGGGAGGGCGAATGTAAACGATGCGAGTGGTTAAGTGAAATTGCGCAACTTTGTCCACACAGCACCGCGGCGCATGTTCCGAGGCAGATCTCCCCTCCCCATTCATCCTACGTCATAATGTCATATATCTTATTTGTTGCAAATTTTATCTACTTTCTGAATTTCTAGATATTTTCCCCCTAAAATAATAAAAAAGTTGATTTTTTTAATAAAAACCTTTTTTTGGGGGGGTGGGGGCGATTTTACGAACATTTGAGGGAAGGAGGGGGGTTGCGTGGGTAATTTTAGTGGGAAGTTAAAAATTCGGATTCAGCGACCCAAAAAACATATAGTAAGCCTTTTTCCAGAACTACGATAAATTTTGCTAGGTAGAGTCCCTATACGGTCTCTATTGCCTGGACTATATAAGTTTTTTTGTTTTTTTAAAACGATAAGTATTTGCTAAAATTAAAATTTGCGTATATGCTTGTTTTACAGCGCTCTAAATATATAAACTTTTAAGTTAAGTAAGTTTTATAGTCAAAGAAAATATGAAACTTATTTTCATTACTTATTATGAAATCATTTTCTAATTTAAGACTAACGACAAACGAAACACGATTAAAACATAAATAAATCATCATCTGTGATATCAAAAGAGATACATTACTTTATAACACCTATTTATTAAATATTTCACAGAAGAAAAAAACATAGGTATGCATACCTATCTTGCTTTTTAACACTTTCCAACAAAGTTGAAAAGTGTTTATACATTCGGTTTGTCTGTCCGTTTGTCCATCTGCCCGTCTGTACGCGCTCTAACTCCCGTAAATATACTCGGATGGTTCTGACATTTTTGGATGTTAGTGACATCTCATAGCACGAACTCTGTTGCAAATGAAGATTGTAGCATGTTTAGTTCATTTACAGGGACAGTCGAAAGTTTTCCGTTACATTACGGCCTATGGGAAAAAATCGTTTAAAATGATTTTTAATGATGTTACATGCTTTCAAACATAATAAAATTATTATGCATTTATCAAGTGCATTAAAATATGCTTTCCGTAGAATACGCGCTGCAAAGAATAAATATTATTCATTTACAGGGCTACTCAAAAGAATTCCGTTAAATAATGATATACGGGTGGATGAAATTTTTTCCGGCGTATTTTAATTATGCTGAGGTTTACTATAACTTATTTTATGTATAATATGAAGTGCATACTATTTACAGGGACACACAAAATATTTCAGATACTATATTGTATCCGAAGTATTGTACGGTAGCGATGATTGCTGAAAATGCATTTTTAATTATGTTATTCCATTTAGGTTTCACTATATTTGTGCATTGTATATGATGTGATGCTGTAATTCATATACAGGACTACACAAAAGAATTCGTAATGGTTACTGGGTATGATTGTAAATTGTTTAAAGATGGTTTTTAAATGAGTTATGCACTTTTACGCTGAACTGCATTTTGTTTACTAAGAAATGTTTGTAGATAAAATTATAAAAAATAGATAAAATTATATACAGCGTCACGCAAAGAATTGGATACATGGCCGTCTATAAATGATAATTTCTGAAAATGTGATTCCAGTAGTTTTAAGAGGGTTTTACTTTGAATTAAACTTTAGCTAAATAGTGGCGTGTAATAAAGACACTAGGTTAACTACAGGGTTGTACAAAAGTATACAAGTATGTTTCCATCTATTAGTATAAATTGCTGAAAGAGAAATTTCAACCTGTTATTCGTTTTCTTGCTAAACTAAATTTCTACATTATATAGCATATATATCAAACTACAGATCAAATACAGAGCTGTTCAAAAGAATCGGAATACATATTTGATATGGATGGTAACCGCTGAAATCAGTTTTTGAAATGCTTTATGCGTTTTCTAAAATGTTTACTTAGTTCTTTTATATACATTATTTCCCTAAATAACGAAGTTTTGTTAAAGCATACAGGAAGTGTTGGAAAGTGTTTCATAAGCTATGCTTAACGCATGATTTTTCTTACTTTTTTTTATTCAATTGAGAGATCTTTAGCAACCTTTACGGTTTATAGTCTCAATTTATTAGTGTTTGTTTTTTATGTATAATTTGCTCGCAAAATTGAGATCAAATTTTGATAGAGAGCTGCAATATGTTTTCCCATTAAAATTTCCGATTAAATAAAATATTCGTAATGCACAATTTACATATATTGATTAAAAATAATTTTGTTATGACGTTGTATAAATTTTTTATTTGGTTGTATTTTATTCTGCATGACACAGTGTATTAGTGGAAGGTAGGAAAACAAAATGTGTATATGCTTAAGTTTACAAACACTCTAAATATATAAGCTTTTAAGTTTAAGTGCGCTTTATTGTCAAAGAAAAAATTAAATTTATTTTGATTACTTATTATGAACTCATTTTTCTAATTTAAGAGTAGCAACAAATGAAACATGATAAAAACATAAATATAAGCAGTCGTTAGTGGCCACCCGTAATACTTACACTTCATGGATATACATAATATAAAATATGAAAATAAAACATGTGAAACCTATTTATAAGATGCATTGCAATTCCAAAATAAAATTTCAACGTACATATATTTTTAATGCATTCTCTATTACTGAATTGCGGATAATATTTGATTATGCCGTCGACCAATTTCGACAAGATATATAAATAGCTAATCTACTCGCAAAATTATACAAATTGGCATAATTTTTATTTTAAATAACAAAATAACAAATAAATTAGTAAAATATTAATAAAAATACAAATAAAACGTCGAATTAAAAATCACTTGATGACGTAACAAACACGTATAACGTGTTTAATGTCAAGTGAATCTGACATTTGGCGATAGTTTTTTGGTCGACGGAATAAACAAGTAGTGACGAATTGCGTAAAAAAACACCCTTATAACTCCAAAAATGATAATCATATTACATAACAGTTTACTGCGTTACATTAAGTGTCTCATTTCCAATTAAAATATATCTTTGAATTGAAATTTGAATTAAATTCAAGGTCATGGAAAATTGAAGAGTTTGTAAAATATGATTACAAATATCTCGGCAACTAATTATACGACCGACTTCATTATTTATGCAAAATTTATATTTTTTATTGTCGTTTATATTCACTCTATAAAATAAACAATTTCGAAAAATTTTTATACTTTTTATCACAACAAAAATTTCGAGAGTCAGAAAAAAATAATTGTAGATAATCGAGGTTACTAATATTCAATAGGATTCTTTCCATTATTATAAACTAACTACACACCCAATTTCAAGTCTCTATCTCAATTTGTTCGGGAGATAGAGCGTTCAGATACACAGACGGAGGGATTTTTTTTTTTCTAAAAATATGTTTTTCAGAATCTCCAGTGTCTGAAACGCGTAAATCCGTCTTTTTTTTTTTTTTTTTTTAACGATTACAAGAATTTTTCTATACTACG
This sequence comes from Maratus speciosus, assembly GCA_963932465.1. Classification (NCBI taxonomy): domain Eukaryota; kingdom Metazoa; phylum Arthropoda; class Arachnida; order Araneae; family Salticidae; genus Maratus; species Maratus speciosus. The sequence goes on along the minus strand of OZ010790.1, from coordinate 544,735,598 downwards.
TATGAAGGGTAAGTAACATCATCTGTGATATCAAAAGGGATACATTACGTTCTAACAGCCATTTATTAAAAAATTCACAGAAGAAAAAATCATACGTATGCATTGCATATCTATGTTGTTTTTCTTTAATTCAGTTATAAAATCTATAGAAAAATTTACAGTTTATAGTCATTAATTTTTAGTGTTTGTTATTCACATACAATACGTTTACAAAATGGATGTAAAATTTTGATAGAATGTAGTCATATGTTTTCGCTTTAAAATTTTGAAATGAATAAAGTATTCGTAAGAAAGAAAGGAACAGTATTCACATACATTTAAAGAAATGATTTTGATATGAAGTATAATTTTTTGACTTTATTGTCTTTTATTCTGCATTCCAAATTTAGTAGATGAAGGTGAAAAAGTTAGAAAGAAAATTATATTTTCCTTTTTGAAGATATAGAATGATTTTTCAAAAATTTACTTTCACAAATTTGAGGAAAATGATACAATTTCTTAAGTATTAGAACTTTATCGTCAAAATTTACAAAATTTTGTGAACTAATCTTTTGGCTATTCGATGTAAGGGTCTTCATGGGCCCGGCCAATTTTCCTTCCCGACACTCGGTCCAATCTTGGTTTAGGGATTACTTGTTTCTATAGGTTCGGACCAAGATGAGCCCGGACTGGATTTGTTTACCGGCCCAACACGGGGCTGGACTGCATTCTTCTTGAGGTCTGAGCAGGCAGAAATTTTCAGCCCCAGTTCCAACCCAGCTCATATGAAGATCATTGGACCGGCACGGCTCTAACCTGTCCAGTACAAATATCAGTAAAATTTGGACCAGCCCAATTTCTTTTATAATTCTTGATTTCTTTTTACAATTGCATTAAAACATAATTTACTTTCCTTTCATTTCGGGTTCGGGTCGGGTTGCTGGTCGCCGAAAATTATTTTGGTGCGTTCGGGTTGAGTTCTGGGTTGCTGGTTGATTTCAAATAGAATTTTCGGGTTCGAATCTAGCAGCACTCGTCCCGCGCAGGTCTCTATTTCTGAAGATCTGAAAAAAAAAAATAGTAAAATTTACTCGTCGTAAGTGACGAAAAAAAAATAAGCAACAAGAAAACCAAAAATGAGAAATTTGCGCCCTGAACACCTCGGGGAAGACAATTTTTAATTGTTTTTCTTTTTACAATTAACCGTTAAAAATGTATCTTAAACAGGAACTTCAGGAGGGCAAGTACAGTTCTGATCGGGTCGGGTTGTATACGCGACCTGAATTCGAAAATTTCATTTGCAGTCAAGCCAACCACCAACCCAGTCCGAATCCACCAAAACAATTTCTTCGACTCGCAACCTGACAAAAAAAATTTCGACGATCCTCAACCGCACATCCGCACCTGATCCAAACGCGAAATACTTCAACTCGCAACCCGAACCGAACCCGAAATGAAAGGGAAGTAAATCTTGTTTTACTGCAATCATTAAAAATTTTATCTTTTATATAAACAAATGTACATATCTATATTCTTTAATATTCAAAAACCTATGAATAGAAAACACCCCAGGATCGTTGAATAGAGTCCTGCATCGAATCTGGCTGTACTTTTTTTTCTTTTTCGGGACGGGGTTACTCCAATTTTCTTTCTGTGTGTTGGGTTCCCTCTAGAATAATTCTTACAGGACATATTTAAGTTTTTTTTTTTAATCGTGTTGTTAGGATTTTCTCTAAAAGTTTACAAGAATCGTTTTACAGATGAAAATGCAGATGCATTTCAATATGAATGAGTAATATTCAATTACTGCTTGTGAAATAAAATGTATTTAAGAAATGCAATCGTAGATTATTCTTCCTTTACGGTACAGTTAAGGGGACCGATTAAGCAAAATTCAAGTAAAACATCGATTATTATTTTTTTTATATCATTAAATAGTTTAAACTTTTATCTTTTCAACGATGTATTACACATGTGCATTAAAAAAAGTGTTGGATTTTTCATTCTTTCTAAGAACCCGTCACAACAGTGGGTTACTTTTTTTAATTCAGATTTCTTGATTGGCACCACTTTTCTGAAGTGGTAAAATTCCCATTGTTTTCGCATTAATTAATATGTTATTAAATAAGGCGAATTTTACTATTTCAAAAACGTGGTGCCAATAAAGAAATCAGAATTTAAAAAAAAGCAATCCACTGGCAACACTGTTTCACAACTTTAATTGACTTTTTCTCTAAACTTCGATTTTTCATGTTTATGTTCCTTTTTTTCAATATCTATTACACTTAAGAACTCAGATTTTTCTAAATACTTATATTATATTATAGTGCATACTTTAACACAGGGGTTTAATGATTTGTTGAGAATTACTTATTTTAGGCAGTGAAATTTTACCAAAAATGCTAACTTAAAAATGTCTTTCAAAAAATAATTAATAATTAATTTTCAGTTTCACTTAGAAAGGAAATGGTCTGTTAAAATACGAAAAGTATGTTATTCAAACTTCTGTAAAAAATCTAGACCTTTATCTTTCACCATTTCTGAGAAAAAGCTACATAAAGTTGGTGTATTTTAACAAGGCCGTGATAGAGCTTGCCCGATCCCTTAAGAATAATTTTTTCTTCTCGCGTAATATGAAAAATATTATAATCCGTTTTTTACAAACACAAAACACATATATGTTTGGGATAGTTTATGCACACGTTTATACAGGGTGTCCACTCTCAACGGTATTAGATTGCTAATTCCTAACCCGTTAGTCATAGACATATACTTCCAGTTACAAAAATGTTTTAAATGAGATTAAGAAATATTTTCAAAGCGATTTGGGTCATTAACAAAAAAATTTTTAATTACGAAATTTAAATTTTTATACCTTCCACCGGTCGCAAAAGTTACATTTAGCAAAATTTTCTTATTACATTGACAAGTAAGACAAAAAAATTCCCGTTTATATAACACTAAAATTGACCGAGTTATGAAACTTTAAAAATGCATGACTTATACCACTTTTCAGAGCCTGAACACAAATGAGTTCGGCCATGTTTTCAGGGGTCATATACCAAGTGCTTAAAGTATTCGAAGAACTTATTTCATGTGTATTTGCGCTTTGAAAAAAAAATCATACAAGTATTAGGATTGAGTTAACTTTTATTAAGTTTCAAATTGTCTAAAATAATTGCAATTTAACATATGTTTTACTTTGTAAGGATTTGAGACTGTTCTTTTTCATGATTTCTTTTAACAAAAATTTATGTTATTTTTCTAAGTTTTTATTTAACTTCAACGATCGTATGCTGCTACGTATGTTCGTATCCATCATATTCCCTCCTATTGGGAAAAAAATTATGCCAATTTGTATCATTTTGCGAGTAGTTTAGCGATTTATTTAACTTGTCGAAATTGGTCGACGGCATAATCAAATAGTATCTGCAATTCAGTATTAGAGAATGCATTAAAAAAATTAAATATACGTTTAAATTTTATTTTGGAATTGCAATGCATATTATAAATTGGTTACACATGTTTTACTTTCATATTTTATATTATGTATATCCTATTTAAAACTTATTTGCAATTAGAAAAAGAAGCATTTTAGCAGTAGGTTAGCGACTTCCTCAGTAGAAAATTTTTCAATTTGAGAAATACTGTCGGAAAAAAACAGTATTTTTTTACGAATGCGTTCCTGTATGAAATACGTGTCATGCTGTATTACAAAACAACGCGGTGTGAACACTGCACATTTCATTTATTATCCTTTATCGCATATAAATATTATATCATGTTCAATAATTAATGTGTGTGATACCTTTTACTATCTTACAATAATATACACTCCTCATTTATGTAAACAATTTCTCTTTGTAATATGTTATCTGTAGAATTTTCTTATGCACCTATTCGAGGATTTTCAGACACAACAAAGTTTATTACACAAAACACAAAAAAGTCACAGCAGATGTAATATATTAAATAATAGATCCTTTTAACCGCATTTTATAAAATAAACTTTTTTTACTGAAGAAATTAGTCTCCGCAGGTCTTTCAACGGCCGCTTTCTCCCAACTCTCTACCCAGACATCACAATGTGAGGTACAGAAATAGTGTTCCTTTTCCAATATTCAGTTGGAAAATATAATTTTGGATGATTAGTTTTTCAACTGCATGAGTGTAAACTTTCTCAATGACGTTCAGCTCCTAGATCTAAACAAGAACATAATCAGAAATACTATTCAAAGATATTTTTTTAATCGTTCTTTTTTAAAATATCACATAAAACTATTGAATAGCTATTAATAATAAAATTGAATAGTGCTTTTAACAATAATATGACATATATTTTGCAATTTTAAAAGGAATGTATGCTTTTTAAAAATTCAAGTTGTTTTTGTTTTATACGTTTGAAATATACTTTAAGCTTTTAATCTACATAAAAATAAATCATAAATGATAACATAGCTAACATTCCGTTTTTATTATGAAATAAGCACACACTAAATCTGAAAAGTGTCACAACATTTTGAACATTATGAAACAAATTTTATGGCACCATTCATATTTTTTACTTAAAAAAAGAATGTTGGCAACTATGTGACTAGGTTAAGTACAATCCTGAATGCGTTGCACAAACTTACTTCTCGAAACTATGAGTGTTATTTGTAACCCTGTTCATGATACTTTTGCGTACCCTATTTCCAAGACTTGTATAATAACGGATTTATCTCCCCGAAATTTTATGAAACGAAAAAATTCGTGGCATTAAAAATATACAAAATAATGCATTTTTATTCTCAACTAAAAGCGTTGAATTTTCCAATTTATCAGTAAATTATTTCACGTACTAAATAAAACAAAAATACACAAACACTCACTTATGATTTAGAAAATATTAAAGAATTTAATTTCATAACAGAATACTTAATTTTGCGCGAATTCATTTTATAATTAATCTTTTCGATTTCCAACTATTAAGATTCTATTCACCATCTTTTTTACTGTTCGTTAAATGCGAAAAGTTCAGTCAAATGCTAAAATAATAGTTAACTCTTAGTCTAATTGAATTTGACCGTGTTTAGTTAAATCCTGTTAGAAGTGTATATCACTTAAGTGTTTAACCGAGACTTCTACAGCAGTTGAAGTAGATGTTGAATGTACGAACATTAATTCAGTAATCACTTGTGCTGTGACCGAACATGATACTGGTAATTATTATTTCAAGAGAAACTTCGTTTTATGTAGCTTTAATCGTATTATAACGAGATTGTGACAATTTCTCAAAATTAACTGAAGGAAATGTATGTATGATTCAAAATACTTTGAGCACAATCCTCACGTTTTCTTACTACACAGCAAAGAAAGAAACAGTGGGCCATCAGCTGGAAAAAAGATGGCAGCCAGCAGTGCTATCAGCGGTATAGTGCATGGGTGCCATTACTTAAACCTGTCGAAATGTGTCCAAGCCGAATGCAGCTGGTCCATCAGTGATGGCCAACAGCAGGCCAGCATTGGTATGCCATCACATTACTTCAATATGGCACTTTTCCTGCAGTGCTAGAATCTATCCCACTGCTATTCCTTTGCTGGCCCAGTACTTTCCCTTACAAAAATTTCTCATAGAATTCTATAAAAAAACAAAGTATTATATAATTATGGCTCTTTTATCTATAAGCTAGTTCCACCAAGAGCTATAGAAACATCTGTAGAAGTGTCTATAATAGAAATGTCTATAGAAATATTTGAACTCCATGTGGTCACCCTCCTAAGTACTGACCGCGCTCGATGCTGCTTGGTTTTCGTGATCGGACATGAACAAGTTCTTTCAGTGTACGCTACGATTGCTAGTAGTTTTCAAGCTCTCATTACACTATTTCAAGTTTGTTTCTTTTGTGATTTACGTTCCTAATCATTAAACTGGTATAGAAATTATTCTATTGTATAGAAATCCCATGTATTTTATACGCTTTTTTTTTATTATTGATTCTGAACTGCATAAATTATGAAAACCGATATCCTTTGTAACCTAGTAAAACCAGATTTAAGGAGAAAAAAAAAGTGCTTTGAAATAAAGAATTTATTTATTTATTCATTTACTTATTTATTTTGTTGGTGGCAGTGGTGTTATATTTTTTACAGTTTCAAAAAAAAATAGCTTCACAGCTTAAATTGTGTTAAGATATTCATTTCAGATTTGTGTTCAAATACTCAATGTCTTCGATATTCGCAGCGACACCTAGCGTAAGGGTTACCAGCACTAATACTGCAAAAGTTAGTGCACTTCCATGTAGTGGTGAGCCAGCGCATGAAATAAAATGGATGCCCACCAGAATTTTATCTGAGGATTTCCAACAGCAAAGTTGACTGAAGCTGTCCAGCAGTGGTCATGCAGTGGTAGACCATCAGCCAACACTTCTCCATCATTGCCAGCACCTATCTTGCTGCTGGCCAACAATTTTTTCTTTGCTGGGTATATCTTTTGGATGTAACAAAGCGTTCTTCCATTGTATCATACATTGTATCAGACTGGATATGGTCCTAAAGAAGTTTGGAGCAGATTTTTGAGCAAGTGGCTCAGAGTTCTTCCTGCAAAAGATGGGTCGTTATCAGTGATGTAGTCGTAAACAAAACAGAGGGTATACGCTATAAACACAGCGTATAGCTAAGTTCATGAAAGCCATGCCTAGGGTATACGCTATAGCTTTATTTGAGAAACAGAAGGTATAAAGATCTTCTTAAAAAATCCAGAAGATATACTGCGTATTCCTGCGTATAACCGACCCTAGACCCCTGTTCGTTAATGAACTAGAAGCAGTTATTGCATCACATCACATATATGGAGGATTAAGAGGCCAAAAGAGCAACAGAAATTTGTGAGCAGCCAACATAAAGAACAGTTATGGTAGACCGGGGCTTTTTTGCACACATTGTTCAATATAGATTTTTTAATTATATTAATTTTTTTATTTTTGTTTTAGTTTTCAGAATCCGTTCATCTTAAAGAATAACGATGTATGAGAAAATTCGAAAATATTAATTAATAGTTTCTATATGAAACTCAGTAGGACGTCGAGCCACTGGGTCAATTTGACTTTTCGAACGCTGCCGGTTAGCTCTCTAAATTTATTTGATTTTGCCTTCTAATAGGTCTGACTTTGTTCTCCAAATTGAATTCAATCTTTCCTTTATCTATTTTTCTAACATAATTACGAACCATCTTGGGATCTAGAGATCTAGCAGACCCTAGACAAAATTATCATTTGGACAAGTATTAATGTAAGCGGATTTTAAAGAAATCCTAAATAATCTTACTTGAATTTTTTATTAATAATAGAGAATACAATAAACTATTACAATAAATGTATAGTAACATTTCTGGAGCCAAACTTTTGTAAAGTTTCTGGCTTTCATGAATCAACTAGTTTTTTAATCTCTTCTACATTACATCATTTTATCTTCAGCTATTTACGCAATAAGTTATAACTTTTAGACTATATACAAATGATATTTTTGTGGAATTTTATTATTATTATTATTTTAAATTTCTGTTTATATTTTCTGACTCTTACGATCCACGGGCTTAACTGTTTGTCTTATTTGCCTATTAGTTAATACCGACGTACAACGTAACTCACAGAATTCTGCAAATTTATCGACTTTTAATGTCTTATGAAAGTAGAAACAAACTCTTGGACTGTGATCAACATGCAATTACTAAATGAACCAACATGTGCCATATCACCCTTTTGGTTCTTGATCATCATGTCGAAATATTCTGTTAATATTTAATTATTATCCTGCTAATATTTAATAATTGCTGTATATACTGCTAAGCTCTTAACAACAGTCTTTTAAATTTCTATTTACAAAACTCAAACTTTAATTTAGAAACAAAGCAGAAACGATCATTTATAAGCCCAGAAAAACCTTACCAGGATGAAAATTTGAAGTTGCTTTCGATTGATTGCTTCTTCGCTGCTAACGCTGTTTTGTTGGTAAAGAAGGCGTAATAAGACACACGTCGTTTAGCTAGTAACGAGATCTACCGTGTAGTTTTTAAAAATATCGCGTATTGGTCAGCTTGCCCCTATGGCCAACATCTTGCATACTACCTTACACAGCAATTGTGACAAAATGTACATTCCTTTTAGCTTCCATTTCCTATTGACGATTGCACAAAAATATTTGGTGCTGACTTTGAATCTCAGGTATCTTATATGCTTTGCTAACATTTAGCGTCTAGTTCGTTTATCGTTATATCAGATAGTGGAATATAAATATTTTTAGAAATAAATAGTCTGATATGTAAATAGTCTCAATTTGAGACTTTTGTATGAAAATACAAGTACGTCATAGAGCTGAAAGTGAATAAGCATTAAGAGAACATTTCTCATGCATATGAATATAATAGTCAAATCCTAATACAATTGTATTAGGAAATGACGTTGCTTACAAAAACAGCATCCTTGACAACGGATTCCGTTGGGAAATGAAATGTATGCATTTTGCTTCATCAAAATGCTCAAGTTTTGAAAATCAATGCTTGAAGATCTAGTTAGGAATTTGGAGTACTACTCTATTTTATACTAAATGCAGATGTGTAATAATATTAATAATCTTTATACAATTACATAAAAAGTATAGGCGTATATTAGTAAACATAAACGAAGTTGTATATTTTGTGATAAACTTAGTGTAATAGTTCCATTTTAATAATTATAAATACTGTCAACTTTAGTTTAGCACCAGGAAGTTATACAATGATACATACAAATTTCCACGTATAAGTTAAAATATATACTTTCTGTATATAAAAATTTCAAATAAAGTCATTGTGCATTATTTGTGCATTTTTAAACGTTGTTCTTCTACATTTTAATATACTTTCTGTCTGTTTTGTTTCATTTTAAGTCTACATTTGCATTCCTTTAAAATAAAATATTTAAAATACTTATCATTACATTACATTTTTTAAAAGTTTCCATAAAGTTTTCCTTGAGAAGAATCGAGTTTTTATGAAGAAAATTAGCGTCCATCAAAATAGTTTTAAGAATTTCGTTTCACCCTTTATTCTCAAACCTGGAAATTGCACATTAAATTTAATTAAAATATAACAGAAAAGGAATTCTTTACATTCATGTTTCTTAAAAATATAACGCTATAAGTACAGCTTTTAAGGGATTTAAAGCTATGAATACTAGAAACTGCGGCCATTTGTTTAAATTATTACCTCATAACTTAAAGATACCGTTCGCATACCACGAGGAAAATGTTTCTAATTTAGATGCTTACTGAAAGTAGTTTATGTACTCATTCACTATTAAAAGTAAGAATTTTAAATATGTAGTTTAAATCTCCGAGTTCTTTAGTATTACATTAAATTCTTTAAAATGTTAATAACTACATACAAGGATAAAAATGCATTTAAATTTGTTTTTATTTTAACAAATATTAAAAAAAAAATATTATGTTAGAAGTATATCCATACAAGGAAAACTAAGAAGCATAAATATTATTTTTAAGGGCAATAGACAGCTGTAAACCAATTAGAGTTTTGTAATATATGATATGTATGTAAAAAAAAGGTGTTTAAAATTTGGACCTGAAACAAAATATTGAAACTGACATAGATTTAATTTACTATTGTAAATTTGATGTGAGAAGGTATATTTCGAGATACTGATATAATACCAAACAAATTCATCATGCTTGTATCTTATACACTGGTGTGCAAAAATTAAGGAAAAGTCACAAAATGCTAATTTTCAAATACGCGAACACTCAAAATAGTCCAGGCAATAGAGACCGTATAGGGACTCTACCTAGCAAAATTAATGGTAGTACTGAAAATCAGCTTTCTAGATGTTTTTTGGGTCACTGAATCCGTTTTTGTAACTTCCCACCAAAATTTCCCCTGGCAACCCCCCCCCCAAATTTTGGTAAAAAGCCCCTCAAAAAAGGTTTTTATTAAAAAATTCCATTTTTTTATTGTTTTAGGGGAAAAATAGCTAGAAATTCAGAAAGTAGACAAAATGTTCAACAAATTAGATATATGACATTATGACTTAGGATGAAGAGGAAGGGGGGATCTGCCTCAGAACTTGCGCCGCAGTGCTGCGTGGACTAAGTTGAGGCAATTCCACTTAACCACTCACACGTTTACATTAGCCCTCCCATCATCCCTCCGAACTTTCTCTATAAGGTTTACTTTAAGTCTTTTGTGTCGCTGAATTCGAATTTTTAATTTCCCCCAAAATTTCCCCCCTCCAACCCCCCCTCCCCCAAATAGTTGTTTTTAACTTATATTTCTTATTGTTTTAGGGAAAAAGCATTACGAAATTCAGAAACTAGACAAAATTTGCAACAAATAGGATATATGACATTATGACGTAGGATAAACGGGGAGAGAGGGGGCTGCCTCGGAACATTCCCCGCGCGCTTTTCTCAAAAACCAATTTTTTTCAAAAAATCAACATTTTGAGGGGTTGCCGGGAGAAATTTTGGTGGGAAGTTACAAATTCGGATTCAGCGATCCCAAAAACATAAAGTGAGTCGAAATCCAGAACTAGTATTAATTTTGCCAGATAAAATCCCCTATTGCCTGGACTTCATAATTTAGTGCACGTAGCGCCGCAGTGCATATTCAGAGGCAGCCCTCACCCTCCCCGTTCATCCTAATTCATAATGTCATATATCCTATTTGTTGCAAATTTTGTCTAGTTTCTGAATTTTGTAATGCTTTTCCCCTAACATAATAAGAAATTTAAGTTAAAAACACCTATTTGGGTGGGTTTCGGGGGGGTGGGGTGGGGGTGGAAGAAAGTTAAACATTTGGATTCAGCGACCCAAAAATCTTATAGTAAACCTTATAGAGAAAGTTCGGAGGGGAGATGGGAGGGCGAATGTAAACGTGTGAGTGGTTAAGTAGAATTGCGCAACTTAGTTTACGCAGCACCGAGCGCATGTTCCGACGCAGATCCCCCCCTTCCCTTTCATTCTAAGTCATAATGTCATATATCTAATTTGTTGGAAATTTTGTTTACTTTCTGAATTTCTAGATACTTTTTCTCTAAAACTATGATTTTTTTAATAAAAACCTTTCTTGGGGGGGGGGGGCTTTTTACCAAAATTTGAGGAGGTTACCGTGGGAAATTTTGGTAGGAAGTTACAAATTTGGATTCAGCGACCCAAAAAACATCTAGAAAGCCAATTTCCAGTACTAACATTAATTTTGCTAGGTAAAATTTCCTATTGCCTGGACTAAAAGGAAATAATATAATTCGAGTAATTACTATCTCTACAACACAGCTAGTCCATATAACATATCATTCATGTCACACATGGTCACAAGTGTCACAGTCACTACGGTGAAGCAAAAAAAATAGGAAATTCTATGCATCTCATTATGAGTCTCAAATTATCCCTATATGTGACTCCACTGAGAGCCTATGTGACTGCTGCTTTATGACGAGTCACCAGGTGACTTTACAATGTAGTTAAATTGTGACTCTCATGTGACTGTCATTTTTAGACTCAATTTCAAAGTCATCATGAAAGTTGAATTATGATAAGTCACCAAATAATATGACATTATAGTCACATGGAGACTTTTGTGAGCACAATTGTGACATCACAGTAGTCTCTCTGTCACCTGAAAGTCATCATGTGACTTTAATGTGATATTATTTGGTAACTTATAACAATGCAGCGTTCACGATGACTTTGAAATTGAGTCTACACATGTCAGTCACATGAGAGTCAAAATGTAACTATATTGTAAAGTCACATGGTAACTCATCATGAAGCAGCAGTCACAGTGACGTCTCAGAGAAGTCACATATAGTGATCATTTGAGACTCATAATGAGAGTTATCGAATTTCTTATTTTTTTGCTTCACCGTAGTGACTGTGACACTTGTGACTATGTGTGACATGAATGAGATATTATATGGACTAGCTGTGTTGTAAAGAAAGTAATTACTCGAATTATATCATTTCCTTTTGTGTGTTCGCGTATTTGAAAATTAGCATTTTGTGACTTTTCCTTAATTTTTTCACACCAGTGTATATATATATGTATATATATACACTATATGGCCATTAATGACCGGCAACTTTCAATTTTAGATATTTTGTCGGATATTTAGAAATATACTTGACAGATTCCTCTGGAATTTCAGGATTAAAAAAAAGAGGTATGACCTTATATTTAGCAATGTCGATTTGATAAGGGGAACAATTAGGGGGGCAACAAAAAATCAAAGAAAAAAATAATACTTGGAATCACCCTGTAAAATAAAATGCACGAAATGATCTATCGCTGCAGAATATAAATAAACAGACATTGTGCAATATGTGTATTCATTTGTGTAAGAATAGCACATATATTAATAGAGATGTAGCGATTAATTTTAAAAAAAAAAATTAAAAAATTCTTGCATGTTTTTTGCTTATAACACGCACTGCTTTCAAACAAATTTAACACCAGTTTCAGAGTAACTGAAAAATGTAGTAGACACAATATAGTGCAACTGGAATATAAATATATTAAATATTTTAGAAAATATGATAAGTTTTATGAAATATTTTTTATCTGCGCATGCGCGAACGATAACAAGGATCTTTTTTACATAATTTAACAGTCAACTCTATGGAGCAACTTATTTAAAAAATCCAGTGAATTATCGTAAAAATCTAGAAAGATATCGGCGTTAAAGTAAGATAATTTTTAGTTGTTCGCTAAAACTAGCTGAATGATAAGGGATTGTCCACAAGTTGCCAATTCCAATTATTTTTTTTCATATTTTATTGCTGCTTTAGTCCTTCTTGGATAACCACAAGAACGAGCCTATACCATGATAAAAAGAAGTATCAAAATTGAAGCATTTTTTCCCAAATCTACTAGTTGTTGGTCACTAAATACTAACTTTTTTCTGAAAGTCAATAAATAAAAAATGACGATTTGAGAAAATTGTGGACACTTATACTTGTGGACACTTCTTATGGACAATCCCTTATCATTCAGCTGCTTTTAGAGAACAACAAAAAATTTGTTCACGCTAACACTGATATCTTTCAGAATTTTTACGATGTTTGACTGGATTTTTTTCAATGAGTTGCTCCATAGAGTTGACTATTAAATCATGTAAGATGATCCTTGTTATCGTTTGCACATGCGCAGATAAAAATTATTTCATACAACTGCTCGTATTTCCTAAAATATTTAATATATTTATATTCCAATTACACTATATTATTTCTACTATATTTTGTAAATTTTTCTGAAACCGGCGTTAAATTTGGTTGAAAACCCAGCATGTTATAAGCAAAAAAATGCAAGAAATTTTTATTTTTTTAAAATAAATCGCTATATTACTATTAATATACGTGCTATTCTTACACAAATGAATACACATATTGTACAATGTCTGTTTATTTATACCCTGTAGCGATAGATAATTACGTGCATTTTATTTTACAAGATGATCCCAAGTATTGTTTTTTCTTTTATTTTTTGTTGGCCCCCTAATCGCCCCCCTTATCAAATCGACATTGCTAAATATGAGGCCATACCTGTTCTTTTTAATCCTGAAATTCTAGAAGAATCTGTCAAGTATATTTCGAAATATCTGACAAAATGTCTAAAATTGAAAGTTGCCTGTCATTAATGGCCATATAGTGTATATTGATTGTTTCATTTAATCACTTAGCTTATAATGATCTATCCACATTTTTAGCGAAAAAATCGTTAGCGAAATAAGCGAATAGCGTAATAATAAGTTCAACAATGCTTTACACTTTATAGATTTTCTTAGCCAGACAATTGGTCTTATAAATATCTTTATTAAGTTAAATTTGATTTCAATTGAAATATAAATCGCTGCATGATAAACGTGAAATTATGAGAATATATATGGATTTACAGGTGTTCTAGATCATTCAAATTATAAATAATTAATTATTATGCAACAACTGTTAATAGGTTAGATATAATATATATATATATATAATATTTCGTATATATTTAAAAAAAAAAAAAAAAAAAAAAAAAAAAAAAAAAAAAAAAAAAAAACGTGTGTTATATTTAAACCTAATTTCTTTCAATGTTTCTAATCAGTCAAAGTGTTTGCTAATAATATAATGAAAAACTGCATGATTTTCCGGAAACTTGGAAAATTTAAAGTAATTTTTGCAAGAGTTCTTTTGTAATTTCAAAAAGTAAAAACATATTTTTTCTTAATACCCCCATCTACGAATGATAAATTTGTCGTTCAGAATAAATAAAATAGAAAAATTATATAGCGTCCTAAGAAAATTATCTTTATTAAAATATATGTATATTATGTCTGTATATTTTCTTTTCAATAATAACGTATTTATTCCGAAATTTTAAAGTAAAGACTTATTACATCTATCTAACTTTTAAATAAATTTTGTGAACAGCTTACTTATATGGGGATAACAAATAATAATTATTTTACTCATCTGAAAACTGTAAGTATTACTTTAGAATTTCTATTTCCATTTTAAAACAATAAACAAACATCGATATCTATACGCACATTATTGTTTTTTTTTCTTCAGAAGAATACTTAATAAATAGTTGTAAGAATACAATGTATCTGACAAAACAAACAATGATTTATTTTTTTAATGATGATTTATGTGTTGTTACTTTTAAACTAAAAATGCTTTTATACTAAATAAACATATTAGATTTTAGAAAGAGGGAAAGAAAACTTTGATGAAAATTACGTCAGATTTAAAATGATACATTTAAAAAGTCTTATTTAAAAGAACTTTCTTATAGCGTTGATAAAAAATACCGGGAGACAAAGACTGTGTTTACTTAATTAATTTTATATTAGCTTATTTTCAAATGTTTCACTGATCTGAATTAATAAACACCAAAGCAGCCCGTTAACAGGGAGATCACCACTTTTTTTTAATTATAATATAGTCTTCTGAAAAATTTTTAAACCGATCAAGTTAGCTTGCACTTTCTGAATGATAGTTGGCGAGCGTAGTTTGTAGGGGACAGAGCCCCCTAGTATTATAATTATGTGTATGTATATTTTCTTTATTGACAATTAACATTTTTAATAATAAAAATTATATTATTTAATTACTAAATTTAATAAATTTTTAATGAAGCATGAATTTGGATTAAATTTCTATATGAATTTAATTCAGATTTTTACTAAGGTCAGAACTGATTTAGAAATACATTAAAGATCCGATATCTTTCAACTCCATAAAATGGTTCAAATAAATAAGCATTTTTCGATTATTTGACATTTAAATATAAAATCAAATTAAACTAAAATTCACTTTCAAAAAGAGAACTGATTATATTTTTGTTCAATTTACATTCAACTGAAATGTATCCAATGGCTTTATTATCTTCCTTTCAAAAGTTAATCAGGATAAAATGTATTCCGATTTATTAAAGTGAAACCAATCATTGGCGAAAGTAGAACATTGCAAGAATATGGATTCACATTTATTTTTGTCTTATTCTATAATTTCTTGAAATCAATTTCTTTGGTTAGATTCTATATTTTACGTTTTATTGATGTACCATGTACGAGTACTTGGTAAAAAAAATATTTTGGTTGACTAGAATTTAGTTAATATTGAATAACGAATCAATGTCTTTGAAATGTATATATTTATTCAACAAAAAGAATATTTTTCAGTTGTATGATATTTAAATGTAAAATCAACTGTGTCTAAAATTTACTTTCGAATAAAGAATGGATTATCATTTTACAAAAATTGCACTGAAGGAAAGTATTTTTTCTCCTACTTTCAAAAGCAATCTATAAGAAATGTGCTTTGAATTGAAAGAGGAATAGAAAATAATCACAGCCATAAGTAGAAACCCCATGGGAATATGGAATTGCAATAAATTTGTGTCTATGAATAAGTCATAATATCTCTTTCCTTTAATTTTCATTGACTTATTATGTATATTTATTTGGTTTCCACTTACACGAAGTCAAATATATGATATATGTTTATAAAGTGTATAAATATAAATAAAAAACAACGTTCGAAACGCGAAAAAAAAATTATTTCTTCTTGCAAACTAGTTCCAGTAGCCAGAGCTTACCCTCATCAGTACAGAATACGATTGCTCAGAAAAGAAAATTGCTCAAATATATGCAGGAGAAGCGGATTCAATGATAAAGTTTATTAGCCAATAAAATTACAGGAAACACCCATTTATTTTATTGGCTAATAAACTTTTTCATTTAATCCGCTTCTTCTACATGTATTTCAGAAATTTCCTCTTCTGAGCAATCATATTTTGCACTGATGGCGGTATGCTATGGCTACTGAAACTAGTTTGCAAGAAGAAATAAAGTGATTTGGTGGTTGAACGTTATTTTTAGGTGCGTTCGTAATTATATAAATACGTAGCACCTAAAATGTTAAACATTTTGCTGCATTCTGGCAGGCCATTCGACCGTTTTTTGAAAAACCGTTCATAACCATAATTTAACTATATTCTGACCATAAAATGGCGAATAATATGGTCAGAATAGTGTTAAATTCACGCTTGTGTAACCGTTTTCGGAAAAAACCGTCAAATGACTTGCCAGAATGCTGCAAATTTTTAACAGTGTATACGTTCAGTCCGTCTGCATATAAATGCGCAAAAACTACCCAACCGAATCGTTTGAAATTTAAAATATACAATAGTTTTATAATTTTGTAGAGTCGTTTCATATTTTATGAAAATTGGATGTACAGTTTAATTGCAGGGACTGTCAAAAGTTTTCCGTTATATTAAGGCCAATGGGAAAAAATATTTCAAGTGCATTTTAATGATGTTACATCCTTTCGAACAGAATGAAATTGGTTTGCACTTATGAAGGGCCCTAAAATATACATTCAGTAAAATATGCAGTGTAAAAAATATAAATATTTATAAAACTAGTTATAGTACGAACGCAAGTCATTTGCCACGTTTGACGTGCAATTTCGAACTTGTATTTATTTATATTATACTGCGCCAAGTAATTTCTTATTGTAATGTATAAAGTGTGTTTCTTTAGAGGTATACAGATTTAAAAAGAAATAAAATACTTAAACATGATGTTAATGGCCATGATATCAGTTTTATTAAATAAATAATTCTATGCCATTAGAGTTTAAAAATAATTTCAGGCATATGGGCTCCGCAACTGGTTCGAATGAAGCGTAATCTGGAAGTCCAATTTTAGACCACTTTATCGAGCAGCTGGTGCCGTATATCAGCAAGACCCGGCGAATGTTGATTTCAAAGTGGTCCAACGTCTGTGGTTCATCGACGTAGATAAGCGACTTCACATATCCCCACAGAAAACAATCCATTGGTGTGAGATCACAAGACCTTGGAAGTCAGTTCACAGGTCCATCACGCGAAATTATGTGCTCACCGAATGTCTCCCGCAATAAACTGACGATGTTTTGCACATTTTGCAAGCGTTGCTGTGACTTAAAACTATTCATAATGAAATGGCAAAACATACTGAGCATAAATCATCTGTCAACTGTCAAATTGACAGTGACTAGAAACAGTGTTGTCAGTATTAAAACCATATTATCTAAAAAACAACATTTACTATTTATTGTATTCTATGGCATCATCTATTTTTTACTTCCCACATTCCTTTCTTTTAGCATGAATAAACTTAACTTATTATTAGACAAATTTCTGGAATAATATTTCTATCCGATACTAGATATAATTTCTTAAACCTCTAAAACTGCATAAATTTCTGATAATTCGCTGTTATCCATTTTTCTAATTAATAAAACGTGAGTTATATAAAGAAAATTATTTTGATAATATTTCGTAACTATGAGCTTTGATAAACTGGCCCTAGCCATAAAATTTGCCGGTATTGCTGAAATGAATCATGTGCTAATTGTATTTATTTTAAAATTTCTCACGTTTTTAAGTTAGAACAATCCTGTCTTTGTTGTATTAAAATCATATTTTGTAAATTGGAAAACTACTCCTCTTGGACTATCAGCACAGCATGAAATTAACAGCCGAAAAGATATGTGGATGTCATATAAACTCTCAGGATTTTAAAATTTGAATTACTTCTAATAATTATAGTTTTTAATTTTAAAAGTTTCTACAAA
This sequence comes from Maratus speciosus, assembly GCA_963932465.1. Classification (NCBI taxonomy): domain Eukaryota; kingdom Metazoa; phylum Arthropoda; class Arachnida; order Araneae; family Salticidae; genus Maratus; species Maratus speciosus. Next base: position 544,717,484 of record OZ010790.1, on the reverse strand, counting down.
TATGCCAAATAAATTAATCCATTTTTGTGGATAAAATATAGAGAAGGGAAAATAAAACAGATTATTATTTATTATTATTATTGACGTCAGTTTACGTTTAAAATTAAAAAGAAAAATAATTTTCAATTGGTATAAATTGTATAAAAAATCTTTATTATATTAATTTTTAAAGCATAATCGAAGAAAAAAGCATATATTCATATATTGAAGTTTCATAAAAAAATTCATTCTACAGAAATAGACATAGCCTTTCTACATACTGGCAATTTAGTCCAGGCAATAGAAACCGTATAGGGGCTCTACCTAGCAAAATTCACGGTAGTTCTGGAAAAAGGTTACTATATGTTATTTGGGTAGCTGAATCCGAATTTTTAACTTCCCACCAAAATTTTCCCCGGCAACCCCTCCAAACTTTGTAAGATGCCCCCCCCCCCCAAACAAAAAGATTTCTATTAAATATATATATATATATATATTAGGGAAAAAGTATCTAGAAATTCAGAAAGTAGACAAAATTTGCAACAAATACGATATATGATATTATCACGTAGGAATGAATGGGGAGGGGGATCTGCCTCGGAACATGCGCCGCGGTGCTGCGTGGACTAAGTTGCGCAATTCCACTTAACCACTCACATCGTTTACATTCGCCCTCCCGTCTCCACTCCGAACTTTCCCTATAAGGTTTACTTTAAGTTTTAGGGATCGCTGAATCTGAATTTTTAACTCACCCCAGCAACCCCCCAAAAATAGTTGTTTTTAAATTCAATTTTTTTATTCTTTTAGTGGAAAAGTATGTAAAAATTCAGAAAGTAGACAAAATTTGCAACAAATAGGATACATGACATTATGGCGTAGGATAAACGGGCAAGGGGAGGGCCCGTTTATCCTACGTGATAATGTCATATATCCTATTTGTTGCAAATTTTGTCTACTTTCTGAATTTTTACATACTTTTCCACTAAAACAATAAAAACATTAATTTAAAAACGACTATTTTGGAAGGGGTTGTGGAGGCTGGAATTTTTGGGGGAAGTTAAAAATTCGGATTTGGCGACCCAAAAAACTTAAAGTAAACATTATAGGGAAAGTTCGGAGGGGAGACGGGAAGGCGAATGTAAAGGATGTGAGTGGTTATGTGGAATTGCGCAACTTAGTCCACGCAACACCGCGGCAGGCCCCCTCCCCATTCATCCTGCGCCATAATATCTTATATCCTATTTGTTGCAAATTTTGTCTACTTTCTGAATTTCTAGATACTTTTTCCCTAAAACAATAAAAAATTTATTTTTTTTTTAAACTTTTCTTTTTTTTTTGGGGGGGGGGGGGGTTGCCGGGGAAATTTTCGTGGGAAGTTACAAATTCGGATTCAGCAACCCAAAAAACATAAATTAATCCGATTTCTAGAACTACCATTAATTTTGCCATGTAAAATCCCCTATTGCCTGGACTAATTAGATATCGCAGATTTTATCCAACTTTACATTCCACCAAGGATAAAGATTTAAGCTTTTTGCATTTAGCTGGATAGTTGTTGTCCTCTATTCCGAAGATTTGAATTTAAAGGAAAAACGTATACCATTTTCATTTGATTATTTTCGAAAGAGGGCGGTTAAAACGTGTTTCACAAGGTCACTAAATGTAAAATATTTCATCGTGTAAAAATGACATAATTTTTATTTATTCTAAAACATTTATTCTTATCAAAAAAAGCTAGAAGTATTCTTTATAACTTCGGTAAAATGACGTTATTATCATCCAACTATCTCCGAAATTACAAACCAAATTTTAAAAGAACAAATTACTTTTGACAAAAAACTTTTTGCTTCTAAAATCACAAAACCTCAAAAATGTAATAGTCGCAATTCGCATTTCATTTATACTTTAAATATAATTTCTTGCTTGAAATTTAGTACTTAATAAAATTAATGTTATAATATTTTTTTCTAATTACACAATAATATTATATTTACCTCCCCCCCCCCACACACACCCAGTAAATTAAAATAACTACTGTAATCTGTACGGTTTGCATCACCGGTGCTCGATTATATTAAAACCTCACTACATGTTTGTATTTCACAAATACTCCTCATAGAATATGGTACACAGCGTAATGAAATAAGTACCAACAAGCTACATGAATCGGAAGATGTCATATAAGACCTCAGAATTCTAAAATTTGAACTTATTTCTGAGTTATTAAGTTTTTTGTAACTTTCAATGAAATTTCTATAAAGATGGCAAATAAATAACTACATTTTTTGTGACAAATGAAAAGAATAATGAGATATCATCTGCTATCTAAAATGATGAACAGATATATTTATTACTTTATTCTATCTTCAATAGAAGAAAGTAATACATATATCTGTTCACGTATTGTAATCAAAATTTTTTCGACTTCCGGTTTTCGACGGATTTACAAGTTTAGGTGTCTGGGATCAAAAAACATGTTTATACAAAATGTCTGTCTGTCCATGTGTCCGTCTGTCTGTGTGTCCGTATGTCTGCGTGTCGCCTTTGTACCATCAAAAATTGTATGAAGTTATAAATAGAATTGAACCATTTTTTTTAAGTTTTTGGCTATAGCAAGCACGTCCTCCATTAATTTGGAACAATTCTGCCGGTAGGGGGCGCTGTAATAGCGATTTTTGTGCATTTTGAATATTGTACCATCGAAAATTGTACAAAGTTTTGCATAGAATTGAACCACATTTTTTGTGTATGTTTGTGGCCATGTCAAGCAGGTCCTCCGTGAATTTCGAAAATATCCACCGGTAGGTGGTAATAACGATTTTTGTGCATTTTGCATATTGTACCATAGAAAAGTGCATGAAGTTATGCACAGAACTGAACCAAATTTTTTGTGTATGTTTTTGGCCAAGGCAAGAAGGTCCTTCCTGAATTTGGAAAAATTCTGCCGGAAAGGGGCGCTGTAATAGCTATCCCCGAAAGGGGGTGTTTTAATAGCGATTTTTGTGCAATTTTCAATATTGTACCATCGAAAAGTGCATGAAGTTATGCATAATTCTAATAAAAATACTAATAAAACTAATTAAAATGAAATATTGACATTAGATAAAAGAAAGTTTTGGGATTGGCGCATCGAACTAGTTTTTGTTTCTTTTGAATGAATCGAATTAATGATTATCTTTAGAAAATATAATTTAAAGAATATTCACATGGTTTACTTCCCGCTTTCAAAATTTACTAGAATTATTATTAAAAAAAAGTCTGATTTTAGTATTATTGATGCTTTTGAAGTGATATTTTCGGAATTATGTTATAATATAAATGAATGGAGTGCAACAAAACATGATATTTTGAACATGTAGTCTTAACATAAGTACAGGGCTCAGATTAAAAGTTTTTATCCAAACCTTTACAATACTGAACTTGACTATACTCGCCTGGATGAAATTGCTTATACTAGCGAGACAAAAAAACTAAATTTGGCTTATGAATAAGGGAAAGATCTGCAAGTTTTTATTTAAAATGCTCCCGATCAATGGAATTTTACTATACGTATTTCGACATTTTCTTATAAAGATGTTCTATTATAACTGCATCAAAACGTGTAGCTTGGCAATTGAAATTTCATTTAAATTGTAAATACGAGTATCATTTTTCCTGCTAAACTTTAGAAATTTAGTATTTTAAATCTTTTCTACATGTGCAATTAATTATTTCTTTTCCCCCAAGAAAATCGAAAGATCTCATACAGTGCAAATGAAATACATTGGCTTACTACGCTAGCTAGTACATAATAATATTTCGTCACATAAATTTTGTTACAGGTTATAGCGGCGTTAAAGGAGTGTTCCTGACTCTATTTTAAATCGCTATCAGGCAAATAATAATATAAAAAAAAACTTTCACGCAAGAAAAAATTGATTATTCTCAATTTACTCAAATCGATTGGTTGTTATATACATGCCCATCCAAATAGCACTAAATGTTCATTTCTCATCTCTTTCCAGATAAACAAAATGTTTCAATGCAAATTTATTCGGTAAACAGTTCGTACTTTATAGTTTCTATAAAATAATTGTGAAGTTTTAAAAAATTAGAATTATGAGTTTTTAAAACAATTTAAAATGATAAATTGCGTCAAATCATTATTTTGTTTAAATAAAATCAAAATCCAGTCATTGCCATAAAGCTATTCGGCAATATTTTTATTTCACAAACCTTATTAAATACACGGGTAACTAGATGAAAAAAAATATGTATGTAGCTGTTAATTTATTATTATTTTCATTTTTACTATAAAAGCAGCTGGACATACTTTCATGGCATATACGGTTTATTAAATTTCCTATAAAACAATTTACAATATTCCTTTGACTTATAAATGTACATATTTAAATGCGAAATTGGATCAGTAATTTAAAAAACATTTTCCTGCATCTGAGTACATTGGAGAAACATGGAACTTGGGGTGTCTCATTCCTTATTCTCAAAAAAAAAATTAGTAATTAAGATTTTCTCATTATCTCTTTATATATATTATACATTCTCATATACATGATATAAAAGTAGGTTTTGGAGTCGTAGCTAGCGACATGCTTACTTAGAAAACACACAGAAGTCGTACATACATTGCTTTATTGGTCGTAGAGGAGATATTCGATAGAGATCGCAGTCATCCAAGGCGATAACCGTTGGGTCAATCCCAGCAGTCACAATCCCGTGTCTGTTCAAAAGGGCGGCCCGTAGCAATCTGCGTGTGTTTAAGTTCTGAGAGAAATTTGCCACTTGAAGACTACTTTATTACAATTTATGGCCTTAGACTGCTTTATATTAGATGCTCCTGTGTAATCTTGGATATTTGGCTTTCACTTTAATACCGGATACGTTTTCATGCTCGCCTAGACTTAAAAGTTATAAATACTTCATAATAGCGTCATTTGTTGCGAGTTATATCTGAATTTAATTGGGATTTGAAGTAGCCAAGTATTTATAATGTTTGAGAGTCAAGACATCGAAAACATGTCTGCACTGATAATTATTGAAAATAGGCTATACTTGATAATATCTCTTATGGTTTTCGAACGATATGAAGTGCTACTTGGGGCAGATATAGAAATTAAGTTAGCAACAAAGGGAAAGGTATACTAATTAAAATAGATTACTAGACATCCTATCAATTTTGTAACATATATGTGTAGTGTATAACGCGCAGTTTTGATACATGGTAATTAATTGTCATTTACAGGGACACAGTATACGCTGGTTGTAAAACGAAAGATGGAAATTTTGAAGAAAAAAGGGAGGATTAAAAGAGCTAAGATCTGTAAATTAATGAACATGCTATTAGTATACAAAAATAAAAATTCGGTGTGAGTTTGTATAAACATTAATAGTTAATGTATATACTTATATATATATATACATATATATAATAAAACTTTTTTGTAATTATAAATCATTAAAACAAATGAAAAATTGAAAAATATATATATATGAACAAATGAAAAAAAAAAAAATATATATATATATATATACAGTAAAGTGTACACGGAAATACATTCTGAAAAAGGTTCCTGAATAGTACATATAGCGAACACTTTTTCATTTCGCAACGCATAAGTTGTCTGTATGTTGTTATCTCTAAATAGTGGGCACGTGCACAATTTCCTCGCTTCCGGAGTACTTATCGTGTACCCACAAAATGTGCTCCAAATGTGCATTTAACTATCTTACCATAGATATATAAATGACAAAAAAAAAAGTTTAAAATGATATTTCGGAATAATACAAAATACAATTATTCAATTGTACATAATTTATATTCCCAAACATTTTCAGGTAGGATTAGTGTGATGTTACTTACACACACGAAAACTGCGTAATCCCTTTTTCTAGCGATTGATGCAGATAATTGACTTTTTTAAACTTTGAAAATTTAAACATTTTCTCAATCGCCATTTTATAGTAAATTTGAGTAAATTGTACTGCTATTTAGTACAAATCATTTCTCTGAATTCACTTCCACATATCTACCAATGTCTCAACATACAGACTATTAAAAGTTTCTCTACAGTCTTCACTACAAATGTTTTTAAGCAGAGAAAATTTTTTGTGCCTATAATAATAAAATTTGAATTGACAAACTCGTTTCACGATGCTTAAAAACATTTTACAAATTGCACACAAAGCTAAATAAAATAAAATGTAACACTGTTTAAAAGGTTTTATCGTAAAGAATTGATTGTTCGTTATTCCTATCATCGGAAACCATATAAAACACTAATTTCTGAGGGATACATCAATGTTAATGACCCATACAAAAATGAAAATCCACCAGATGGAGTAACGCATCCTGTTAAATTCTTTTAACTGTGTACATATTATTTCTTTCTTTATTGGTTACTTTTCGACAGATTTAGAAGGAAGTATATTCAATTAATGAAATAATAAAATATTTCTTCAAAAGACAAAAAGTAAATCACATAGAAGACGGTAATAATAAAGAGTATGATGGCAATATGTGTAATGAAAAATAAATCAAATGTTAGAAAAAATGAGTTATTTTTTTCCTGAAATTCTAATGTATTTAGGAAATATTTTTGTAACTTCTCTTTTTAGTCTTTTTTCCTTAAATAAGGTTTTAACGTGTTATTCTAGATAACTTACAGTTGTAACTTACATAATAAAAACTTTAACAAAATAATAATATTACATAATGAAATCTAAATCAAAATAAACCTTCCTATTACAAAAGGCGAAAGAAATATTGAAATACATTCAAAATAATTTCGTTGTGTTAAAATAATACGTTCAAAAGTAACTGTAACACATATTATGCATTATTTTTTAACGCAATTTAGTATTTTTTTAAGACACACTCAAAGATTAACACACGCGAAAAGAATCTATAAACCATTCTAAAAATTTCTCGTTTTCGCTTATCTTTTGAAAGTATATATAGTTTTTGATGTGTAAAACACGGCACATAATATATGAAAATTAATAGAATAGCTAAGTATTAAATTGCCCAATTAAAAAGCGTTCATATCTACACATTTTATACAATTTTTTTAGGCCTATAAGAAGACAAAACATTAAAATTTAATTCCTGATTACGTGTAGACCAGAAACAACATTTAGATTAATTAACCTCTTCGGTTCCTAGGTCCTCATACGGGTACCTCTGTTTTTTTCTTTATAAAAACTAAAATACCCATTTTTTTCCATTTTCACATCACTTCTTAATAGCTGAATGTTTTTGTTGTAGTTTGTAGAAAGTATATGTTGTAGTAAAGTTGTAGAATGTATATGTGATCGTAGACGTATTTAAAGATTAGTTGTATTAAAATAGGAAAAAAAAAACACAGCGAGCGTGGGGCGAAGTGGCAGGTACGAAAAATTCTTTGGCAAGTGAAAAATTGAAATTTGTTTTCAGGGATAAATTTATTTTGATTTTGGTTAGAATAAATAATTTTTTTAACACGTACAGAGTATATAATAAAAAATGAAATAACCCATTTGAAAATTAATTTTTATAGGTGCAATTCATCGACATGTTACTATTTTGATTTTCTATATGAATTTAAAAACTTTATACCTTCAAATAAATTTGATAAAACAATAAAATTACTAGTGAGTCAAATATAGATACGTATATAAATAAAAAATTTAAACAAAAATTCGCCATAGAACGTAAGGTAAGAATAACATAAATAAATTAGTAATGCATTTTTTATGCAACTTTAATCATTAGTTAGATTTTTGCATTAAAGAAAAAACAAAATACTGAAATAACATTTTGTACATTTTCCCCTGCAACTCTAATTAAATTTCCGTTTTAAATTTCATCAAAATTATGACTTACTCTCATACTCAGGAAATTCACATTTTGAGATTTGTTTTTACTTCTGTAACACGTTCACGCCGGCGCGGTGGGTCACATTCGACTGTCTCAGAGCTGCCAAGTCTCCGGCTTTTTGGATACCAGTATTTTAATACAGAAAATGTTGTTTTATTTAATTAGAACAATTGGGCGATTTAAAGGAACAACATTTTCTCTAAAATAACAGTGGCGTGCAAAAAGCCGGAGATGTGAAAACTCTGAGACAGTCGAGTGTAACCCAGCGCGCCGGCGTGAATGTGTTAATGTATTTATTTATGTACTCAGTCTATTAATTAGTGTTTACTACCAGGAACCCGTGCTGCAATATTTTTTTATGTAAACGTTGGCGTGTTAGAATGTTGAAAAAAAAATAGTTTTATTTTTATCGTCATTTCTTCAGAATTTATACTCCATTTTTTTTCTATTTTTCTTTGAACAAAATAAATCTTACTCTCTTCAATCCCTAAATTTCAATCAACTCTTTATAAAATGAAGTTTTAACAATTATATTCTTACATTTTTAAGAAATAATGATGTTCCTAAAAAGACTTCTTTGTTTTCTAAATTGTTTTAGAAATGGCGCTAGAAATTGTTTTTTGATTGGATTTATCTTTAAAGAAAAAAAATATGTTACAAAAGACAGAATAATAAGAAATATTTGAGAATAAATATTTTTAAAAGTATATAAAAAACGTAATCGATAGAATCCTCAGACATTTACACTTTAAAAAAAAGTGTTTTTTAATCTAAGAAATTTTAATATAAACACGTACGAAAATGTTGAACAATAACCACTTCCAATATACTCACGATTGCGAAAAGAATACTTTATCTTTACAAACATCAGAAAGCAATATATGTTTAAGATTTAAAGTCGTTCATAGAAACAAAGTTTAGTATTTATGTATATACTCATTCCATTAACTAGTGTTTGCTACATGGAACCTGTTCTGCAATATTTCTTATATAAATGTGGCACGTTAGAAAGTTGAAACAAAAAGAGTTTTATTTTTATTTTAATTTATTGTCATTTCTTTAGAATTTATGCTTTTTTTTTTCTTTGAACAAAATAAATCTTACTCTCTTCAATCCCCTAAATTTCAATCAACTGATTATAAAATAACATTTTAACAATTATATGCTTTTATTTTTAAGAAATACCGATGTTCCTAAAAATAAGTCTTCGTAAAATAAATAATGTGTGACATTAAAAAGGTCTACAATCTTTCTTAAGAGGCGACTAATGTGATGAAAAAGATGTTACAAGTTTAAAATATACATTTTATTTAAAACTTCCTAAGACATATATATAAAATATTTATAACACTCCTTCGTTTTCTAAATTGTTTTAGAAATGTCGCTAGGACTTGTTTTTTGGTTGAATTTATCTTTGAAAACATATGTTACAAAATACAGAATAATAAGAAATATTTGAGAATAAACAATTTTAAAAGTATATAAAAAACGTAATCGATAGAATCCTCAGACATTTTCACTGTACAGAAAAAATTACTTAACGAAAATTTAATATAAGCACGTACGAAAATATTATATAATAACCACTTCCAATATACTCGTGATTGCTAAAAGAATTCTTTATCTTTACAAACATCAGAAACCAATATATGTTTAAGATTTAAAGTCATTCATAGAAACAAAACTTAATTTCCTGTTTCTTTCGCTACTGCTGCTTTTTGAAAACGTTTTTGAGTAGTTTTTTTCAAATCTGAATCTTGATTTTTAGTAAAAATTAAAATTTCAGTGCTAAATTCACCTAGATAAATAATTAGAAATAGTACAAGTAAATGTACCATCACTATTTAAATGTGCGTAAAACATAACATAAAAACGTTTCATTTATTTAAACTTTTTTCTATAAGTTTTATTTATTTTGTAGGATAATATTACTTCTAAATTAAGCATTTTCAGTTGCGTAACTGAATTTATACGTGGAAGAGCAATAAAATAATATTAATTTCAGTATTAATATTGATGATATTAATTTATCATGTTTTTCAGTAAAACTTGTCTATTGAACATGAAAACGATTACTTAATAGCATCCAAAAAACCTATATTCCGGGTTGTGAAAACTGATTAATACACTATAAAAATTACTCTGAAACATTTCTGAAAATCAGTGTCATCAAAATAACCATTCTTTTTTATAAATGTTTTATTAAATCTTGAAAATAGATTAATTTATGGAGTTTTTTTTCTGAATCGTGTGTAATTCGAAAAAGGTTATTACATACTTCTGTTTGTTGTTATATTATATTTTCCTAGGTAACAAAGATTTGTCTTTTTTTTTTTTTTTTTTTACAGTGTTTCAAATTGCTGAAAAACTGCATACAAAATCATAATCTAGATCGTATACAAACTTATAATTATTTTTTCTTTCTCACATGTAAGAATTAAGGTTCTTATAAACACTTGTTTTCTGCTTGTATGAAACATATCTATATATTTAAAACGCTAAGCGTTTCTTTTCGACAGCCCGTGAGAAGAAGCTACTGCATCAAATTACACCAATCTTTTTTTAAATGAAAGATATTTGGTCACAGATTTGCTATCGCTGATTCCATTGTTCAAATATTTTATTAATTAGCCGTAATTTTTAATTAAAATTCTAAAGCTGAGCGTGCGCAGTATATAAGTACAAGTCTGCCTTTGGAGTGACGCGCTTCACATGCGCAAAGATGCTCGCTCAGTTGAACTATTACAGGTCGAAGTTGTTTTAAGTTCGTCTGTTGTTCGATCTTACTGTAAAAAACAAGATGTTCTTTCTTTCACAAAGTTAATATTATTTGTCTCTTTCAGCATTATTAACAATGAAAAAAATTAATGTGTCTATATTAAGAGGTAGATACAATTTATTTCGGGGTGTCATATTGTTTTAGTCATATTTCACTACACACAGGAAATAAACAGTGATTTGAGGGTAAACGTTATGGCTGGTGATCTGTCTTACGAAATGCCAATAGTTAGACACGAAGATTGTGAAACTAGCATATTATGTTATAGCTACTTCTTTGGAAAAATAAGGTATCATAAATATTAAAACGGAAAACTATTTCTGTAATATCAAAACTCAAATTCGAGACATGTATCCCAGACATTAGTATGAGTCAACTGTTTTTCGAACCTCTTCAATTTAGAAGGAAGTAAAACGAGTCCCGCTGGCGTAGTGGGTTAACGTAGCACTTTAAAGCTCTGCAGCTAATTGAGGAAATTTATAAACGTGTTACATTGTATTAGTCCTTTACTATAATCACCGTGCATAGTAACACATTTCTGCGAACAGTATTTAAAAGAGAGGGGGGGGGGTGTATATTCCAGAAGGCGCGGTAGTATTCCCAAAGGGGGGCATTTTTCTAACTTTTACCGACTCCCACGTGTTAAATATTTGTAAAGGAATGCGGTCATTTATTCATCTTATATATTACCGAGCCCCTCCCCCAAATTTGACCTCTGGGGGTAAATCCCGCAAAATTTAGAAAAGTGCCCCCCGGAAGGAACATTTGGGGGCAGGGGCTCGGAAGGTGCATAGCATGAATAAGTGGTCAAGGCCTTTCCAAAAATATGTCACATGTGGGTGTCGGTAAAAGGCAGAAAAGTGCCCCGCGGAGGGTAAATTTGGGGGGAGGGGCTCGGGAGGGGCTCGGGAGGAGCATAGTATGAAAAAGTGGTTAAGATCAAAGTTAGAAAAATGTCTACTATCGCGCCTTCTTAAATACATACTACCCCTCTCTTTGAAATACCAGTTGCACAAATGTGTTACTGCGCACACTGACTATATAGAAAAGGACTCATAAAATGTAGCAATTTCATAAATTTCACTAAATTATTTCTATGTGAGGGCAAAAGCTTATTGATACCCTCGTAGTATCAAGAAATCTCTCAAGCTGTCCATGGAAAAGCTAATCCATTTATTGGTATAACTTAATCAAAGTGATTCTGGATGCTTTCCTAGAAACTTAATTAACCGCTTAAACACTGGCGAAATTCCAGTATAAAGAATTATAAGAATGCGTTAACGAAATATCTCACAAACAACCACGCATAACTTGAAGAGGAATTCATGAAATTATTAATTAATCTCTTGTACACTACATAATTTAAGGTTCACAATTATTGATATTCAACATCAAAGGAGTTAATTAAAGTATAAGACATTTAGTTTTAAAGTACATGTGAATTAATTAAATTTTCAAGACACATGAAAGATTTAACAAATATTAGGAACAATTATATAAAAATAATGCGTTTTCCGGGAAACGTATCTTATTAAAAAAAAGGCCCTAACCTAATAACGAGTAAATTCCAATGGTTTCTATTGAATTCCAATGAATTTTCCATTTAAATTTTACAAACTAGTTGAGCATTCCATTTTGTACCCCGATTAAGGCTATTTTATACATAAAGTTACTAATACAAAGTTGCTATACATAACGTTTTATACATAAAATGCTATTGCAGTGCATCTGTTATTAAAGAAACATATTTGTTATATAATGCGTATTAGATTTACATTTATTTATCACATACCATTTCGTATTTTAATATTTATTATATTCGCTATGTATGAAAAAATCTTTACATTTAATGTAAAACACGTTGTCATTTTTTAAAACATAATTAGTCGGAAGTGCCAATACCAAAACATTTTTCTTTCTCATACATGTTAATATTTTAAAAAGTTGCTAGGCAAGTTAATACTTCAGTCATACATCAATATCACACAACTTTGATTTTCATTCTAGGTTTCTGTTTCGTTCTACTAATCGGGGTAAAAATCAGTTAATTTCTATCATACTATTCAATAAAATCAACATTTTTCGTTATTCTGTTCTATATCAGCTGTTGGAGGATCGACAGATTAGCTGGGTGCGAACTGCTTGTCGAAACGTAAAAGAACCATGAAAAATTGAGAAAAATCACTATTCGAGCACCCCCTTCGGGTGGATCGTTACCAACTTCAAGGAGGATCTGCAAGCCATAGACAAAAACATACACAGAAAATTTGGTTCAATTACATGCATAACTTCATACACTTCGGACACACGGACATACAGACATAAGGACGGACAGACAGACTTTTTTTTATATAAACATGATTTTTCGGGATCTTTAAACCATAAAACATGTACATCCGTCAAAAACCGAAAGTCGAAAAAAAATTGATTACCGTACTTTCTTCTATTGAAGATAGAAGAAAGTAATTAATAAACACTTACCTAAATGTAAAAATACAAAAAATAATTATATTTCTGCATTTTATACAACAATATGTTATATCATTAATCATTTCGTTCCATGGTAAAATTACTAAAAACAACTTATTAATATTTAACAGAAAATATATGTCTAACTTTATTATTCTTCAATATGAAACTAAAGTTAAAGCATTACAGTATTATCTGAATTTAATCATGTTCTATTCCTTACTAAGGCAATCAATAAAGAAAGCATTGAAGACACTTTCTTTCCTTTAGTTGTTAAACAAATGCTATTTTTTATATAAATTCAATAACAGCTTATTCTGTTATTCCTTTTATTAAAATAATAATAAAAACTCTTTTTTTATCTCTTATGTTGATTAAGTTCCTTAAGCCATTCGACAAATTCTACTATAATGAATTAGTAATAAATTCTCAGAGATTTTCAGAATTAGCAAATTAATAAAAATTTTCTGAATGAAAAAAAAATCTATAAATTTGATATTAATTTTCAATATTGTTATTTTTATGTTGGTTTACATATGTTTTTTTCAAAAATGTATCTAAATAAAAAGGTAAAAAAATCCCAACACAAATATCAGTCTTTTAATTTTTCTGTCTCGGCATCAACTGCTTTTAAGTGCTAAAACTTTTTATTTTATGCAACATAATATGAAAAAGAGCCGAGACTATGCATAAAATATACATACACATTTCAGAATTATCGAAATTACTAAAAATTATATTTACTAAATCCAGTCTTTAGTACGTAGTAGTAGGATTTTAGTACATGCTTTTATTAAGTACCATACTTATGAGAAAGTCATAAAACTAGATTAATAATGAGAAAAGTACCCAGTTAAACTGATGGCATTGAGCCCACAGGCTATTCACACTAATTGTATATTGTACTCTTATTTATGTCTATTATTCATTAAATAGAACTTACTATTTTTGAGCAAAACGATAAATAAGAAGGAACGCGCCTTATAAAAATAAACATCGGTATACAAATCTGAAGCAAACCGGATAATTCTGCATGAAAAAAAAACCGTTTATCTAAACTAAGGGTGGGATCCTCACGTTACCCCCCTTTTTACTTAACCAATGAACCTCCAAATCTAATCAGGTAAGAACCTTATTAGAATGAAACTATTTACAAAATTTTAAGCAAATCTGATAATTCTGCATGAAAAACCCATTTATCTAAATTAATGGGGGGTTAGCCCCCATTCCCCTTTTCTAATTAAGCAATTAACACTCGAAAATAATCAGGGAAGTGCCTTATCATAATTAACCTATTTACAAAATTTGAAGCAAATCGGATAATTCTGCATGAAAAAACCATTTATCTAAATTAATTGGGGAATTAGCCTCCGATCCCCCCCTATATACTTAAATAATGAACTCCTAAAACTAATCACAGAAGCGCCTTATCAGAATGAATCTATTTACAAAATTTCAAGCAAATCGGATAATTTTGAATGAAAAAACCATTTATCTAAATTAAGGGGGATTAGCACCCGCCCCCCCCCCTTTATACTTAGCCAATGAACCCCCCAAAACCCATCTGCGAAGCGCCTTATCAGAATGAACCTATATACAAAGTTTGTAGCAAATCGGATAATTCTGCATGAAAAAACCATTTATCTAAATTAATTGGAGAATTAGCCCCCGATTCCCCTTTATACTTAACCAATGAACTCCCAAAACTAATCATAGAAGCGCCTTATCAGAATGAATCTATTTACAAAATTTCAAGCAAATCGGATAATTTTGAATGAAAAACCCATTTATCTAAATTAGAGGAGTTTAGCACCCGTCCTCCCTTTATATTTAGACAATGAACCCTCAAAACCAATCTGCGAAGCGCCTTATCAGAATGAACCTATATGCAAATCCGATATTTCTATCCAAAGTTATCGTGTTACGTATTATTTTTCCGTATTATTTACATATTATTTTATTTACGTGTTATTTGTCCAAAACAAAATACAAAAACCTCACAGACTAAGGGGTTTTTGTATTTTGTATTGTAAAAATAATCTTATATTTGTTTGATATAAAACGTGATAATAAAGTTTTTAGTGGTTACTTTATGAATTTTTGGATTTATGTTTACGCTTTACACTAATATTAACAGATATCTTGTTTAAGTGGTCAGATACCTAACAAAATTGATTTTTCAATAGCTTATAATTAAATATGGTTCTGTAGGAACGTTTAAAAAAACGTTAAAAAATTCGAAGTTATGTCTTAAAAACTTTGGACTTTTTCAATAAGATCAAGGGGTAATTTAATCTTTAATGTCAATTTTCACAGAAGGGCGATTTTTAATCATCGCGCGCACAATTTCTGAAAAATGATTGCTCACAATTTTTACGAAATTTTCACTGGATGTATTAAACGTACAGAATAACAAATGACTTATTTTTATGCTTCTCAAGTAAAAAGTTTAGAATTTAATTCTTTCGTACAAAAAAAAAAAAAAGCCTCGAAAATTTGAGTTTCTTTATAACATTTATTTTTTCCTTGGGATGTACCAGTTTAGTTTTTTTTCATTGTAGGTCATTATGAAAACATATTATATCTGTACTCATTAAAAATTCTCGGTTTGTTAGCCTTTTAAATGCGAAAAATCATGCGCAAAATACATGTAAAAATAATTCTTTCGTAAAAATTGTATTATATATAAAATAAATTAGAAAACTTTATATATGTGTATAATTTATTGAGAAGCTTAATTGATAACAAAAACTTTTCTTAATATGTGTTTTAAATTTTATAATTAAAAGTCAATTAGTTACTGAGGGACTGAAATTCAGACAGAGGTCACTTTTTGCATGTGTTAGTTCAAAATGTACCTGACCCATTAATATTATGGAAATGTTTCGAAAAATTTATTTACAGATAAGAATCAGAAAAAAAAGTTTTATTTACTGCTTATTGTTTATAGTATAATCGGATATATGCTATTGATGTTACTACAAGCCAAAAAGCGGATATAGCACAGTCTTTTTAGGTATTTAAATTATCAATGTAGCAGAAATTATTCCTTTACTTTATGGTAGAATTAATCAACATTTACAAAAGGTAATAAGAAAATACCACAGGTGCATTCATGCGAATTACAAAAAGTCCGGAAGAGACATAAAGTAAATTGATTC
The DNA here is from genome assembly GCA_963932465.1 of Maratus speciosus. Taxonomy (NCBI): domain Eukaryota; kingdom Metazoa; phylum Arthropoda; class Arachnida; order Araneae; family Salticidae; genus Maratus; species Maratus speciosus. The sequence continues at coordinate 544,701,241 of OZ010790.1, read as the reverse complement.
TCTTTTTTACATAAAAAGCGGATAATTTACTTTCTAGTAAATACAGTATTGGCTAAAAAATTATCACTCGTATGATTTTAGTTATTTTGGCTCAGTTATGCATCCATTCCTTTATACGCCTTACTAAGATTTTTAAAAGCAATATTATTAAACAAGAATACAAATAATATAAATGAAGTTTTTATAATTGTATTTAGCACTTTTTAATAGGGATATGTTAATGGATTAAATTTTTGCATTTTTAGGCTAAGAAAAATTGTATCACTATGCATTATTTTTAACTTTCTTAACTTCAGTTTATCATCTGCAGGCTTCATTTTATTTGAACTTTTAGGACTTTCTTCAGTTGTCGTCACACTTGATTTAAGAAAATAATTGATTGTGAGAAATAAAACAAAGTTAGGTTTAATGACATCTCAGGTTTTCAAAAATGAAAAAAATACATCTGTAACATTTTCAGTGAATTCGGATGTCGCATTCGACTACATGTATTTACATTATCTAAAATAATTTTAGGTATGCAAAATATAGAAGTTGGAAAAATGCGGATATAAGTGAAAACTTATCAAGAAGAACAAATATTTGAATTTTTGGGCTCTTCGTGAAGGAAAATATGCAAGCAGAGAAAATAACAGTAAAATTGGGATTACTCGTATATGAAAATTGGAAATCAAAATCCAGAAAGATTTTGAGGAATATATATATATATAAATACAAAACACAAGTCAATACTTAAAGTAATAAAATGTCATGAAACCCAGTCTAAAAATGGTCCAAAAAGTGTAAGCAAAAGACAATGTACGAGGGTAGGCTGATAAGTCATGCACACATACTTACAGAGCGCGAACGAAATTACCTTCAGAAGCGCACCCTGTGACATGTGAAAGTAACATAACACCTGTGTACGCATGTGAACATGTGAAGTCGCTGAATTCATCCAGTGTGTTTTGAGAAGCGTAAGTATGGAGACGTGTTCTATTGTTATGTCAAGGCGAGTTAAATAGCGTGCTGTTATCGAAGTTTAACCTGCTTAAAAATTAACGCATGCTGAGATTCATCGTCGCGGCGTTTAAAGATGACTATGCTGTTGATAATTCTACTGTAAATCGATCGGCAGTAAACTTTTTTGAATGCGAGCCTAAAAAACATAATTGTTGATGAAAAACGCAGCGGTCTCGTTCCATGTGGTTTAGTCGGTAGAATTTCAGTGCGCCATACTGATGGCCCGGATTCAAGTACCGTTGTGGAATTTTTTTCACTATGTTGGCTTTTGCGCCTTTTAAGCAATCAATTTGAAATTTGATTTTCATTTGAAATATTGTTTGCAAGGCGAAAGTTTCTCTCTGGAAAAAATTCCAACCATTATCTTTTTACCGTACCTTTTAGCAAAGTATCGCTATTTTGGAGTCCTATTCTTCTAAAATACTTTTAATTTTTCCACTGAAAAAAACAATGCTTATCAACTGGCATCCTTTCTTATTAAGTTCTAAGCTTGAATTTGAGTTCAAGCTTTATATTAAGAATGTGTAAGTTTTTATGTGTTGTGATTTGTTATTATTTTATTAAATATGAACATGGGGTCTAACGGATATTAATTCATTTCCTATTTAAAGATCAATAAGATAAGCCAGATTTAATTAATTTTTTTATTCCCGTGTATATTGTATTTTGTTAATATAAGCTAAATAGATTTGGTATGATTTATAGGAAATGACTGATCTGGGAAATAGAAAAAACAAGTAAGAAAAATCATGCTTTAAGCATAGATTATAAAGCACTTTCCAACGCTTGCTGAATGCTTTAACTAGACATCGTAATTTAAGGGAATTTAAGGGAATAACGTAAATAAGATAACTAAGTAAATATTTTAGAAAACGCATAAACCATTTGAAAAACTGATTTCAGCAGTTACCGTCCATAAACAAATATGTTTTCCAATTCTTTTGAGTAGCCCTGTATTTAATCTGTAGGTTGAAATATACTAGTATATAATGCGAAAATTTAGTTTAGCAAGAAAACGCATAACAGGTTGAAATTCTCATTCAGCAATTTATACTAATATATGAAAACATATTTGAATACTTTTGTAAAGCCCTGTAGTTTACCTAGAACCTTTATTACACGCCACTATTTAGTTAAAATTTAATTCAAATTAAAACACTTTAAAAACTGCTGAAATCACATTTCCAGAAATTATAATTTATACACGGCCATATATCCATTTCCTTGCGTGACCCTGTGTATCATTTTATCCATATTCTACAAACATTTCTTAGTAAATTAAATGAAGTTCAACATAAAAATCCATAACTCATCTAAAAAACACATTTAAGCAATTTGCGCCCATACCCATTAACTCTTACGTATACTTTTGTGTAGCCCTGTATATGAATTATAGCTTTTATATATACCATATACTAAGCATAAATATAGTGAATCATAAAAGCGCATATTGTAATTAAAAATGCATTTCCAGCAATTATCGCTAATGAACAGTACAATATCAACTTTAATAAATATCATAAATTAAAAATATTTTTTATAAATATTATAAATATCAAATTTTAAAAAAGTATCCTAAAGCAGTTTAATCTATAAACGTGTTATCAGGCATTAAAAACACTTTATTTCAATGCTTAAATGTCATATTTTATTTTTTTAATGCGAAGTATCGAACGTGATCGAAAACGTAGAAAATGAGTTTACAATCGAAGAAAATTTAATAACTGATTCTAAATGTCTACGATTAAATGTTTGATTAAAATCACGAACAGTAAAAACGTTCTCATATACAATTAAAAAAAAATAAATACACCAATTTGAAAAACACTAAATAATTAGTATTTAAAATTGTACTATTAAACAACAACAAATTACAATAGATGAATTAAATGTATTATTAGATTTAACAATTTCTCAAAAATCTCTCCATATGTTATAAGGAATTCCTATTATTTTATAGTTTTGGCAAATGTTAAATCTGAAAACATTGATATGAAGATTTAGGATTTTAAATAATAATTTAAAATATTATTAGCAATGAAAAAAGTCTTTCAAAAGTTTCACTACTATAGTATGTAAAACGACATTTCCCATTCAGTATAATGTTAATTTCTAATCTGAAAAACAATTCCAAATCAGTCTCTTTCTATAGGTATAATATAAAACTATTTAACTCATCACCAAATATACAAAACAGGAATAAACAATTTAAATTAAATAAGACTTACATTTTAACCTTCATAAATTATTAATATCCGTGTGTATCCGAAAATGGCGACGTCTGTTTCTTCCATTGAAAAAAGCACACGCAAAAGCTTACATTGTAGACTAGTAACTTACCGCGTCTGTCAGAACAAATAGTTCTCTCTTTACTCTACGGTATCGTGGGCAGACGATTTTGGGCAGGTGTTCGTTTATTTGCTTTTATATAAACAGATTTGTGACTTACATGTGCAATCATTTTATGAGACCGTCTGTATTTAAATTTTTGTATTTGAAGAATTTTCCAATGTATTTTACCTTTTCTTTTTATCAGTTTTAACCCCCCCCCCTCCCTTTTTCTAAGTAAAGATTGTTTCACACGCTATAAATACAAAATATCTTCCTAAAAAATAAAAAGATATAAATAAATATCGAGGATAAAAAAAATTTCTTTGTCAATTTGTCATTTTTTTTTATGTTAATTTTCTGTAGAATAAAACAATTCGTAAAATAACTTTTTTTAGAGTCATATCTCTAAAACACAAATTTGAAATACGAATAATAAATTATATCATGGGTTTTGCATAAATTTTGTATTATTTTTTTATTCGGGAAAGGCTAATTTTATTTTAAAAGTCTGAAAGAAGTAGATTTTTTTTTAAACTAGTTACTTAAAATAGGTACACTAACAGGAAAAAATATGACTTGAATGCAAATTATAAAGCAAGAAATGTATGAATGACTAAACTCTGAAGACTCTTTCTACGTGCTCATTAAAAGCTGCAGACTTAACTATAATAGAAATGTTTTAGTTTGAAGCCACAAAAGTGTTTCGAATACCAGTGATCGGTAAAAAAAAAATTAAAAATTTTCCTTCCTGCAAACTAAATATGTAAAGTGTATATATTTAATATTCCTAATTCTAAATATGTTATTCAAATTGCTCCAGCACGTACCATTTTTCCGAGAGACACTTTTATAATAATAAGTGAAGGATTATTATATTAAATTGCAATACTAGATAAAATTGAAATCAGGAAAAAAGTATACTTTCACTCTCTTAGATATCAAATTGATAAAATATAGCATGAAAATCTAGTTTGTTGATACTTGTACCGTGCATTTTCCTTAATATGTCCCCCCCCCCCCCACCATCTTTTCGTGTCTGAATTTATTATTTACTATCCACTAATATATTTTCATTCCTTATGCCGCTGTAACTCGAGACTTTTTAAAACATTTCTCTTCACTTTCAAAGATTTTTGAAGTTCATATTTTCCTCACACCGTGACTTACAATATGGTGGGTGTTTTAAGGGTTTTTATGGTGGGGTAACGTGACGTACGTTACATGCAGTAACGTAACAATTCTTTTTTATTGCCAGAAAATAACATTTTACAGTAAGCAACATGTTTTGAAGAATTTTGTAATTTTTTAAAGTTTTCTAAGAAGTTCACATCTCAGTCACAATGTGACATCACTGAGTGGTGGCATTTTGGTCACAGATGTGACTTGACCACAGTGACTCACAGTGACGTCACAACGACGTCACCGTGACCATGCATGCTATGAGGGAAGGTTTATCATCACGTGCAATGATGCATATTTTCGATCCATTGAAATCCTATCGATCTTATCACTGACGATATCAATGAGGTAAGGAAGTGTCTGATACATATACATCTGGTATATATGAAATCCCTATCACTTTATCTAATATCGTTGAAAACGTCCACATTGGCATGACAAAACGTAAGTTATCAGTAAGGATTACGGAGTATCGCAGAGACAGCAAACATCATAAACAGAATATAGCTCTTTCTTGGTTCTACTTAGCTAACGAAGTCTGTCATATTAATTTTGATGAAGCAAAAATTATAGTTCCCTGCAATAACCCATTTGAGAGTAAAATTTAAGAATCAGTTGAAATCATTGCACGTGAAGATAAACCTTGTAAAGATAATTTATCTTATAATATCCCAAAAATGTGGCATAATATAATAAAGTCATAATTCTACATCTAATTGCAATATTTCAGCTTAAACTTGTATAATATTACAAAAACTTGAATGAAAACTCATTCAAGTCATTGGTCAAGTTTCGTCTAATTATCTCTTGCACAGGAAGCTTTCGTCTCTAAACTTTGAGCCATTTTACCATCATATTTTCCTGAAGACAGCTGTAGAAACAGCTCGAAACGTAGAAGTTAACTTTTAGCTTATTAAAGTTCGTGTTTTGTGTACCATTAAGCAAGATTGTGTCTTTATTTATTATATTTTATGGTGCAATTGATCAGTATGTGTTATTAACTTTCTAATTCTTTATAGTATTTATTACAATAATCATCTTTTTTTAAATTGTAGAATTGTTAAAAAATTGGTTGATTTTATATTCAAATTACATACGTATATATACTATATATATTTAAAAGAAATTTATGCCATATTTCAACAGCTGTAATTTTATGCGATGAACCTTAATTAGTCTTTCCACTTTCTATATCGCAAAAGAATAAAAAAAAACATACAAAAAGCGTCAATAAATATAATGTATGCATTTTTACCACAAAAAACTATGTCTGTAGATACTTGTAAATTCCGCTTTTTTTTTTTTTTTTTTTTTTTTTTTTTTTTTTTTTTTTTACATTTGCTTTAATCTGTGAAATGTATTTTTTTTTATTACTTTTCCAACATAAATATTTAATGAAAATCGTTACATGAAATTTTGCGAAACTAAGTGAAAGCTTTTAGTTTAGTACTAAAGTAAAAATCTTTTAACGCTGCTTCTTACGTTTCTATTTAAAATGGAATACATTTGAATTTCAAACAGCCATTTAGGAATAAGAAATTTTAATTCTTAAAAAGGTTCGTTTCTTTTTACTGCTTTTCAAAGATTTAGTACATTAAAAAGTTAGTAAAACTGATTTTTTCCTAGGTGTTAAATATATAAATAAAAAGAAAGTGAAATGTGAAATATTTTAAAATATTCAATTATTTTGGTTAAATATTATTTTTAATTAAAATACGAGGATGAATCAGAAAAAAAAAATGTTACAAGCAGAAGCATTTGAAAAGTAATTTAGTGGAGTTAATATTTCTAGCATTGGAAAAGTAATTATTGTGGAGTGAGTATTTTTTCTCAGAGTAGAGACACATGATGCTAGTTATTCATACGCGGTTGTACGGGTTGGTATTGTAAGTTCTGAAATGCGTCAGAGTGATTGAAATGGCAAGATGTTTAGAAAAGCGGTCTCGTTTGTGACGTGAAGCCACCTACACAAACGCCCTCGCAAGTTGAATATCAGTGCCCTTCTCCTGCACGACATTACCAGATTTTTACAAACTCAACAATTGCTGCAAAAGTTCAAGTGAGAAGTCAAAAGCTACTTCCCTGCCTCTGACAAAAATTCCCCTCAAACAACAAGGTTTTGGCACCCAGTGACCATTTCCTGACTCCGAAATTGAAGAACACACTTATCTAGAACATGGTTTTCTTCAAACAGTGATGTAAAAACAGCTGATAAGAACGGGCTTAATGGGTTGGGGCATGATTTATACCATGTTGTGTTAAACAAATTGGCCTTGCGTTCAGATAAATACCTTTAGAGATATGATGATTATGTGGAAATGTGATCGGTAAGTATGCCTCTTAATTCCGTTTTGTATTTTCTGTCTATTGTTAATGAATATTTTTTATTACAGTTGTAACCTTTTTTTCTGATACATCCTGGTGTAAAAATTGGTTTTTTATCCAATTTCCAGAGTATAAGGTATTTAGACATTTTAATAGTAAACAATTGAGTAATGTAATTCGCGTAGACATGTTGAAAAACAATTTTTTTACCTTTCTAAACACTTATGAGTTTATAAATCATATAGACTGAAGGACAATTTTGAGCTAGTTTCGAAACAGGATAAGGTATTCTTTTTTGCCTCAAACTAAGTACTTCCAACAATATACATCAGAAGACTGCTTAAATTATGTTAAACTTAGTTATCAGATTTTATGTTAAACTTAGTTATCAGTACTGTACAATTTTAGGCCACTTTGCTCAATTTAAATAAAACAAAAACAAGAAGAAAATGCATATAAAATCATAATACAACATCATATAAGTAGTATATAGGGGGTCCTTTGGCACACTTTTTATATTCCACTAAATGCAAATATTTAACGATTTTTGTAAGATTTTGCTCAAAAAATTTGACTGTTAAAATATCGGTGCTGTAACGATTTTATAACGATTTATCGAGCAAATGATGATAAAAATTGCATTGTGTGGATATTTTTATTTTTTCTACTAAATTATGTAAAGAAGAAGTTTTAAGAAAAGGTTATAGAATAAACAATAAAAAAAACCTGATTATAAATAATAACGTAATCAATTTAGATAAAATAATCATCATTTTTAAATGTAAATATTTAATTATTATAGTGATGAAAAAATTTAGTCTGATTATAGATTGACGCACTTTCTTAATAGTCTACGAAATGCTAATAAACAACCTTCCTCTAGGATAATATTGATAGGAATAAGAAAAGCAAAGAGCTGCGTTGTATAATAAGTTATCGGCATTATAACCAATCCTAAAATCTTTAGTTGCATTAAAAGCTATAGAATAGTATAAGTTATTATCTCCTGGAATATAAATATCGAACCATTCTTTAGTTTCGGGTATTAAATTCCAATTGTCATCACATTTACTTTCTATCCAAAAATAAACACCAGGTTGAGAAAATTTAGAGGCTTGATCCATTTTGTATATTTTAGCTGTGAAAGTTAATTTTATTGTATCATTGAAACTATTAAATATAGTATAATTATTAGAGTTATCGATGCTATGATTTGTAATAACGGGGTCAAATTTAAAATAATGAAAGATAGGCGAAAGACAATTAAAGAGTAAAGTACTTATGACAAAATATTGTAACATTTATTTAGAAAAAAATTGGACGTCAAATAAAGGATATAATCCTTCGGCTTAAAATTGAAATGTTAATTAAAAACCGTTGATATATGATATCCATTCCCAGTCAATTTTATCATTAAATTCTTTTAAAAAATCTTCGGATAAGACCTGATGATAGGAGATCCCTTCCCAGTCAACTTTATTTTTAAATTCTCTAATAAAATCTTCTGATAGTGTCTGATGAAATGACATATAATACCAGTCAACATGATTTTGAAATTCTCTAATAAAATCTTCGGATAATGTCTGATGAAATGATATACACCGCCACTCAACTTTATTTTGAAATTCTCTAATAAAATTTTCTGATAATTTTTCATTCTGTGATATACAATTCCAATTAAGTTTATCCTTAAATTTTCTTATAAATTCAATGGGCAATTTCATAATATTTTTACTTAAATGAAGATCAATTTTATTCATATATAATGAAATAAATGTATGAAATGTTTTATGATGGGATAAATTGATAAATAAATCTTTATATTTATGAATTATAATATCTTCTAATCTTTGAGCCGACACCATTTATACAGAAGCATTTTTATAAACACTTTTATTTTTCGTCTTTATTTAAAAGCAGTCGCAATTCATTAATAAATCGTATTAAAATATTTTTTAATTCCAAAACTTCATCTATTAATCTTTCTCTATGAGGTTCTTCTTCTTCATAATAATGGCCAAATTTTTTATTTAATTCACCAAGTTGAACGGAAAGAATTTTGTACTTAAAAACAGATATATTTTGAATTTCAGTAAATATTATTCTGGTAGTTTGATAGTTCGATAAAAGGTCCATTCGATTATTGTAAGATTTAAAACAAATTTTAGGATTAAGCTTTTTCTAATTCATAATCATAAAAGCCGTCATTATTTTTTCCTTTAAAATGAAAGATATAACCCCCTTTATTCAGTTTTGTTATTGCTGCTTCAGAAATTTTTCCATGACTCTTTTTAAGAAAATAATCCTTTTCTACATCATTAACTTCTAATCTTGCAATAGTGGTATTTCCAAATTTTGTTTGAATTTTCTTCAACGAAATCAGTTTGTATTTCCCTGTCTCTAAATCTTTTAGCTTATGAGTTACAGGGAACGATCTGAGACTGTTGAATTCTTCCATTTATTAAGAAACAATTTTTGAAAGAAAATTTTTATAGTACAGACATCTGTACATAGAACAACCCTGTCCTAGGATTCGAACGCATCTCGGTACTTCTAATATTTTTATAGGAATTCCCCATTCTTCAAAGGTACTTTTCGGAAAAACTCCTCCTTTAAAAGCAAATGTCCCTCCGTATATCTGATGCAATTGTAAGAGATAATCTTTTACATTGTCGCTACTAATCCATAAGCCTGTATTATCTGAATATCTTTTAAATCTTAAACCATGGATATCGTTAGTACATCTACGAACTATTCCATGGTCTTGATCACCTAATTCATAGTTAGGTGTAAATACAGAAATCGTTTCACCTATTCCTTCTTTTAAATGAACCCAGCTTATTTCCCTCGCTATAGATTTAAAAGGAAGTATAAAACCTTGAACATTTATGATAAGAGTGACATCGTCCATTTATTAGAAAACATTTTTTTATAAATTAAATATTCGGCTTAAAATCCAAATGGTACAGTATCAAAGTTATCTAAAATTCTTCTTTTATCATATCCAAATATATATCTTTTATTCATTTTATTCACTTTAATACTTCTATCTTTTTGTATCTGAAATTGGTTTATTTCTACATCTATATGGTCAATTTCCCCAGTTATTGTTTTCATTCTCTCGGCAAAATTGAGCTTAGTTTCGCTCTCATAACTCATTTTAAATCCTTTTACTTTTCCTTTTACAGAACCATCGTTCAGAATATAACCATAATCTTTACTTGCTCCAGATATCCACGATTTCATATATTTATCTTCTCCTAATTCATCGGTCCACTCGCCTAACATACAACCCGTTTTTACTTTATTGGAGCCATCATCGATATACACAATACTATCTGTATCGTAATACATAACTTTATCTCCTAATTTATCAAGCATTTCATATAATCTTATTCTAGCAGAACTGGTTGTAAAAGCCGCTATATAAATATTCGTATTAAAGTTATTCTTGACATATTCATCTTTCATCTTATAATCCATTTGCACACACTCATCATTTAAAAATATCATATTCAAGTCTTTAATTCGGTCGTTCAGTATAATTCTATAAAAATCTGCCAATTCTGTTACATTCTCCGTTTGTTTCATATTTTTTCTCTGTCCGAACTTTCCCCATAAAGAGTTTAAACAAATTTTAGATATAAATCTCATTCCTGGGTTTTCTTTGATTTCTCCTAACCTTATACCCAATTTCTTTTCTACGCACCTTTTATATTCTTTTTCAGTTTTGAAATTTTCAGACCATTTATCATCTGTTTCTAATTTGATTTTCAAAAACATTTTAACATAATCCTTAAATAATGTATTAGATTTTTTTTCAAAATGCCAAACTTCATAGATATTTAAAATCTTATAACCTTTTTCAATAGCCAGTTCAACTTCGGTAGTTGTCCACGTACCAGTAAAACTTCTCTCCTCATCCGTATGATTACATTCATTATTCCGCATATCATAACATTTTTTACATTGTTTCTTTTCGCATTTTATAGGTTTTGAACATAATTTACACAAACTAAATATTAATTTTTCTCCTTTATAAGGTAAAACAGGATGATAGAGCCTTCTAGGTGGAAGTACTTTGCATTGTATCAACCCATACCAATTTTTATCATATTTTTCCGGATTATAAATCTTTACCGGATGACCAACAGGATAGTAATCAAAGTAATTCACTGTTGGATAAAGTGAACAAACATCGATATATCTACCCTTTTCGATTTCTTTCATTTCGTAGATTAATTTGGTAGGTTCGCACCTACCGCCGGTGAATGCGTTTCTAGGATTTAAAGGTTCTACAAAATCTCTTTTCCATTCATTTTTCATATATTTTTTAATTTCTTTGTCACTATCAAAATCGCATTCCCATATTTCAATCAATTCAAATCCTTTATCTTTTATTTTTTTATTTATTTTTTGAGTTCTTTCATACAAATCTTTCATACATATCTGATTTTGAAGATTGACAGTGGATTCTGTAAAACAGCGAGGACAACCGTGCCAATGACATCCTTGAAACTGATAAACAGTGTTATTATAAAAACCGTCTACTTTATAAGTTTTATCACCTAATTTCAGTTTTTTCTCACCACCGTTTAAAGCATGCTGTATTTTGATATTGTGTTTTTTAGACAGATAGTCTAGCCAAATGATCGATTTCTTACTGAATTGATCCTTTGGAATACACTCTTCATCAATCGCTATTGTATTCAGTTGTGTGAATTTGTCTCTATATATAGCCATACAAACGCCTGCTAAAGTGACATATTTAAAAGGATCAATATTAGCAATATTTAGAAATAATCTTCGCAATTCTAAACATCCTTTTCTTAAAATATCAACATCAGATCTACAATATTTTATAATTTCTTTTTGAAAATCAAATGTTTCGCTTTTTACGGATTTATACCATTTATCAAAAGTTTTTCTTTGATCTAAAGTCATAGTATCATAACCATAATAGTATTTTTCTGGATATTTTCCTACATAATTTTGATTTTCCATAGTGTTAAACAAATGAGGAAAATAACCTTTAGCCAATTCCGTTAGTCCAAACGTTTTAGGAAATTTTCTTAACGGAATCAGTGTAAAATTAATAGAATCGATAAACCTAATATTATATGCGTTTGCTTGCATATATATGAGTTTATTTCCTTGATATATTGTAAACACTTTAATTTTATTTTTAAAGCAGTATTTAGCTAGAAATTGAAAATCGAATCCTTTTCCATAATGCGCTAATACTGTATAAAAGCAATGTTTCTCTTGGAATAACCATTCACAATATTCATTTTCATTCTTAAATATTTTTTCTTTTCCGTTAAAATCATGATTTATAACTAGATTGACTTGGTGATTTCCTGTCTCTTGATTCGTTTCAACGTCAAAAAACATATATTTTTCTGTAAATGCTGACCTTTTACATTTCTCACACCATTTCCCTCTGTCTTTTATATTTTTGGGACAGATATTTTTACAAGTTCCTCCCTTAGATTCTTCCCTACGTATATAACATTTATGATCTTCCAAAACCCACTTTCTGCAGTTTTTACATTGTCTTTCTCCACATTTATGATCTTTCGGTCCTCTTTTACTTCTACTGATATTTCTCTTACATTTTAAACATTTCCACAGTGTTTCACAGACTGAGTGATTTTTATGATTTTCGAAGCAGTTTTTTCCTTTAAAAGATCTAAAACAATCATTACACTGAATATCAACTCCTTCGCAATTACTCTCTTTCCTAAAACATCTATTGCATTTTAAAGAACATTTATGTTGATCACTTCTTTTATAACTGACTTTACAATAATCACAATAATTGTTTTTTCCTAAAAATCCTGTAACCGTTGTAATGACATCAAAATGATTTCTATTTTTTAAAATGTAAACACAATTATATTTATAGGCACCGCTGTATATTCTTTCGTTAAAATTTTCTCTGCAAAATATAGTTATTTGAATATTTAAAAAAATTTCGAATTGTTTAACATGCTCTAAATTACACATTTCTAATGGAATATCGCACATTTCATGCAATTTTATCGCTAAATCTTTTTGTAATTTTCTACCCATTTTTATGTATCTAACGTCATTATCTGTAAGTTTTTCTAGATTCAATTTTTCGCATAAAATTTTACGATTTTGAATAGCTAAGGCTGTAACGATTGATCTAGCCAAACAGATATTATCGTCATTTTTAATTTGAAGAATACTTTTTTTATTGACAATATCGTTATTGTTCAGTAATTTCGATCGTTTACCGCCTTTAGGCAAATCAACGACAGTAAAAAAAAATTCACAGTCTTTAATATCCAGCTCTTTGTATTCAATTTTATGTGTTAAAACATCTAAATAGGTGTCATAGGCTTCTTTCGTTGACATCATTTTAGGGTGAAAGGGTTGCGTCAAAGAGGGATTGTCTACAACAATTTGGACCTTTCCTTCAATTTTTCCAATTGCTCTTCTGAATAAATCTTTTAAGATACTATAATACTGGCCTGGTGTGAGTTTGTTTATTTGTCTTATTTTATAAACATACATGTAAGTATTAAATTTTTTTATAATTTTTTTTCCTGTCTCAACAATTTCGTAATCAGGCCTAAACAGATTTTCTAAATTTGTTTGCAATTTGACTTTCTTTTCTGTCTTTTTAATCAATTTTTCATCTTTATATTTCAAGCCGTAATAATCAAAGAGTTTTTTAAGTTTTGGACGGTATTTCGGTTCATTTATAAATTGTTTCAATTTTTCATTCAAATCAGGAAATAATTTTTTAAGGTTGACCGCTGTTTTTATCTTTTTTTCTTCGTTATTTTTTGGATTAAATTCTGCTGTGTTATTGTTAAATTTTAAATCAAAAGAATCAAATATTTTTTTCAACTTATTTCTTTTCTTAGGATTTTTGATAAATTTTTTCTTCATTTCATTTAAATAATCTGTTGCGTCTATTTTTAATAAATCTACTAAAACGTATTTATATTTCCCAGTTTCTTTTATATATCCCAGTATCAATCTAATTAAGTCATCTTTTTTACATCGTTGGGGTTGATTTATATTTAAAAGTTTTACGACCTGCCTTAATTTTGAAATATGTATTTTTGAAACAGATATCAATCTTAGAGTTTCCTCCATTTATATAGAAGAAATTTTATAAACACTTTTTCCCCACGATTCTAATTTTGAAACTATCAAGGTCCAATTGAATAATTTCTGAAAATGCAACATTCAATATAATACTTTCAACTAAAAAAATACGTTCAATTTAAAACACAACATTGAATATAATATTTTCAACTAAAATGCAACATTCAATATAATACTTTCAACTAAAAAAATACGTTCAATTTAAAACATTGAATATAATATTTTCAACTAAAATGCAACATTCAATATAATACTTTCAACTAAAAAATACGTTCAATTTAAAACACAACATCCTAAACTTATTTTGACGTTCGTTTGATATGATAATTGCTTTTTAAATGTCTTTTTTTATGAGCTAAAGTGTATTTTTTACCACATTCGCAATCAATTTTTTTATTTTTATTAGCTAAATGACAACTTTTGCAATTAGCGTAATGTTCCGTTTTGCCGTAACGAAATCGAGTATAAAATTGGTCTAAAGGTTTAGTCATCTGGCAATGCTTGCAAACTTTAGACAGCTCCATTTATTAAGAAACATTTTTTAGAAAGCTATTCCAAATGTCTTCGTTTTCTTATTAAATTTTACTTTCAAATTATTATCAATATTATAATAATCTAATATTTTCTTTATGAAATATAGGTAATTTATCGACTTTTTATAGTACACCAAATCTAAAAATTTAATAAACATTTCTTCAGCTTCATATGTAATATTTAACTTCAATTTCCATTTCAATGCTTTAAAACGACTTATTCTGGATTTACGTCTTTCACTTAAAAAAGCATCTATATTTTTATATGTAAAATATTCACCGTCCGAATCGTACATTATTTCACATTTTTTCATCTGGTCATAAATTTTCAGATATTTTTCGGGTATTTGACATTTGTTTTCTTTGTTAAAAGAATCAGAATCATCTATTAAAACGTCTTTAAAAAAGTCACAATTCATTTATTTAAACTTATTTTAATGTAATGCATTTTCCCGTATAGACGGGAGTTTTGAGGAGTAATTTTATAAACATTTTAGCGGAAAAATTAAATTGACTTGATATCTTTTACGTCAACCCAAGAATTGAATTCGTCGGAATAACCTAACCATTTAACTAGACATTTATTGCCTTTCTTTTTTATTATTTTTTCAATTTTAAACGTTTTATCTTTCTGATTATATTTAACTAATTCCGGTTCATAATAAGTTCCTTTTATTTCGTCGCCATTCAAATCCTTTATTCTATAAGTAATTGGGTTAGTGTTTAATATTTCTGAAACAATGAAAATTTCTTCCGTAAAAGTAGGCTGGTATCCGCGGGTGAAAGCAGTCTGGTATTTCGAAATTCTTATTCTATCGCCAACCTTGAATTTCGGCTTTCTTATTATTTTTTCTTCGTATAAATTTTTATAAACTTCAGATTCGTTTTCTGATTGACTCGCCTCGGTAGGTGTCATTCGAACAGATCTATGCTTGGAATTATTATAATTTTTAACTAATTCGTCCAATACATCTATATATCTTTTAGTATTGTTGGCTGCTAGATAGGTTCTAATTTTTTTATTAATTGTCCTGTTAAATCGTTCGACAACAGAACATTTTATTTCAACGTTTTCTGTAGTAAACCACTGAATATTATGATATTTAAATAATTTTAAAGTTAACTTATTTACGAATTCGGTTCCTTTGTCAGTCTGCAGTTTTTCAGGAATTCTTTCTTTAAATATCTTTTTAAAGGCCTCAGTTACTTCTTCACCAGTTTTTCTCTTTATCGGAATGGCATACGCGTACTTACTAAATATATCTATCACTGTCAATAAGTAATTAGTTCCGTTATTATATTTACTAAAAGGTTTGATAAACAATAAATCTGCTTGCCATTGATCATCGATATGACTGACATAAACGCGTCTTCGTTTAAATTTGCGAATTAAAGGCTTATGCCTTGTATAAACATCTTGGCTGTGTAAAAAATCTGTAATTTGCTTTTGACTGAAACCTGTTTTCCGCTTTAATTCATTGATTCCACAATAACCCCTTTCAGGATGATAATATATTTTTTCTAAGATACTTTTAGGAGCTTTCATCCCTAAGGTTTTCCTAAAAAAACACTCTTTTTAGAACCACAATCTAGACAAATACCTTTCATTATCGGTCTGTTATTTTTAGAAATTGCATTTTTAACATCTTTAGTTTCTGTGTGGTTTTTACATTTTAAACAATAGATCTTTGTATTTATAGATCCCATACCAAAAGATTTTTTAGCTTTAATAATCGGTTTTACAATTCCTCTTTCAATTCTTTCTCTAATCGTAGGATTTTGAATATTATCTAATTCATCAATCATATTCTTATCGCATACTTCATTTCTACTTTTTGTATCTTTATTTTCTAAATAACATTTGTCATGCTTATATGCAATTTCATCCACTCGGTTAACAGGTTTAGACGAATTTTTATACGTTAAATCTGGATTTAATCGCGTTTTCCCCCATAATAATTGTGTCCCCGGGCCTGTGAAGTTATGATTAGGTAAATGCATTTCAAAAGGTAAATTACTAATGACTTTATTCAGAAAACCCGATCCAGTTTGTCCACATTTTAAACACCCACCTTTAAAATTACCTTTTTTAGTTAAAGACGTAACAACAATTTTTTTACTTTTACAACTCATTTATTAGACAGCAAAAAGTTGACGCTTTCTAAGAAGAATATTTATATCCATTCAACTGTACTTTTTTCACATACTTTTCGATTGGGAAATATACTAAATTATTTATAAAATCTTGTTCTCTAACATACACTTCTTCTTCTGAAATTTTTTTAGCTTTCAACAAATTTAACAGTTGTTTATAAAAATTATAACATTGCTTGTATTCTTCTTTTCGTTCCAAAATATTTAAAGATTTCTCAATGACTTCTACAATTCCAACAGTCAAACTCAAAGCAGCCAGTGGTATTAATACAAAAGCTGATAATCCCGAAGCACTTAGCATAAATTTGCTAACAGTTAAGGAAATACTTATCTTTTGATACAAATTGTAACTTTTCCGATAAACATATAATCTCTTTTCTAAATATTCTTCCATTTATGTAGGTTCAAAATTTTTTCGGTATCTCATTTCAGAATTTACTAAATCTAACATAAAGAAGTTACCCTTACAAGAATTATATTTTTCTAGAAATTCTTTTTTCGTTAGATTTCCGTCTATTTCTCTGATTATCTGATTGATTTCCCTAGGCTGTAGCTTAAAAAATATGAAGTAATTACAATTTTTTCTAATATTTATAGGAGTTGAGTAATAAGACTGCGTTAAATAAATAATGGATGCATTTTTCTTTCGACCTCTTATAAACAAATCCTCTATAACTTTCTGGTCTTTCTCTGTAACACAATCGTCAAACACAACAAGATTTTTTTCAGAGGAATCTAGATCGTCGACAGTAATAAATTCACTCAAATCTGAAGAAAATAATACATTCTTTTTATATTTATCATACAATTTTAATAATTCGCTTCTTTTATTTTTACTTATTTTTTTACATTTTATAATATCGTCTCTTTCAACACCTTCAAACTGTGTATAATTTTCTTGCAATTTAGAATACTTTGGCTCGGAAATATCTTTTGCGCATAAATATAAAGCGTCGAAATCTAATCTTAAATTACTAGGATTCTCAAAACCGTTTAATAAATTTATTAGTAAATTTGTCTTTCCACAACCTGATGGGCCAATTATTAATAATCTGAAAGGATGTCTGGGTAAAAAACGATGTTGTTTAGGGTCAGGCAATTCTTCCGGTTCTGTGTAATCTTTAATTTTAATCATTTATTAGACAGCGAAAAGCTGACGCTTTCTAATGTTACTGCCTGTAAAAGCATATTAGCTGTCAGTAAAAACATTATCGCTTCTAATTAGCTGTCAGTAAAAATAGACGGCGAAGCTGTCGCTTCTAATTTAAAACTATATAAATGGATAAAATAAACGATTTAGAAAAAGATCGAAATAAGAAACAAAAAGAAGAATTAAAAAATGCAATAAAACTTGTCAAATTACAAGCAGATATTAGAAAAAATAATGAAGCACAGCGTGATAGAAAGCTAGGTATAGACAAAAGTTTAACTGAATTTCATAAACCTGTCACTAAAAAATTAGAAGAACAGGATAAAAGTAGAAAAGAAAATATTAAATCTATCAGTGATAAATTGGACGAATTAAATATATCTTTACAGCCTATTGCAGAATCATCTAGAATTATTCCTGAAGCGATCGAAGATGTCAAAGAATTATATAAAGAACCGTCGCTTATTTATAATGTTGATCAGTATTTAGATACAGATTATTTAATAACTGAAAAATTATACAGACCTTCGAAACTCCTAGACAATAAAGTAAAATTAGATGAAATGTATGCAAAGGCTAAGGAGTTAAAAGAAGAATTATCGAGGAAAAAAGGCAACTTACAAAGTACAATTACGAGGGCTAAAAATCTTTCAGAGGAGGAATTAAGTCAGAAAAAGGATGAATTAAAAGTTGTTAAATATAAAGAAGATGAGCTACAAAAATATCTGGCTAGATTAACTACAATTCGAGGTAGCGAAGTAATGAAAGTCGGTAAAGGTTTAGATTTATTATCTGAATTAATTGATAAAAGATGTCAAGGTAGCAAGTCGAAAAAATTAAAAAATGAAGTCAAACTGCTAATAGACAAACTTATTAAAACTAAAAAAATAACTAACGGAGATAAAGAACGATTATACAATCAATTTCTTCTTTGAAAGCGTTAGCTTTTTGCTGCCTAATAAATGAGTTATGTAAAAAAGAAGATTCATTTGAGTGACGGACAGATTAATAAATTGAAATCTGCTCTCAGAAAAAAAGAAGAACTGACACTGCAGATAGACAATTCTAAAACTCCCAATTATGAAATGTATTTAACTAAAACACAGATTAATCAGATTAGTAAAGGTAAAAGAATAAATATAAGCAAAACTCAATTAGATAAAAACGGTGGATTTTTACCTTTTTTAATTCCTATTTTAACATCACTAGGACTCGGTGCCGCGAGTGGTGCAGCGGGTTGGGGAACTAAAAAAATCCTGGATAAAATTTCAGGATCTGGAGTTTTTCAACCTTGGGAAAACAAAGGATCTGGTATTAAAAAAACGACAGCTTCCCTGTCTAAAAAAAAAAATCCCGATAACAAAATTAGGTATATCGGATAAAACGATTAAGGAAAATATGAAAGATGAAAAAGGATTCAGAGGTATTTTTACCTCCGATTTACTCCCTAAAAAGATTGGAAATTTTGAAAGCGGTATTATTAATTTAGATATTTCGACTGGTCCTGGAACACATTGGGTTTCTTATTATAATGACCCGAAATATAACTATGTAGAATATTTCGATCCTTTTGGTGAATATATATATAAAAATATTAAACTCAAAGAAAAATATATTCCTGAAAATATTATGAAATTTCTTAAACTGTCCAATAAAAAAGTCAATATAGCTCACAATGATAGTTTTTTACAAAAACCTACTTCTGTAAACTGTGGATTATTTTGTATGAAATATATAAAAGAAAGAAATACCGGTAAATGTCCAGAATGTGTACTTAATTCATTTACCCAACAACCTAGTGATTATAACGAAGAGCTTGTTTTTCATCTTTAAAGATTTTTTCTGTCTAATAAATGATCAAACTGAAACCAAAAATTCATGAAAAATCAGAGGATTTCACTGTTGAATTTCCTAAACCTCTTAAATTAAAAAAATTAGCATTGCAGTCTTTTACTATGACAGTTTCATGGTTTAACATAACAGATAAAACTAATAGGTTTGACGTATACACAGATGAGAATAATGTTAAATCTATCACTATTCCTTATGGTAATAAAAATGTTGAAGATTTAAATATAGATGTAATGAAAGCGTTTGGTTCAGACGATCCTCCGGTAAAATTTGGTAGAGTACAATCTAGACTAAGAATGCTTATTAAATTAACTAAAGGTTGGAATATCGATTTAACAAAAAGCGATTTTCATAAGTTAATAGGCTTTGAAAAAAAAGTTTACGAAAGTCATGATGAAGAGACTGTAATAGAAAGTGAAAATATAGCAGATATAACAAACGGAAACGACATTATATATATTCATTGTGATGTAGTTAATGGATCGTTAATCAACCAGAATAATTCAGAAGTTATTTATTCTTTTACACCGAGGGATGTACCGGGTGTTATCATTTCGAAAGAATTCAATAATTTAATATATTATCCTGTGAATAGGGATTCAATTCGTAGAATAAGGATGAGAGTTACGAATCAAAATGGTGAATTAATTGATTTAAATAAAGGTTTAATTGAGTATAATTTTCGAGTCGTAGAGGAAAACGAAGACTATGTTGAAAAAATATATCAACTGATATTAACTAAATTTTCTCAATAAATAAATGAATCAACACAGATTATATAGGAAAAGTAAAAGAATTCAAGGAAAAGGATTTTTTATATCTAAAAAAGTAGATTTGAATGAAAAAACAGTAGTTGACAGATTGAGTGATGCTGACATATTGAATGAAATATTTTCAAAAAAGATGAAAGGAACAGGTCTAAAAATTCTTCCTAAATAAATGGAAAAAATTTATGATCTAAGAGATACTCATTATTATTATAATAACGATATAAAAAGTAGCGAATTAAAAAAAATAAGATTGCCTAGTACAAGCCATAATGACAAAAAAGAAAATACTACGTTTCATTTCGAAATTACCGATACAAATGATCCTATTTCATTATCGGAGAGTTACCTTGAGACAAAGTGGAAAATTATAAAATCCAGCGGTGCATCTATAAACGATGATAATGTCGCAGCTGTGTGTTCTATGAAAGGCGTAAAACTTCAGATAGGTAAACAAATAATCGAATCAGTTGGAGACTATCACTCCTACATTCTACAGGTTAAGAGACTTAAGGATTATACCAGAGATTATTCAACATCAGAAGCCACCAATATAGGTTTTTATCCGGATACCAATGATAGTGCTGATAGAAATAAAAGTTTACTTCAAGACGATGGTACGATAACTGCTACAACCCCTATAAAAGATGTCGTCAATAAATTAAAAATTGTAAAAAATGAAAACTACAATAAAGGATTTAAAAAAAGATGGGAATTGTCGAAAAATAGCAATTCAGTTACAACATGGACGCCTTTAAAGGAATTTTTTGAGAATATAAAAAAGCCATTTCTGGTTTCATAATAAGACTGGAATTCCAAAGAGACGATAGCAGAAATATGATTTACACAGACGCTGCAAATCCAGATTATAAAGTAGAAATTGAAGACATAGCGCTGTGGGTGAGATACGTCGACTTTAAAAATGGTGCGGAGATTCTCTATAATGAATTAAAATTATCTAATACGGATATAGAAATAAACTGGAATCAGTATGAAATTAACAGATCTAGTCCTATTAATAAATATAAAAGCGGTTCCGATTCTATATCTGCTACATCCGATGAAGTTTTAAGATTATTTGTAATACCGCAATATTTTGACAGAAATGAAAATCCTAAAAAAAATAATATGATATTTGATAATTTGGATATGATCGAATGTTGGTTGATGATTAACAGATCGCCGTTACCAGCAGAGCGATATACGATGGATTTTGGTAAAAAGGAATATAATAGGTTATATGAATCTTTTCTGGAATCAGGTCTCAATAATCTAAACACAGAAACCGGATGTATGGTAAATTATTCAGATTTTGGTAAATTATATCCTGTAATTCATTTTGATTTGTCAAATCATGTAAATTATACCACTCTTGAAAATTTGAGAATAGAATTCAATTGGAAATTAGAAAATGAAACAACCAAAGAATATGTATTTTACTATATTTTAGAAGTAAGAAAGAAATGTATATTAAATATGAATAAAAAAGAAATTACTATGATTAAAACGTTAGGAGAATAACATTTTTTAGTCTTTATAAATGGCTGTTTATTATCCGCCGTATGATAATCCAGTGCGAAAAGGCCCTATTGGACCCCCCGGTATAGGTTTTAAATTAACGGACGATGGTCATTACGATATGGAAAATAAGATATTAAAAAATGCTTCAGATCCAATCGATGATTTAGATTTAACTACTAAAAGTTTCGTTTTGAATAAAATAGAGAATAATCATTTCCAATTAAGAGATTTTATAGAAAAAAATAATACTAATTACGATAGTAATTTTTTAACCTTCGCTGAAGAAACTGGTAAGAGAATTAAAGAATTGGATGAAAACACTTTACATCTAATCCATGGAAAATCTTTTGACGCTAAAGGAAAAAGAATAGGAAATGTCGCAGATCCGAAAGATGATAAAAATGTTGTGAATAAGCGATATTTAGAAAAAAATGCGTTAATACTAGAAAATGATAAATTTGATGCAAAAAATAAAATAATTACGAATGTTTCGGAACCCGAAAACGATAAAGACATAGTCAATAAAATATATGTAGACAATAAAGATATCTGGGTTACAGTGAAGGATTTTCAGACTTTTACAGGAAAAGAATTTAAAAAAGTAAATTTCGACTTGATAAGTTCTAAATTACTGGATCAAGAAATGCGATTATCTACAGATATGCATATCAAAATTACTATATATTTAATAGATAATAGTTTAATAGGAAGAAATGTGGATATAGAGATAGAACTTAAAATCGAAGATAAAAAAATTTTATACAGAGAAACAAGTGATAAATATGAAACTTGTTTTGTTAATGGAAAACGCGGGGACATCATTACATTCTGGATAAAATCCAAAAGTAAAAACTTTCCAGTCACTTTAAAACCTTATATTCATATTGAAAAAATCCCCTTTTAAAAATATTTCATTATTAAATGGATATCAACTGGGACGAATTTTCTAAAACTAAAAATTTATCCGAAGATGTCCTACGAAATTTGAAGGATCAACTCAATTGGAAGTTAGTTTGTAGATATTCAATATTATCCGAACCTTTTATGGAAGAACTCATAGATTATGTTGAATGGAATGTTATATGCATTTTTCAAACACTTTCGGAAGAGTTTATCGAAAAATACAAAGATGAATTTGATTGGAATTTAGTTTCTAAAAATCAAAAGCTGTCTGAAGAATTTATACTAAAACATTCGAATTATATAAATTGGGTTGTTATATCTCAATTTCAAGTCTTAAGTGACGAATTTATTCAAAAATATCATGAAAAATTAGATTTACATAAAGTATCCAGGTTCCAAAAACTTTCAGAAAACACAATGTGCACTTTGGAAGAAGGATTGAATTGGTTGCTAATAGCACGCTTTCAAACATTTGGTGAAAGATTTTTAGAAAAATATATGCATAAACTCGATTTTTGTAATCTCATTGAATATAAGTTTGATCAGTTACCAGATAATTTTTATAACGATAAATGGAAAAAAATTCTTTCCGTTCAACTGGGTGAATTAAATAAAAAATTTGGACATTATTATGATGAAGAGGAGCATCATAGAGAGAAATTGGTGGATGAGATTTTGGAATTGAAAAGTATTTTAATACGATTTATTAATGAATTGCGACTGCTTTTGAATAAAGACGAAAAATAAAAATGTTTATAAAAATGCTTTTACATAATCGGTGCTCAAAAATTAGATGATATTATAATATTAATATTAGATGATTTATTAATATCATCTATCATACAATTAATAAACATAAAGATTTATTTATCTATTTGGAAGAATAAAAATGAACAAACAACATAAGAATATATATATATAATTATATCTTATATATAATAAATCTTATATATAATATAAAATATTATATATAAGAACAACATAAAGAATTTTACACATTAATATCATATCATTAATATCATATATAAAAATTTTTTTTTTGGTGGTGTCATTACACCACGATCACAAATGATCTATGTTTGCGAGCGTTTATCGCCACTCCAGGGACAACACAAATGTGATCCATTCCAACATTCCACGATCACAAATGATCTATGTTTGCGAGCGTTTACCGCCACTCCAGGGACAACACAAATGTGATCCATTCCTACATTCACACCAACACACAATTCACATCAACTCATAATTATTTAAACATAATTAGAGAGAGTTTAGCTATGTTTACCCCTCCATAGCTCTTCTTACATCAACTCTAATTATTTAATAATTAGAGAGAGTTTAGCTATGGAGGGGGAGCTCTCATCTGATCTCTGATACGCAACTTTATCGACTGTAATTAATCGACTTTATCGATGTGTGACGTCATTATCCCCACAAATTTTAGCAAAATGCCCCCAATCGACACGCACCAAGCGTTAAGAAATATAGGGGGCTATTTCACGCTTGGTGCGTGTCGATTGGGTTTTTGCCGGTCTGGGGTTCGAACCTGCAACCTTGGCATCCGATGAAGAATGCCGATAAAGTCGCAGTATCTTAACCACCATACAGATGAGAGCTCAGAGTGAAAGCCTTTTTTAATATATATAACTATTGAACTACCGTAAAATATCTATTTCGCGAAGAAAATATTAAGGATTTAGACTGTAATATAGTTCAAACGATGTTTTGGATTTATTATTAAAATTAAAAAAATTATCATCTTCTTCTAAGAAATTAATAAGTCTTTATTAATTCGCTAATGTATAATTATTTTTTCTTTTTCGTAAATTCCGGTCTCTAAATTGCTAGGAATGTATCAGAATAAATAAATTTCAATATAACATCTTTGTCACAATAATATAGTTCAAAAGATGCTTGGATTTATTATTAAAATTAAAAAATTATCATCTTCTTCTAAGAAATTATAAGTCTCTGGCCTATTCTTAAATTTTCTTTACATAGAAACAATAAAAACTGAAATTTAATATTACATTTAACTGAATTATTATAATATTATATTAACAGAAATCAATAATTTATTAGTATTCTTTGGGCATATCATTCATGAATGAATCCTAGACAGCGAACAATATTCATCCGTTTTTGTTTCTATTAAATTAAATTAAATTAAATATACATATTGTATTATACATTATATATACAATTCCTATACAAATTAAATAAAATATTAGAAAAATTCTTATTAATTCCTGCATTTTTTCTTTCAAAAAATAAGGAATACACCATAATTCGTTCCTTGTACATTCGAAAAATTTTTTATAGTGCTACCATCTATTAGCAGTTGTAAGAAGATGACAGTCAAACTATTTTTTAATACTTCCGTCTTTCAAGAAATTTTTCCGTACGAGGAAATCCGATATATTCAAGGCCTTTACTGTACGCATCTCGCTACGAGCTGTGATAAAAGATTCAAAGATTGATTAGAGATGTAACAGCCTACGTATCGCTGAAACAGCAATAACAAAACTGAATAAAGGGGGTTATATCTTTCATTTTAAAGGAAAAAATAATGACGGCTTTTATGATTATGAATTAGAAAAAGCTTAATCCTAAAATTTGTTTTAAATCTTACAATAATCGAATGGACCTTTTATCGAACTATCAAACTACCAGAATAATATTTACTGAAATTCAAAATATATCTGTTTTTAAGTACAAATTTCTTTTCGGGCAAAGATGGGTTCATTTCCACACAAACTATTTTTTTTATTTTATTGAACTAACAGAATAGTATTTATAATTGCTAATAAAAAAGAGAGATTATTCAAAATTTAAAACATATCATAAAAATCATTTAACTTTTATTTCAGACTTCAATATAATGCAATTGATATTTCTTATTTATTTCATCTGTCTAAACTTTGTTCGAATGGATTTTATTTAATCTATCGAAAATTTATTTAGAAATAAATGTTACAATATTTTGTCATAAGTACTTTACTCTTTAATTGTCTTTCGCCTACCTTTCATTATTTTAAATTTGACCCCGTTATTACAAATCATAGCATCGATAACTCTAATAATTATACTATATTTAATAGTTTCAATGATACAATAAAATTAACTTTCACAGCTAAAATATACAAAATGGATCAAGCCTCTAAATTTTCTCAACCTGGTGTTTATTTTTGGATAGAAAGTAAATGTGATGACAATTGGAATTTAATACCCGAAACTAAAGAATGGTTCGATATTTATATTCCAGGAGATAATAACTTATACTATTCTATAGCTTTTAATGCAACTAAAGATTTTAGGATTGGTTATAATGCCGATAACTTATTATACAACGCAGCTCTTTGCTTTTCTTATTCCTATCAATATTATCCTAGAGGAAGGTTGTTTATTAGCATTTCGTAGACTATTAAGAAAGTGCGTCAATCTATAATCAGACTAAATTTTTTCATCACTATAATAATTAAATATTTACATTTAAAAATGATGATTATTTTATCTAAATTGATTACGTTATTATTTATAATCAGGTTTTTTTTATTGTTTATTCTATAACCTTTTCTTAAAACTTCTTCTTTACATAATTTAGTAGAAAAAATAAAAATATCCACACAATGCAATTTTTATCATCATTTGCTCGATAAATCGTTATAAAATCGTTACAGCACCGATATTTTAACAGTCAAATTTTTTGAGCAAAATCTTACAAAAATCGTTAAATATTTGCATTTAGTGGAATATAAAAAGTGTGCCAAAGGACCCCCTATATACTACTCATATAGTTATTAAAATGAATTATTATACAGAACTTAAAATCATTTTTCTTTTAAATTACCTACCATAGAAATAAGCTTGTAAACATGCACAAATAAAATGTAGTATCAAGTTACTTTTATATGCGTTGCCTATTAATTTTAAATTTTATACATATTCAGACTCATTCTAGAATTATGTTATGCTCTAGAGAATCTTAAAAGTAAAATAATATAGTATGTGTAAATCATAAGTAAAATTAATGTAAACGTTTTTATTCCGTCAAACTATGCTTTTGAAAATATTTCAGTTAGTTTGATTACTATGAAACAAAGGAAAAAATTTACAAAATTTTTACATAGGATCTTGGATAATGTGACGGAAATGCTAAATCAATTTGCTGAAATAATTACATTTCAATACATAATAATGGATGAGATAATGTGTGATATGTTTAACCCTTAAATGCCTGATTTTTCAAAAATGATTGTAATAAAGTTTTTCACCTTTCATATTTTAAATAAATCATGGGAAAAATGCTTTAAAAAATCATATTTTGTTTTAAGTACGGTTTACTGCTAAAAAACCGTTTGTTACTATTCGGCAATACTGGTCTTTAATAGAAAAAATAAATTATCTTTG
The DNA here is from genome assembly GCA_963932465.1 of Maratus speciosus. Lineage (NCBI taxonomy): Eukaryota > Metazoa > Arthropoda > Arachnida > Araneae > Salticidae > Maratus > Maratus speciosus. Next base: position 544,673,969 of record OZ010790.1, on the reverse strand, counting down.
ATAAAATTCTATAACATTAAGCACACAAGAATTTTAGGAACTATAATAAGAAATACATTTTACGTGCTCACTGCAGAACAAAATATGGTATTTCGCAAGCTTCTAAACAAAACAAAAAAGATCAAGTAGCAACAATTGAAAAAATAAATCTATCTTTATTCTTAAACAGCACAAGTGTTGCCATCTACATGTTGAAAATAGATTTAATAATATTTTCAGAATATATTTTATTGGCAACATTAGGCATTATAGCTTCAATATTATTCTAATATTATTTTAGAAGCCTAAATTGGGTATGTTGCCGAAAAGCAACACCCGGCATTCAAGTGTTAATGGTGTGTCGGAAAACTAAACTATTATTTGAATATGAAAATACACTTTAGAAGAGAAAAAAAATTATTATTGAATTTCAAACAAACCTTTTAATGTCACATTACGGGGTCACTCGAATTTTAAAATCGTTTCTTTTAAAACTCATTTTTCTAATTTATCAGAGGTGTAAATGTAAAAGCATCAGTGAACAAATTTTATATATTTTTTCATGTGGTAAAATATATTTGCACTGTGAATAGAAATAGAACAAAAATAAAATGATGAAATATATATATAGAGAGGTAGATAGTCGTTAATTAATAGCATAGCGTCAGTCAAAATTTGATATTATTATTTTAAAGACCCATATTTAGAATTCTTATAGCCATAAACTTATGTGTTGTGTCACAAACGTTAAACCTTAAAGTCGATTTTAAAGTACCCTGTTATTTGAAATAGTTTTGAAAAAACTCCTCTTTGGTAAGTAATTTAAATTATGTATAAAATGCATGTTTTTAAAGGGATTTTATTTCTTATTGTTTAACAGATAAAAAAAAGCAGTGTTAAATTTTACAATGTAAAAAGTTTACATTCTGAGGAAAAATAGCAAGATATATTACTCTTTAAAACTTTTTATTTTAAAACACTATTTCCAACAAACATTGCTCACTAATAAAAATAAATTAATAATCATCTAACTTACCCCAGAACATCCCAAATTCCTCCCTCCTTAGCTCACCTATGATAGAAGAAACTTAAAATATTGTAAAATCCCGATCGAAATCTTAAAAGACTCATAGCATTACTTTTTATGGTTAATGAAGAAAAGTTGGAAAAAAACTTTATTTAAAAGCCAATGTAATAACTTCCTAGTTATGATTTTCATTCACCTTCAATCCCCCCCCCCCCCCAAACCCAACCAACCACCCATAAATGATATCTAATGCTTCAATTTTAAAGTACCGTGTTATTTCGAATTATTTTGAAAAAAGAATTTTCATTAATAATCTATGGTTATAATGTGCAAAAGCCCTGGTTTTAAAGGGTTTTGTTGTTGTTTTAATTCACATATTCAAAAATTTTACTATGCAAACGGACTTTCTGAGGAAAATTAACAATAAAATAAATGTTTTGAACTTTTCCATCTGAAGTTGCCGTTGTTCAACAATAAAAATAAATAAATAATTATCTAAATTACTCCACATAATATTTCTAAATATACGGTTCCCCCTCCTTTCTCCTCAGCATGCAATATTATTACAAAGTTATTGTTACAAATTTAAATTGACTATAAAGAGTCTTAAAATCTTTATTTTTACAAAGAAGAAGCAAGTGACATCGAGTTTGCGAAAGGATTTCATGCTCATTAATGGTCTAAAAGTGGACCTCGCCACACATACACGCCATCCAACGTTCAGAAATGCGTCCAAGAGAAAATTCTCTACATTCAACACTGGATTTAGGCATATACAAGTTTTTAAGATCGGCCCGTGTTATACCTATGAATAATAGTGGGGTTTCAGATCGGTGTGACAATTGTAATTACACGCCTTGTAGTTTTGCTGCTAAATAAATTGAGATCCTTCGTTCATTACATAAAATTTGTTTATCTTTGTAAACTTGCCCTAAAAGTACCTGTCTATATTTTTCAGACGCACTTCTAAAAAAGGTAATAATTGCAATTTAATAATTTTGATACACACACTATATCACGAAAAGATTTTTATTTCATAACATTTCTAATAATAAAATAACGTATCTGCTATATAAATTGAAGAAAAATATCATTTCTCATTACTAAACTAATAATAAATATATATTTTTTTTAGAATTTCTATTTGATGTTCAGTATAAATATATTTTGGGATTAAGCTTTCTAAAAGTAATCCGAATATAGGATCCATTTGTTAAATTATATTTAAAACTTAATGTAAAACATGGTAATAAATTTCCTTTTGAATAAAAACTTTTCTATAAATCACTTCCATATAAATAAGAATTTTTCTTTTTATCTTTTTATAGTTTTATCGAAATGAAAATTTTGTTTAATTCAAATATTTCAAAATATACGTCCTTCGTTGTCAAGATGCATGGATAAATAATACATATTCTTGAAATAAATCCATAAAATATATATTTTAAAGTATATTTTTACTTAATATATTAAATATACGATAGTCAGCCTGCAGTTTATGTTTTTTTTTTTTCTAAAATACGAAAAATCAACTGTATGCGTAGTTATTTTTGAATAAAAAATGATTAATATGTATTTTCCTGTTTTCGAAATAAAATACTGATATATTTATTTATTTTATACAACCTACATTATAAATATTTTCAGTTTAAAAGTATTTTTATTATACTTTTTTTTGGTATATATATATATATATATATATATATATGTGCATGTATATGTATAAAATTACGGCTATTTTTAGATGTATCTAAACAATAGCTGCCATCACACATTTTATGTGTTTAAATGGTTTCATTTTACAGAAAGTTTATATATATAATAGGATGGGCCGAAAAAAACTTTTTTTCGATTTTCGATGATGGGTAGTGTGCGGAAAAGTTGCCACTGTTGGCACTAAGTTTACACAAAATTTTGAGATTTTTCTGGCAATTCCTTCATTTGCCGCAAATGGCTTAAAGTTTTGCTCAAATGCTGATTTTTGAACTTTTTTAGCAAAAATTTTTAAAATGTTAAATTTATTTTCGCTGAATTTACTTGAAATGTCACGTTTAGTGTACGAAATGTTTAAATAATCTCTGATTATCTATTATTTATTAGTTATGTGCATTTTGAATTAGGCGATTTTTCATAGGCTTTTTGCGTATAACTGAGCAAAAATTGTAAGTATTGTTTGGTTCGTTCGTCCGTTTCTCTGTTTTGTCTTTATTATGTTCCTCTCTCTTCCTACGGTTTTTCGATGCGTTCAGAATCACATATTTGAATGCCGGACCACAGCATGTCTTGTAGCAAAGCTGGAAGGAGAGGAGAATGTGGAGTAGAAACCAAGGAAAACGCAATATGTCATCATGAGGATGATGGAGGAAATAGGAGAAGGGATGTTAATTATTTTTCTGATATAAAATACAGCTACTGTCAGAAAATTCAAAAAGTGAGAACTTTGAAGCAGATAGTTCGTCTGAATTAGAATTTGAACCAGGGCCTTCAAAATCAGACACACCAAAACGCATATCCCTTTCTCACACAGGGTTCGCTAGATTTATAACTGGTATATCATATAAATAATTGCGACCTCCTCACCGACGCGAACTGATATGTCCGTTCACTAACTGTAGGGTTCACTGCATTAGAAAAATTTTTTAAATTAATATAATTCTGCAAATATAATTCAGTTTTAAAATATTTTGTTATGTATAATACTCTCAAGGCTTATACTCCAATACGTAATTCAAATATTTATGCCATGTTATAAAAATAATCTTTTTTCAGTCAATTTAAGCAATTACAGAGAAAACAACATTACAATTCTGCCCTTTTGCTCGGCGGTCAGGGGGTTAAGGGTCCTGTCCCTGCCGGCGAAGACACTCACGAGCTATTGCTAATCCTATGGGGAGGGATTTTTCTAATATCTCGTTTGCATTTCGATATTTTTAAATAATTTTTTTTTTGCATTGGATAGCCGAGGTCCGTCTCTACAGCGCACCTCGGTTACTTTTTCGATTTTGGTTGCAGATATTTTTTAGAATGACACTTTCATTTTCAGAACCGGTTTTGAAAATGAAAGTAACTTTATTAAAAATATCTGCGACCAAAATCGAAAAAGTAGCCAAGGTGCGCTGTAGAGACGAATCTCGGCTATCCAATGCAAAAAAATTATTTTAAAATGTCGAAATGCAAACGAGATATTAGAAAAATTTCTCCCCATAGGATTAGCATTAGCTCGTGAGTGTCTTCGCCGGCAGGGACAGGACCCTTAAGAGCTCCATCCGTTTTTCAGGATGCAGGAATTGTGACAACCAGGAATAAGGATCTCGTCATCGATAAAGGAGATACGATCGCGCGATAAAATCGATACCCGCACTTGGTCAGGATACAGAAAAAGAAAGTTGAAAAGAAGATACAGGAGGAGGAATGTCTTGGAGGATGAAAAATTTTAACCATATTTTTTGATGGTAGAAATAGCAACACGATCTTTATAGAAAAAAAGGGAATAAGCGGCACCCTCGAGAGAAATACGAAGCACATATCACTAATGGCATGCGAACATGTACGTGTCCATTTCTATGAGCCTATACCTATTTCATGGACATCAGAAATATAAAAGGCTGAAGATTTGAGTACTCTATTAATCTAGCTCCGTTTCAATTGGTAAAGGTCTTAGGTCAAGTGGTTCTACCACCTAGTTTAGACAGTTGATGTCGCTGTCAGAGTGTAAGCTCGTTCTTATGAAGAATACATATAAAATGTTGCAGATCTCTTCTTGATTTTTTCCAAAGCAGAATTTATTCTGGCTTAGAAAATTATACAATGATTTTGCTATTTCTCTGCAGTGACCAGAAGGAGGTGTCAAGTGACCCAAATATTCCGAACAACGTTCAGACAACATAATGATTTTTTTTTTTCATCTTTCTGTCGACGGCGCTCCTAGTCCTCTTTTTCTCTATGAAGATCCTTTTATTGTTTCTTCTATCAACAAAAATGCTTGTAATTTTTCTTCCTCCTTAATCTTCTTTTTCCTGTATCTTCTTTCCAAGTTTCTTTTTCTGCCTCCTGACCAAGTCTTTATCGATGATTAGATCTTTATTCCCTGTTGTCACAATTCCTGCAAATTTCCTCCCTTATACGCGAAAAGCTATAAAAGTCACCTAATTCAAAATGCACATAACTATTAAATAAATCATAATCAGAGCTTATTTAAATATTTCGTACACTAAACATTACATTTCAAGTAAATTCAGCTAAAATAACTTAAACTTTAGCTAAAAATGTTCTAAAATCAGCATTTGAGCAAAACTTCAAGCCATTTGCGGCAAATGAAGGAATTATCCGAAAAATCTCATTTTTATTGTGTGAACTCAGTGCCACTAGTTGCAATTTTTTCCGCACTACACATCATCGAAAATCGAAAAAAAGTTTTTTTCGGCCCACCCTAATATGTAAGTACTTTTTTCTGTTTAACCCATGTATGCCTAGCGTCCCATTTTTGAGACGTTTCGAACTGTAACAAATTATTACTTTTTTCTTCTTCTTTACAACATGAAAATTGTATGAAGTTATTGTTTGTAAATGCCATTATCTATTATAGACAGATGACAGAATAAGATCGATATTTATTTGCTTAAATGAAGGTCTTTTTTCGGTGTTTATAGGTTTTTCATTTTTAAAGATAGCGAAATGTAAAAAGTAAGTTTTATTTGTAGTTTCTGTATCAATTTCCAAATAAATAAGTCATAAGCTTTACTTGTAGATTTCTTTGAAATACGTATTTTTTTTATTTGAGAATTTTTATGTTCAACCCTATTTTTCCTGTATGTTTGTAACGTACAAAATATAGGGCGCTAGGCGCAAATGGGTGCATATTTTAAGTCCTTTTAAAGATGATTTTGAAATATTTTTTTTTTCTAGCCTCAAATTTGATTATTCTTAATTTATTAATAATAATGCTTATAATGTTATTAGTCTCTGTAAAGAAATAAATATATTTTTAATATTTCATAAAAATACTAATTATAGTATATAATATGCAATTTAAAAGCTTTATTTTTGTACATTTAGACAAAACATATAATTATTCATATTCCTCATATGGATATTCCAACATTTAGTACTTTTATATTTTATCAAATAAATACAAAAATATTTTAGCGTATTTTTTTTAATATTTTCCCAGTTCGTTTTGCAACATTTTAAAGTTATTTTGCCACGAAATTTGAGAAAACAAAAATTTAGACATAAATGAGTTAAGTATTTTTTTTAGCTGATGTAATATGCTGTATAAATGATTTACAATACACGTATGTTTACATGAAATCGTAGAATTATTCTTATACACACACATAATAAATGTACAGGATAGGAGGAAAATAACTCCTTATAAAAATTATAACCTTTTTGATCCTTAGTCGTGTTTAATTATTATTTTTGTCTCTCGTAAGATGCTAGAAGGATGTATCTTTATGGAAGGTACAGCCATGAAAATTAGTAAACACCCCCTATTATCTCTGCAACTAATTAAATAGAAGAGAGTTACTGATACCAATCGATATGAAATAAAGTCTACTTTTTAATGGTGTATATAAACAATAGAGGCCCATCTACAAATAAAAACCAGGCCAAACTTTGATTTTTTTTTTTTCAATAGCAACACCAAATTTAGAAATTATATTTTAAATTTTCGGTTCAAACTATGTCTAGAAACGAAATGTCTAGCTATTTGAATGATAAGTTTTTTAATTATAAATAAACACAATTTCGATCTTGAAATGTTAAATTACTTTTTCATACTTTTATTAATATCCCCTGAAATTATAAGCATGGTTGATAATTTTGTGTGTGGTTATAATACTAAAAAAATTAACATAATCACATTGAAATTGTAATTAAAAAAATTATAATATAAATTATGTAATTATTAATATTTAAAACAATATAAATTGCAACCTACAATTTTTTTGATAGATTTATATTTCTTATGTCCTGCTTTATATTATGCGAATTCTCAATTTCAAATTTTTCTTTCAAGTAGATTTCGAATAAGGATTAAAGATACGTCAAAATGTGGTTTAAGACGTGATCTATGACGTGCGGAAAAGCATAACTTGAAAAAATATATTTTACTCATTTTATTGTAATATTTGGGTTGGCAATAGTCCAGACATATTAAGCGAGTGAAATGGTCATATTGGCTAGAAAAAATACATTAATAGATGTAACATAGTCATTCTGCAGCATTTCAACAATCGAGTGGCGGACTTCACTTTGGATACAGCCCCTAAAATATGTGCATTTAAAATAAAATTTCTCGGAAACTAATCGTATGAATTTCATACAAATTTGGATTTTGGCTAATTGCAGGGTGCCAAACTTGGACATTGCTATTGAAGAAAAAACAAAGTTTGAGTTCATTTTGATATGTAGACGGCCCCCTAAGAATATTTTATATGCATCACTTAGACTTTATTTCCAATCGTTTGGTACCTTTAACTTTCTTCTACGTCAATTTGTTGCAGAGTTAGTAGAGGGTGTGAACTTTTTTTTCCCACGACTGTACATACGAGAGTCAATGTTTTGAAAATAATGATTGGATATGGCCTTTCGCTTCCCGTGCTACGGAAAAATAGGACCTCTAATCTTTCGTACGTCCTGTACATTTTTGGCTCGGTATCCATGCATCAGAACATTGGTATAGAAACGGTGTCTTCATTGAAGGGTCAGTAAGAGAACCGCAACTCCCTCTTGAGTCTTTAGTTGTGTTGACAATAACTCCCGGTGTTACGCAGTCACAACGCGTTTAAACATATAGAGTTGGTAATTTTCCATTTGCGTACAAGAATTAATGTTTTGAGAATAATGTTTGGATGTAGCCGTCCCCTTCTTGAGTTTATGAAAAATGGGACCTTGTCAAATTTCATACAAATGCTTGCAGTGATCTATTTTGTTATTTTACATATCTTGAATGAACCACTTTATTTTAAATGGTAAAATTAGCCTTATTGAATGACATATTAATTAGGATGAACCCAGCCCTTATAAGTACGCCATTTTGCGGCACGCAGAGCTCATTTCTACCTCCCCTGGTGTTCGTGCCAGTCGTGTGATCAGCTGTGTGGACCGGCCCTTGTAAGGGCCTGCCTGCTTACTAGTATGCCAAGTGTTGCCACCGGTACTCGGCGGACATTGGCAAGGGTAGGGAAGTTGCAACTACCCGTCATTAAGACCGTTTTTATTTGATTTTTACTTTTTTCTTTCTTTTTTTTTATTTGTTGAACTCAGGAACCTATGTCACCCCCTTACTTTTATTTTTTCCCTGCTTCCCAAGAAATCGCACCTTGTCATCCACCTCATGTGTTCAGTATCAGGGGATGTGGAACATAGGTCACGGGCTCCTCGGCAAAAGGTCATCGCATCATCATTACGGCGAAAACAAGACAAATTTTACCCTTTCGAAAAAGTGCCATACAAGAAATCTGAATAAAAGAAAGTTGACCACTGGTAAGACTGCTTCATACATCTTGTTCGTGCGTTGTTCAGTGTACTTTATCAGGAGATAGACGTGGTGTACTCCTTTAAAGTTCAACAAGAAAGCCTCAACTCCCTGACTCAGACTTTATTTTATATACAATATGTCGCAGTTTTATGCAATCAAAAAGTGATTAAACATATAGAGTTAGTTCTTTTCAACCTGCTCATGGAAACCAATATTTGGAGAAGACTGATTGGGCATGTACATTCGTTTCACGTAGTTCAAGCAAGACCTATTCCAGATGTTTAAACTAATTCTGATCAAATTATTCTTGCAATGTACTGTGAACACAGTCTTTTTTTTACCTCAGGACGAGAGTAAGAGAAAGTTAATAACACAAAACTAGAAACAAATGATGAATTGAAAGAGGGAATTTGCAAGCGCTATTAAAAATATTTTTTTTTTGAGTATCTAAATAAGTCTGTCCCAAACACCCCCAAAAGTTTAATAAAATTTAAATTTCAGCAATGCTACTTATACTAGTTTAAGAAAAAAATGTTTTTTGTTTTATGAAAGGAGTGAAATATTTCCAAAGTAAATTCTCAGCCTTTCTCTATCGGAAAACTCTGGCTATTAGTAAATTATTATTTTTATTAGGCAAATATTCATTTATACTTTATGACTGCATTGTCTTTTTGGGTTGAAGATAGTTGAGCTTTGGTCGGTTGGTAGGATTCCCTACGTAGCTAAACCTGCTGAGTTTTATTTAAAAAATTAAACAGCGGTTTTTCAAAAAATATGCATCCTTTAAAATACGAAACACGGTGTCGGAAATAGAAACAGTTTAGATTATTATTTAGTTATTTGAATAACTATATTTACAACGGAAAATGTATTGCGCTAAAGAAAAATTCCGTATGTAATCGAATTAAGGTTATTTAAGATATTGTGAAATTACCACCCTAATATTGCTTTTTCTTAAATCTGTGCAAACCTATCCCTATTTTATTTGGTTTTCCACATCAAATTGAAATTATGAAGAAAGCTAAATATTTGAAAGAATTTAAGAGCCGTTGGGCCAAAAATGAGAGAAAACTTTCCAAAGTTTACTATCAGACTTATGTAAATATTAATATAAAATACCAGATATTTACACTTCAAATGTTATTTAGTATGAATAGAAACCTTTTCATAAACAAAAATTAAAAACGTGTTACCTCTGTGCCGCGCTTTACAAATGTCCCTGCTAGAGAATTTCAGCCCATGACGATTTTGTTTGCTGGTTTTCGGGCGTTTTTAGAAGAGCTTATGAACATAATGATGACACTTTGCATTTTAAAAGGGCAATAAATCACGTTTTTATCTAAGAAATTTTCGGCTAATGAATGTGATAGCAGAATGTGTTTTCTTCGTTTGCAATGGTATCAATATAATAACTCATGTTTTTATGATTAATTTTACCGCTTCCATCTGATATATACTACAACTTGAACTTACCAGTTGCTTTCTGCAAAACCTTTTACGTAAATCATAATTTATTTGACTTATGGAAGGGAAATTGTTTTTAAAGTCATAAACGTTTAAATAAAGGAATTGTATATCCTGTCAGGTAATCGAGATACATTTGAAAATATTATACTAATTTCAGAGTGATAGTTCGCTATTCCTGTACGATATAGAACATACCGTTTTTTTCATAACACATAGAGAGATAGTAAGGAAAATAAAGATAATGAACATTATTATTATTTTTTTTATTGTATTTCAATAATGTAACATAACTTTACTGAGAATAAATGAGAAATCTGATCGGATTTCTTAGCTATATCTGTAAGTCCTGATTATTTCATTTTTCACATAGAGTTATTGATTAACCTGTAAGCTTAGTTAAAGATAAGAAGTCACTTTATTTATTAAATTTAAGTGAACAATACAGCGAACTTCGCACTTAAATAACAGTTAAAAAAGTTAATTGTATCTTGAACTACTTAATAAATCTCGGAATTAATCATTTTTTTTTTTAATGGCGAAATAAGTATTTTCAGCATTTTTTACATACTCTTTTCACTGCTGAAAAGTAGTCGAAAAATTAATTAAAATTTTTTACATAATTTATTAATTAATATTTCACAACAGATAGCATAATACACCAGCTTGTGTATGTAATCTCTAGACGATATTCAACAGAGACGGCTTTATAACGTTGGACAAATCAAACCAAACACAAAGTACTAACTCAGTCAATTAAATATGAAAATAATGAAAGTATAATCCCGGCCCCTTGCATAAATGAGAATAACAGAAAGCAATGCAAAATATTTTAAAGAATTATAACTGGTGAAATATATATAAGAAATTATGAAACTTACCTTATGGTGTATGCTGCTGGCACGTAATATAAATAACCAATTTTTGTTATTATTAACTTTAACAAGAAAATAAACGCTACAATTTTGATTATTGAAATAAATTGCGGAAGTACCTAATTTCAATATGTGTGTATAAAATTAAACGGCATGAGATAACGAACAATATATAAGGCTTACATTAGACAATTTCTATCTTTAATATCTTTCGATATTTATAAATTTAATTACAGAACGTCATAATTTACCTGATTGTAATAGTTTAAAATTCTAGTTATATTAAATAACTGAAATATTTATTAAAATGATTATGTTTTACATATATAAGATTATTTAAAATAAAACTTAAATTCGAAATTTGTCTTGCATAAAGTGTTTTATTCAGTTATTAGCGTATCCTGAATTTACAAGATTTTTTTTTTTTTTTTTTTTAAGCAATAATATTCATGTTGTTACCTTTAAAAATATGAATGTAATTTTAACTCTATAAATAATTAAAAAAAACTAAAGCTCGCATATTCTTTTCAAATCAGAAAGCTTTTCGATGGATAAAAATTTAACATGAAAAATTAGATTTTGCGATGTGAAAAATTTCATATTATACAGGGTGTCCTAGGATTTTTCGAACAAACTTTAAGGGGACTGGTCACTCAGCTTCGGATTTATCCTCCTTAATGTGATGTCTATGGAATTTTGATGCATTCGTATACAAAATTTTTGTAAAATCTATGCTGAATTTAATATTTTATGTGTTAAAAGCGGGCAAACTAGGGGTAAAATTTTATCTCTTCATGTGAAATTTATAAATATTTTGAAAACTGAGAAAAAAAGAGACATCTTTTAGGAAATGTACACAAAAAATAGAAGTTAAAAGTATTAAAATCCCGAGGAGATATTTTAAAAATACCAATGCATAAATGCCCATAGACTTCGTATGCCCATAGGGAAATCAGAAGCTGAAGGATCAGCCCCCTTAAAGGGAGGTACGGTATATCACAAGGATTTAGGTTTGCTTAGCAACCCATGGTCGTCATGGGAATGTAGTATGTTAGGTGCAAGAAACGAAGAGACACAAGGCTGAGATCATCTGAAATAATTTATTGATCAAAGATATTACATGTTCTGTGGTAGATGATATATGAAAATGTCACAAATGATGTTCAAAGTTTCCAACATTGCTTGCGATGCATGCATTACACCATCGGACCATGGATTGGCGGACTCGCTCAAATACAGCTGTAATTTTTTGGATATCCGCAGCAGCTCAGACGAGTCTTGCAATCAGATCCATATCGGAATCACAGGCGTTGCGTATACAGCACTTTTCTGTGCACCCCCAAAGAAAGAAATTTATGCTGCTTGAATCTGATGATCGTGGTGGTCAAGAGCGTGGGTCTTCTGAACAACACCACCTAATGGCGAAAGAAGCCGTTTCCGACCATGGGCTGCAATGCAAATCTGAATCCTTGTGATGTCGTCTACCTTCCCTTAAAGTTTGTGCCAATAATATTGGGATATCCTGTATAGACATCATTACATAGTTCTTCAGATGTAAACATTTAAATTATGTATAATCATCTACCTTTAAAGCCAATTTTTGAAAAAATATGTAGCTTAAAACACCCTCCATTAGTTAGAAACATAAATCTTTGTTTTAAAATATATCTTGTACATTATGCCTAAAGATCTCGGTATTAATTTGAGGAGAACGTTTTATTACGAATTTGCCTATTACCAAATTATGATGCATGTAACATAATTATGGCGCGTGTTTATCGTGTTAATTTTAAGGATAAAGCAAATTGCACTGATAAATAAAAATAATAAAATTAATATAATAAATTAAATATAAATGATAAAATTATAATGTAAAGGATATATTAAATAATCATATATGTTTCTTTTTAAACTACCTTATTGTACTTTTTAAAACTCATTACTAATCTTAATAATCATTTATAACAAAACTTAATTTTGTAAGTTTAATTTTGTAAGTAAATTAGGGTCAGGTGGGGTAATTATGACCAGGGGGTAATTATGACCGCGGTCATATTGGAGAAATTGTGTATGGTAAAATTTTGTTTCAAGATTAGATAGTAACCTCATAATGTATATTTCAACTTAGATATTATTTATTACTAGTCTGAATCCTTTTTGAGATCCGAAAAGCAATTTAAAACTAAGTCTATAAAATTTTTGATAAAAGAATTTGTCACTTTGGCGTACAAAGTGGTCACAATTATATTATTATAGGTCATATAGGTTATATAGGTCACAATTATACAATTATGTTTCCCTCTGGAATAATTTCCATGTATTAATATAGTTTCTATCGATGCCGGATTTAATTATATTCCGTGTTTGCCCCAGGTTGGTGGCTCACGGTGAAATATTCCATCTTGTGCTGCGTTTGTAGCCTTGCCAACATATAATAGTGAGAAATTTTCCTTGCTGGGTATCGTTCCATGTGGTTTAGTTGGTAGAACGTCAGTGCGCTATACTGATGGCCCGGGTTCGAGTCCCGGCTTGGAATCTTTTTCACTGTGTTGGCCTTTGCGCCTTTTAAGCAATTACTTTGAAATTTGATTTTCATTTGAAATATGGTCACAATTACCCCAAACAAATGTGTATCGGCAAGTATATAGAGAAGATATACTGGTCATAATTTCCCCACTAGTGGTCTTAATTACCCCTTACTTACGTGATTGTGAGTTTTTGGCGGGGTAATTATAACCTTTATTATATAAGTATAATCCTTTTATCTTAAAAAAAAAGCAGATATGAGAATAAAAACTTTTAAAAGGTGTTCTTAAAGGATCAAAGTTACTTCCTATGTACTAAAAACACCACTTTTCCAAATAGTAATAACAAAAAAAAAAATAATAACAATGTTGAAAATGTAAAAAGTGGCCATAATTACCCCTCCTGACTATAGACAATGAATTCTATTAATTAGAGGAGGTGAAAAACCTTAGGATATATGACGGGATTCAAAATGAAGTTAAACAATGAAAGTATTTACTTAACTGTCTCAAAGAAATTTTACTCTATCCCTTAATTGCGTATGTTACGAAAAAATAAAGATACTTTATTTCTTTTGTAGATTAACCTAGAGATATACCAATATAAGTGAACCAAAACTTATTCCTGTAGATAATAAAAGAAAAGTACAAGCTCTAATAGAACTAGCTCATTTGAAAGCTATCTCATCTTTCAATATCTTATCTGCCAATCTTTAAAATGCATATAATAATCTAATAAAATTATCTTAAATTGAGCCATAAAAAAATCTAAATTTATTACTGATTTAGAGAAACGCAGAAAAACCGGAATACTTAAAAAATAATTCATATGTTAACGAAAAATTTTCAATTGATTACCAATTGCTTGCATTGTGCTGTTTTTTTCTTTTTTTTCAATAAGATTGCTCAAAAAATTGTGTACTCAATAGAATTGTCAAAGAAATGGCTCAAACAAACAATAATACTTTTTTTTTCTTCACCGGATCAGATTGTGAAGCGCAGTTGACCTTTTTAGTTTTATACGCTTTTTTAATGTTTCTTGAATTTTACGACAATTTAACGCCGTCTTTAAAAAATCTGAATTATTTTTTCAATTATGTTACATAAAATGTATAAGCTACATTATAACATGACGTATTTTCTATCTTGATATTTAGTACATTATTAAACTCGGGCATCATTTAGAGACTACTTATATATACTTGTGATAAAATTTGCATATACTATATAGGGGAGAGTAGACGAATTTGGACCACTTCACTTATTTTCATGTGTAACTCACTTAATTCTTGGAATATCTGCAAAACATCACTACACAGGATCAATCTATTCATCTACTAGCTAAATAAATCTTTAGATCAATTTCTTTTTCAAAATCTTAAATTTTATTTAAATTGGAAAAAATTGTCAAAAGTAGCCCAAATTCAGCAACTGGTCGCCTAAGTCGGATCCCCAGTCTCCTAAACTGGACCAAAGAATATCAAGTTGTGTTAATGACAAGGGGATATAACTAATTTTATTAAAAGCAAAGATTGAGATTAATGAAACAATAAAACCAAATAAATTCTTTTTTGTCGGTTTACTTCTTTCTTTTTCGTTTTTCTCTTTTTTCTTTTTTTTTTCTTTTCATTTCAAGATTTACTTTATATGGAGTAGATGTTAACACAACTGTTTTTTGGCTCCATCTGTGCTTTGATTTAACTGAATTTAGCAAGGGAGATAGCCTTTCTAATGATTTTTTTGGCTTTTTGGAGGGAGGGGGGTGTTTGTAGATGCGGCCTTCTTGCAGGTCAATTTTTTTCACAACTTACGCTCTCCTTTTCGTTTCCTATATCTTTAACAGCTTTTGCTGTCACGGATGCTTTTCTTTCAGATAGTTTGTATGTGTCCTTTTCAACATTATATTAAAAAAAGAATGTTTAAAAGATATGATCTATTCAAAAATAAATATGTTACGATTAGTGAAACGCAAACATTATATATTCAAATATTGTCGAATTCAGGTCCCACCCCCCCCCCCCCCCGGGAGCTTTTGAAATAACCACTCCCACCGGAAGGTTTGAGATTTCATGCGTTTTAATGGAAAAAAAAGTAATTCCACCCTCCAGAACTGTAATAAACCTTCCCCCTCCCTTCACGGAGTCTCAAATATCTTCCAGGAGGAAAATGTTTGAATTCAATTCTGTAAACCAAATACGCCGTAGGAATAAAGAATTCAAAGAAAATAAAAATAAATACTTGATGAAAGAAATTATAAGCAAAATTGATTGCATGAACATGTAAAAATAATTTTGTTTATATAGTCCTAAACTGTATAAAGAAATTGATCCAAATATACAAAAAAAACTTGCGTGGAGATAGTAATTCATTATTTAAAAAAATAGTGTACAAAGCGTACCGTCCTCGAAATTTATTACTTATTGCTCAAATTTATGATCTTATATTTGGTCCAATTTCAGCAACTTAAATTGGCCCAAGTAAGACAACTGTGCTATTTTTTAAAACAGATAATCTCAAGACTAAGAAGAAACACGAAATCAAACAAAATCGCATGAAAAATATGCGCAATATACAGATGAATTTATATATGTATATGAAAACATAACAACTTACCTTAGTTTTAAAGTATTCACTTACGTTTAGTAGAAAAAAATTAGATCAAAAGAGCGAACTTCGGGGTTTTTTTTTTAAGTTGTCTTAAAACAGCACGTGGTAGGCGGGTTTTTCTTCTAATCATAAAAGACATCATTCTGATGAGTAGGATTTCAGCGGTATATAGCGTCTTTTCCTGTAATTAACGGCAGAATGGCAACGGTCCAATTAAAGCTTTGGTCCAAAGATGGCTTCTCTCCCCTATATTAATGTGTGTGCGTATGTTTGTGTGTGTGTGCGTGCGTATTTGTGAAAAAAATAAAATGAAAAATATGGTTATTTGCGTAATGTTATTGCAATCCTTTCTGAACTCTTGGAAAAATATTTTTAACTTCGAACCGGAAATTAAAAGTATTCGTAAAGTAAAAATAAAAACTAATTTTCTCCATTTGCAAGGAAAAAAATAATTTATATTGTTTTAGCAGTTCGGAATAATTTCTGAAATGTAGTACAAATTAATATTTGAACATTTTTTTTTTTTTTTTTTTTTTTTTTTTTACATTATTTTAATTTCATAAAATGACTCATTTAGTCGAATTGCAAATCTTTTGTAACAAAATAATTACAAAATGTTAAATTCATGGTCTTGAATTAAAAAAAAAAAGTCTAATATTTAAACTCTATGTAAAAAAGCAATTTAAGTTTGTTTTACCTTTTTCGGAAAATGAATGAAATGAAAAAATATAAATAATTATAATCATGAGATAATTAGCTAGTTATTTCAGAAAGATAAAATATTTAGGAAGTTTTAATTTAATTTTGATTTTAAAGAATTTTAAAATCTACTGTATAAGAATATACGTTTTTTTAAAAGTAAAATGCTGTTTATAATTTCGAATAAGAGCTTCAATTTTTAAACGTTCAATGAATTTTTCAATCCAATTTTAAATAATGCCACATTTTCTTACGCACATTTTAAATACCTTAATGATTTCTAAATAAATTTTTGACGCATTTTTCCCATTCTTTTATTGCATTAACATATTAAAAAAAGGTATTTAAAAAAATCATTTTTAACATTTCACTGTGTGTATATGTACTTTTCTTTTTGTTACCGCATTTTGAAAATGCTTCTTTTTAGTTTATTTAAATTATTCTTATTAATGACTGCATAAACATAAACAAATTATGCTTTTGGAAAATCGCCAAAATTCTTCCCTTGTTTTTTTTATGTTAAAAGATCGTTATTTTTTTATCTAAGAAAATATATAATGTAAACATACAGTTATTAGAGTTATTTTACGGTGAAACGAGCAGCAGCTGGCATCCTAAGTGAAAATATCGGCTTCTTCATTCCCCTGGAAAATTCTATTATCTCTTTTTATGCTTCTTTAATTTTCGATTTGGCAATGCCTTCTACGTTATCATCTTCGACAATTAATCATTTGAAAGTTAGAAGCAAAAATCAAACGTGATTAATGGTAATGGAAGATGCATTTTTTTAATATTAACATTACAATCAACTGCCAAGTATTTTGTAAATTATTAATGTAAAAAAGCCTTTAAAGAATCTCATATTTTTTACTGAGATTAGCCGTGTTATATTCATACAAAACCTTTTTCTGTTGATGTTTTGGGATCACATATAAGAAAAATAACACGAACCATGCATCAATCAAGACATATAATTTTCTTTTTATACACATATAATTTTCTTCTTAAATTGAAATTTTTCAAGTAATTTAAAAATTATTTTTTTTAAATATTTCTGTTACTCCAGTTTACTTCAGAAAAAATGATTTGCGGTATATATTTCGATCGTTTTCACATATAAATGTATTTATATATGTAGTCATCATCATCATCATTAACCATTTTCAGTCCGCTGCTGGATGCAGATATCCTGCAGATTTTTCCATTGTTTCCTGTCTAGTGCTTTAGACATCCAATTAACACAGCCTACATTTCTGATTTCGTCACTCCATGTTACTTGCGGTCGTCTTCTTGGTCCTTTTAAATCTCTGTGATACATTGTAGAGTGTTTGTTCTCCATCCATTGACTTGTCTTCTCGCAATGTCCCCAGCCCATTTCCATTTTAACCGTTTAATTGTATGAATGACTTAAAAATCTTTCGTCTGATTTCTTATCCAGGTTATTTTCTCTCTGTCTCTTCTAGTTATGCCATCTTTCCATACGACGCTGTGTTGTCTGTAATATTTGTACCATCCGTTTTGTTGGCGTCCATGTTTTTGCTCCATAAGTTAGTGCTGGGCAAACACATGATAACCCTATCTTTAAAAACCTTTCTTTTCAAACAAAGTGGCATGTTTCTCTTCAGAATAATATTGTTCTTCCAGAAAGCACTCCATCCATTTCTTTCATTCATGATACAGTTATCCTATGATATTTCCTGTCCAAAGTACACGTAACTTTTCACTTAGTTAACCTCAGTGTTATTGTAGACGATTTTCTTTTTTTACTAAAATGAATTGAACACCAACTTAGTATTTTCCAAATTTATTTTTATTTCCACCTTAATGCAAGATTCTGGCAAATCTTTTAGCATAATTTCCAATTCCAGATATACTTCATCCCCATTTACCTTATATAAACTTTATACCTTCAAGTGAAAAAGAACATATTAATATTTTCTGTTTGTACGGATCTAGCATAAAGTTACTGAAAATTTTCTGTCACGTAGAAAAACAAAAATGTTTACTATATTCATACAAAAAAATATACTAAAAAAACTACATATTTATATTTTCATCTACAGCAAACATAGTTTAAAGTTAAATTACTTTAATAAAACATTTAAAGTTGATAATTGAAATTGTTATGTGTGACATATGGAGGTATAAGACAATATTTAATTTTATGTTGCAATGCACATTCAATAATGTAAAACACGGATGTGTAAAAAATAAATTAGTATTGTCTTTTAATTTATAACATTGCAGTTCTAAAAAATGATTTCTATGTTGATGAATGCGTTGTGGTTTTAAGTTAATATGCAAATTTAAAATATACTTATATGCTTCCGATTGTGTTTTTTAAACCTTAAATATTTCACAAAATAAAAAGAATAAAAGAAACGATGAACTAATTAAATATATATAGAAAACTATATGTAAGAGAAACGACACATTCACCTTAATACTTTAAGTTAAAACATGAATACATTAAAATGATTCTCAGTTTTTATTGCTAAAATAGGTGCTAAAAATACAATTAACAGGTTTTAAAACATTAAAACCAATAATCAGATGGTAAAAAACTTCCCGAGCGCTTTCGACCAAGCCCTGGTCATCATCAATGGGGTGAAAAATGAGAAGCTCATTTTTCACCCCATTGATGATGACTAGGGCTTGGTCGAAAGCGCTCGGGGAGTTTTTTACCATCTGATTATTGGTTTTAATGTTTTAAAACCTGTTAATTGTATTTTTAGCACCTATTTTAGTAATAAAAACTGAGAATCATTTTAATGTATTCATGTTTTAACTAAAAGAAACGAATTAGTAATTTTATTTTATTGTCTCTCAAAAATTTTATAATGATAATTTAGCATATTTGTAATGTATTTTAATTCGTATTTTTTATTGGAATGTTTCGTACATTATTCGTATTTCCGCAAAAATAAATAGAAAAAAAAATTATATAGTTCTTTTTACTGTATTTTTGAAAAACTTATTTTTGTTATGTAAATGATTTTCAAGGGAAAAAAAAGAAAAGAAAAGAAAAACGCCTATGCACAATGATTGTATGAACATCTAAAATATATTTTAGTCTGAACATTAATCTTACAGCTCTGCTTAAAAGATAAGAAAATATTTTTCAACAATAGCTTAACATACAAGAGAGGACAGTTAAGGCAAATTTTACAATAGCAGCACTACTAGCGTCACAACTGAAACGGGAACATAATGACAAGCTTCCTAAATTTATCTATGGATCTGAAATCCGTTTTTGCTCTATGATTTTTATATCTATCCTATATTTTTCGAGGCGTTCTTTTAATACGTTGTTGAATGCTTGTTCTTTTTAGTTTCCTTTGTGATGAACTCCAATTTTCAGACATTATTGTAGCATTTGTTTATACGTTAATCTTCATACATTGAGGAAGCATAGGCTAAAATCGTTATCCCTTCCAAGTGAGAAATGTTTATTGACGAAATTTACGTGTTTTCTATATCTGAATTTTCTCAATAATAAAAATGAATAACAATTTTTCTGGTATTACTTGTAGAGTTCAATACTTCGTATGTTCTTATTGCATACCGTAGACGATTTTTAGCTCACATTTTGTTGCATTTATAGCGTTAACTCTTTAAGAGCACGGAAAAAAAATCTATAAGATTCTGTTGGAATCACTAACAAGACGTATTTTACCAAAAAAAAAAAAAAAAAAAAAAAAAAGATAACGAGCATAATAAGGTAGATGCTCAAAAGCAAAAATATTCGCGTATTAGAATTTGTCTGTCTTGTCAGTATCTTATAATGACTAACCGCAATTCATTATTAGTCTGGGGGGTGGCGGTTGCAATCTCCATTGCGTTACCATTACGCCTTATGTAACTGTCGAATCTTGTATGTATATTAATCTATACTTCAAACTAAGTTAAGATAACTCTAACAAACACTTTATCCTGTTAGTTTCCAATGAAGTAAGTAGTACTTAGTTTCCTAAATAATTATATAGCTTCATTATTCTAAAAATGCTTTTATCAAACAGCCGGAAGGGCCTTGAAGCTATAGTATGACCGCCACGGCTTCGAGCTCATTATTAGTCTCGGGGATGGCGGTTGAAATCGCCATTGACTTACCAATACGTTTTATGTGACTGCCTAATCTTGTATGTGTATTAATCTATATTTCAAACTAAGTTAAAATAATATTAACAAACAGTTTATACGTTAGTTTCCTAGTAAGTAGAACTTAGTATCCTAAATGATTATATAGCTTCATTACTGTAAAAAATTCTTTTATCGAAAAGCCGGAAGAGCCCTGAAGCTATTGTACGACCGCAGTGGCTTCGAGCTCATTATTAGTCTCGCGGGTGGTGGTTGAAATCGCCATTGCCTTATCAGTACGCTTTATGTAACGGCCTAATCTTGTATGTATATTAATCTATATTTCAAACTAAGTTAAGATAACATTAACAAACATTTTATACTGTTAGTTTAAAATAACGTAAGTAGAACTTAGTATCCTAAATAATTATACTGCTTCATTATTCTAACAATTATTTATTTCTTTAACGTTTGCTTAATTTTCAATTTAGTAATGGAATCTTTATCAGTATTTGCTGCAAATAAACAATGGAAAGTCAAAAGCAAAAATCATGATTAATACTAATTAAAGATGATTCTTGTAATATTGCCAAAATCACCATTGATTAAAACTATGAAAAAATTAAAAAAATTAAAAAAATATTTTAGAATACTCACGCATATAGACTTTTATTACTAACTACTAATTTTCTTTGCAAATTTTATGTAGATTTTTTTTTTAAGTTTTCAACATGGTTCAAAAGTGTTTATGAATTCGGTCTTTGTGTCTGTCTGCAGTTTCTCCTGCTCTAAACTCTTACATTTACTCGAATTACAATGTAATTCATTTATGGTTTTGAGAATACGTATAGCATGATTACTATTGAAAATAAAGTGTCTAGCATTTATAGTTGATTTACAGAGACAATCAACGTAATCTCGTTAGCTATGGTCTATGAGGAAAAGTCGTTTGCAGGGATTTTTAATAATGTTACAGTATTTGAAGTACAATAAAATGCAATTGCATTCCTGAGGTGCACTGTAAAAAAAAATCCGACCAGTTTTCTTGTAGGAATCGGAAAAATAGTTGCCCTTATCGTACCGGAAAATTTCCCGACCCAGTTCGGAATAAAATCTGTAAAAAAAGGAAATAGTCAATAAAACGGTATTTTACGGGTTTTATTCCGATTTTACGGATTTTATTCCGATTTTACGGATTTTATTCCGAACTGTGTCGGAATTTTTTCCGGTACGATAAGGTCAACTATTTTTCCGATTCCTACGGGAAAGTTGGTCGTAATTTTTTTACAGTGTGCACTAAAAAACACTTTCTGGTGAAAATGGAGCGCAAAGATGTTAACATTCATTTACAGGGGCACACAAATGAATTTCGATAAAATAATGTATTTGGGCGATAAATGCTGGAAATTAGCTTTTAGTTTAGGCATCAGGTTTTAAGTTTACACTGTAAAAAGCAAATAAGACCAGATTTCCTGTAGGAATCGGAAAAATAGTTGCCCTTATCGTACAGGAAAATTTCCCGACCCAGCTCGGAATAAAATCAGTAAAATCGGAATAAAATCCGTAAAATACCGTTTTAATGAATGTTTCCTTTTTTTACGGATTTTATACCGAGCTGGGTCGGAAAATTTTCTGGTACGATAAGGGCAACTATTTTTCCGATTCCTACAGGAATACTATTCGGATTTTTTTACAGTGTACATATATTATGCGCTCTACGTAGTGAGTACAATTTCTAAATGCCATATAGAAAGATAAGAATTCTTAAGTATTACCATGTATTGATTTGCTTAAACGTGTGTTTTAATTAATTTATGTATTTTCCAGCTGGAAAACATTTAATAGAATAATAGATGTCAATAGAATATTAAAAAAAAATCCTATACAAGGCTGCGCAAAGAACTGCAAGCATTGCCGTCTATGGATGTTTATGTCTGGAAGTACATTTTTAGATGTTATTCTTTTTCAAAAAGGTTTATTTAACATATATTCTTTTGTAATAAACAATGAAATTCCGTTATAGTATTCTTCAAATGTCGGAACGTGTTTCATAATCTATGCTTAACGCACATTTTTCTTCCACGTTTTTCTTAGAGAGAAGATTAGCGTTAGGAAGTTTAAAATAATTAAAAGCTTATCTCCTATCAAGGAATTTATTTAAATTCCTAAAATGTGTTAATGTTAAATAAAAAAAAATAACATTTATAATATAAACAAATAGTTTAAAAACAAGGTAAATTCAATGTTACAATATAAATAAAAATTCAATACTTGCGAAATTTAAACTGTAGCACCATGTAATTGTCACACATACAGAGAAATAAATGGAATTTTCAATTAATGGAAATTCTATAGCCAGAATAATTTTATTTGCCACTAACAAGTTGTATTTCATTTATGTCAGCAATTTATATAACGTTTCAAACAGAGCACTAGATTTACTAGCGTTCAATTCGATGGTTTTCATTAGTTTGAATAGCTATCCGACGTGACAAGATTCTCTGCAGAATATCGAAAAGGATGTTTCCTGTACTTCTTGTCTCATTTCTTCAAGATATCTAAACGTAGAAGCTTTGGCATCAATAGATTGCTAAATGTCGATGATAAATTGAGCTAATTTGTCAATACATTTATGCTTTCTAAAAGTCTGTCTTTCCGTGTATTTTGGAGAAAACTGTATTGTACATATACATTTCGAAATATAGAATTTTTAAATATTTTAAAACTTTTAGATTACTCTGTACGTTCGTCTAAAAATATATGATAAGTTATTTGTCCTATATATATATATATATATATATATATATATATATTATATATATATATTTATATCATATCGTATACAAATGAAATAAATATAATTCTACTGAAAAAGTAAAAAAAAAAAAATCACTACATTTTTTTTCATAAAAGTTCATCTAACATTTAAAAAATTATGTTGAAAAATGTTTTCAACATCTTATTTATTTTCTTTTAAAACTTTTGAATTTAAAATTTAAAATTAACGCTAAATATTTACAGAAACAATTTTTAATTAAAGTTTTTTTTTTAAGTTAAAAAAATCTTAACGGTTATTTAACAATATTTAAATATTTTATAAAATTAAATATTATGTAGAAATTCGGCTAAATTATTTTCATGTTTTCGAAATATCGAATTTTTAACTATTTTAAATAAATTTGATTACTGTATTCGATATAATTAGAGTTCTTTTTAAAATATATCATAAATTATTTATCCTATACATATATATTTATTTATTTATTTCATATTGTATATAAATAAAATTAAATATAATTATACTGAAAAAGTTAAAAAGTCACTACATTTATTTTCATAAAATTTCATCAAACATTAAAAAAATTATGTTGAAGAATGTTTTCAACATCTTATTTTCTTTCTTTTAAAATTTGTGAATTTAAATTTTAAAATTAACGCTAAATATTTTCAGAAACAATTTTCAATTAAAGTTTTTTTTTTTCTAAGTTAAAAAAAAATCTTTACGGTTATTTAACAATATTTAAATATTTTTAAAAATTAAATATTACGTTGAAATTCGGCTATAGCTATTTTCATGTTTTAGAAATATCGAATTTTTAATTACTTTAAAACCTTTAGATTACTGTATTCGATATAATTAAAGTTCTTTAGAAAATATATCATTATTTATTTATCCTATATATATATTTATTTATTTCATATTGTATATAAATATACTTAAATATAATTCTACTGAAAAAGTAAAAAAAAATCACTAAATTTTTTTCATAATATTTCATCAAGCATTAAAAAAATTATGTTGAAGAATGTTTTCAACATCTTATTTATTTTCTTTTAAAATTTTTGAATTTAAATTTTAAAATTAACGCTAAATATTTTCAGAAACAATTTTCAATTAAAGTTTTTTTTCTAAGTTAAAAAAATCTTAACGGTTATTTAACAATATTTAAATATTTTTAAAAATTAAATATTACGTTGAAATTCGGCTATAATTATTTTCATGTTTTAGAAATATCGAATTTTTAATTACTTTAAAACTTTTAGATTACTGTATTCGATATAATTAAAGTTCTTTAGAAAATATATCATAAATTATTTATCCTATATATATATATATATATATATATATATATATATTTCATATTGTATATAAATAAACTTAAATATAACTCTACTGAAAAAGTAAAAAAATCACTAAATTTTTTTCATAATATTTCATCAAGCATTAAAAAAAATATGTTGAAGAATGTTTTCAACATCTTATTTATTTTCTTTTAAAATTTTTGAATTTAAATTTTAAAATTAACGCTAAATATTTTCAGAAACAATTTTCAATTAAAGTTTTATTTTTCTGAGTTAAAAAAAAATCTTAACGGTTATTTAACAATATTTAAATAGTTTTAAAAATTAAATATTACGTTGAAATTCGGCTATAAGTATTTTCATGTTTTAGAAATATCGAATTTTTAATTACTTAAAAATTTTAGATTACTGTATTCGATATAATTAAAGTTCTTTAGAAAATATATCATAAATTATTTATCCTATATATATATATATATATATAACCAATATATATATATATATATATAAGAAAATCGTCTACAACAACACTGAAATTAAAGAAGTGCAAAGTTATGTGTACCTTGGGCAAGAAATATCATCTGATAATAGTATCATGAATGAAATCAATTGAATAATAAGAAATGGATGGAGTGCTTTTGGGAAGAACAATATTATTCTGAAGAGTAGCATGCCCCTGTGTTTGAAAAGAAAGGTATTTAACCAATGTGTTTTGCCTGTGCTAACATATGGAGCAGAAACATGGACGCTAACAAAACGGATGGTACAAAGATTACAAACAACACAGAGAAATATGGAAAGATGTATGCTAGGTATAACTAGAAGAGACAGAAAAAGAATAACCTGGATAAGAAGTCAGACGAAAGTTTTTGACATCATTGAAAGAATTAAACGGCTAAAATGGAAATGGGCTGGGCACATCGCAAGAAGACAAGACAATAGATGGAGCACAAACACCCTACAGTGGTATCCCAGAGATGTAAAACGGCCAAGAAGACGACCTCAAGTAAGATGGAGTGATGAAATCAGAAAAGTAGCCGGTGTAAATTGGATGACTAAAGCACTAGACAGGAAACATTGGAAAAATCTGGGGGAGACCTACATCCAGCAGTGGATTGAAAACGGTTGATGATGATGATGATGATATATATATTTATTTCATATTGTATATAAATAAACTTAAATATAATTCTACTGAAAAAGTAAAAAAATCACTAAATTTTTTTCATAATATTTCATCAAGCATTAAAAAAATTATATTTAAGAATGTTTTCAACATCTTATTTATTTTCTTTTAAAATTTTTGAATTTAAATTTTAAAATTAACGCTAAATATTTTCAGAAACAATTTTCAATTAAAGTTTTTTTTTCTAAGTTAGAAAAACCTTAACGGTTATTTAACGATATTTAAATATTTTTAAAAATTAAATATTACGTTGAAATTCGGCTATAATTATTTTCATGTTTTAGAAATATCGAATTTTTAATTACTTAAAAATTTTAGATTACTGTATTCGATATAATTAAAGTTCTTTAGAAAATGTATCATAAATTATTTATCCTATATATTTCATATTGTATATAAATAAACTTAAATATAATTCTACTGAAAAAGTAAAAAAATCACTAAATTTTTTTCATAATATTTCATCAAGCATTAAAAAAATTATGTTGAAGAATGTTTTCAACATGTTATTTATTTTCTTTTTAAATTTTCTAATTTAAATTTTAAAATTAACGGAAATATTTACAGATTATTTTTAATACAGATACATTTAATTAATATTTACAGAAACAATTTTCAATTAAAGTTTTTTTTTCTAAGTTAAAAAAAAAATTAACTGTTATTTAACAATATTTACATATTCTTAAAAATTAAATATTACGCTGAAATTCGGCTAAATTATTTTCAAAACTGTAAAATAATTAATATAAAAAAGAATATAATTTTTAACATTGCAGATGGCAGTCAGCATATTAAATACGTAAAGTTTTTCTTTTTACTGTGTTTTGCAAATACTTTATTTTTAATTATTTAAATATTTTATACATTTTTAAAAATTGAATGTATAATTAGGGTACAAACAAAGGGAGTTATTCGTTTGGACATTCGCCAATATACCAAAAACACCATGTGCGTGAAAAAATGCGGAAAATATTTTGAAGCTCAGGAAAGAAATTATGTAAACATACTCCCATTAGAGTTATTTTAGGATGAAATGAGTAGCAGCTGGTAGCCAAAGTGAAAATATTGGTTCATCCCTCTGAAAACTCTATTATCTCTTTTTACGCTTCTTTAATTTTCAATTTGGCAATAGCTTCTCTGTTATTATCTACAGCAATTAATCATTAGAAAGTCAAAAGCAGAAATCAGTAATGATTAATGCTAATGGAAGATGTTTTTTTAAGATAGTGACATGATACTTAGCTGTTTAGCATATTTAAATTATTAATGTAAAATGTTTTTAGGAAATCGATACTTTAGCACATTCTGTGTGTTATATTCATATGCGAGAGATTTATTTAATTTTTTTTTTTTTTTTGGGGGGGGGGGGGTGGAGGAGTAAAGGAAGTAATTCTACTTACATGCGAAAATAATTATTATATGATGAATAATGTTTTATTTTGCACAAAACAGTAGAAATATAGGTACATGAGAACTTGATTATTTGAAGTTTTAAAAAAGTTACACTAAATAGTTCAATGCTACTGATTCGTTCAGCTCTTTTTTGTATAGATAAAGCTATGTGTTCTTGAAATATTTCTTGTTACAGAAAATTAAAATGTTGCTTTAAAGTTAAATTCGAAACATGTTAATAAAAAAAAAAAGATTTAAAATTTATTGAAATTTCTTTATTAGTTATAATGTGAACATGTTTCACGCTGATTTACTTAAAAGCGATTAAAATAATGAAAGAGATGTTACAAGTTAAAAATACATATTTTCTTGAAAACTTCTTTGTACGTTCAAGCTTTTCCAAGCTCTTCATCAGAGAATATATTAATAACTATAATTATAATAACTATAATGTTATTAATATATTCTCTGATGAAGATCTTGGAAAAGCCTGAAAGTACTAAAAAGTTTAAAGTAAAATGTATTTTTTTTAAACTTGTAACAGGTCTTTCATTATTTTAATCGTCTTTTAGGGGCACCGGAAAAGCAAAATTCAACCAAAAAATCGATTTTTACTTTTTTATACCAATAAATAGTTTAAACTTTTATCTTTCCAACGATGTATCACACATGTTTATATATATAAAAAAAAGTAATTGTTGAAATTATTCATTCTTTCTAAGAGGACTTCACAGCTTAATGGCCATTTAAATCTTTAATTGACTTTTTCTCAAAACTTGGATTTTTCATGATGTTTTATGTTCTTTTTTTCCAATATCTATTAAACTTATGAATTCAGACTTTTTTTAACACTTATATTATGGTATATTGCATACTTTAACACAGGGATTTAATGATTTGTTGAGAATTATTTATCATGATAAATATCATGATAAATAATCCTATTTATCATTATTATTTTTAATGATTTGTCGAGAATTAGGGCAGTGAAATCTTACTAAAAATGCTAATTTAAAAATGACTCTCAATAAATAATTAATAATTAATTTTCAGTTTCAGTTAGAAGGAAAATGGTCTGTTAAGATACGTAAATCATGTTATTCTAACTACTCTAAAAATTCTAGACCTATATCTTTCACCATTTCTGAGAATAAGGTATATAAATAAATAATAACACAATCTTGCTTAATGGTACACAATTCACGAACTTTAATAAGCTAAAAGTTAACTTCTACGTTTCGAGCTGTTTCTACAGCTGTCTTCAGGAAAATATGATGGTAAAAAGGCTCAAAGTTCAGAGACGAAAGCTTCCAGAGACGAAAGATAATTAGTCGAAACTTGACCAATGATTTGAATAGAAAAATGTAATGTTGCCATCTAGTGAAAACAAATAATTATTAATGAACTGAGATCAAATGAATCAAAAAGGTCGATTTAAAAAACCACGAGTGCCACCATCTACACATGAGGGACAAAACCACGTGTGCCGCCATCTACACATCAGGGAGAAAACCACGTTCAACTGAATTTTCATTCAAGTTTTGGCAACATTATACAAGTTTAAGCTGAAATATTGTAATTAGATGAATAATTATGACTTTATGATATTATGCCAGATTTTTGAGATATTATAGGATAAATTATAGTTACAAGGCTTATTTTCACGTGCAATAATTTCAACCGATTCTCTAATTTTACTTTCATGGGGTTATTGCACGGAACTATAATTTTTGCTTCAGCATATTTAATATGACAGATTTCATTAGCTAAGTAGAACCTAGAAAGAGCTGTACTTTGTTTACGATGTTTAATGTCTCCACGATGCTCCATGATCCTTACTGATAACTTACGTTTTGTCATGCCGATGCAGACTTTTTCAACATTATTAGATAAAGTGATAGGGATTTTATATATACCAGATTTTAGATCCATTGGGATCCTATCGATCTTATTACTGACGATATCATTGTGGTAAGGAGGTGGAATAGCGACCAACTTTATATTATATTTCTGTATGATCTTTTTTAGCTTTTCGAATATAGTGGGAATGTAGTGAAATTTTCTGTAAAGCATAGGATTATTATTCGGTCGTTGACCTGAAGGAGTGGGAGCGTTATACTTCTGAATTATCTTATCTATATATTTTGCTGTAAAACCATGATCAAATGTTATTTTCTGTATAAACTCGATTTCTTCATTTAATTGGTCGTATGAGCAAATCATAAATGCACTTTTAATGAATGAGATATTTTATATTGAAAAGGTAAATTTGCTGAAAAATGGATAACAGTGTTTTCTTTAATAGGTTTTCTATAAACTGAAAAGTTTAATTCAGAGATGCATCTATTAATTTGAACGTCTAAAAATGGAAGTGAAGCTATATTTTCGATTTCAAGGGTGTATTTTATTCAGTTACTTAATTTATTAATTTCGTGAAGAAAATCAGTACATAAAGTTGGTGAACTTAACATGGCGGAGATAGAGCTTTCCCGATTCCCTTAAGTAAAACAGTGAACTTTGTAAAGTTCACATTATATATTTTGTGTTTGAATCAAGGTGAAAAATTGCGTTTCAACTTATGATTTTATTTTATTCTTTATTCTAATTAATCATATATTATTCATTAACATTGATAAATAATTAATGTATTAATATTATTATTAATTGTATAATATTATTTTATTATTAATAATAAAATTGTTATTATTATTATTAATATACAGGGTGATTATAATTAAAGTCCGACTTTCAAAATGCTGTAAAAAAAGAACCACTGGTCAGAATTACTTCAAATTTGAAATGAATATACTGATAGAAGGGGGAAACGGTATGGCATAAGAAAAAAAAGTTCCAAAGTGTCTCAATAGATGGCGCTGTAAGCGGCATAACGAAAGTGGATTCGGCGTCAACTGACATTTTTAATCGAAATACGACGGTTTTGTCATGAGTTGCTCAGTAAACCAACCTTACTGTTCAATGTGCATGAGTGTTTCGGTTGTTTTACGGAAAAAATGACTTCCAAATCAGTCAACAGTTGTGGTACTATTAGTGGAAAGTCCATCCCCCACGGCAAGGTCGTACCACATTGGACGGGAAAAATCCGTTTTTAATTGTCCTTGGGCCAAAAACCGCATAAAAAGATAATAATGATTCCTTTTTTAATTGTCCTTTGGCCAAAAACCGCATGAAAAGCACATAATGATTCGGTTTTTAATTGTCCTTGTGCCAAAAAACGCATAAAAATCACTTAATGATTCGGTTTTTAATTGTCCCTGGGACAAAAACCGCATAAAGTGCGAAGAATGATTCTGTTTTTAATTATTGCTCCGATGAGACAACCGATAACGATTATCGGTTTCAACTTGTGGCGGACAATGGTGGACAGCATATGGAACCTGTCTGCCGCATATCTAGGAATGATTAAAAACAGAATCATTATTCGCTTTTTATGAGGTTCTTGACCCAAGGACAATTAAAAACTGATTTTTCCCATCCAATGTGGTACGACCTTGCCGTGAAGAATGGACTTTCCACTAACAGTACCGCAACTGTTGATTGATTTGGAAGCCATTTTTTCCGTGAAACAACCGAAACACTCATGCACATTGAACAGTACGGTTGGTTTACTGTGCAACTCATGACAAAACCGTCGTATTTCGATTAAAAATGTCAGTTGACGCCGAATCCACTTTCGTTATGCCGCTTACAGCGCCACCTATTGAGACACTTTGGAACTTTTTTTCTTATGCCATAGCGCTTCCCCCTTCTCCCAGTATATTCATTTCAAATTTGAAGTCATTCTGACCAGTGGTTCTTTTTTTACAGCATTTTGGAAGTCGGACTTTAATTATAATCACCCTGTATATGTTTTATTAATTATTATTAATTATTTTAAAAAAAAGATTTTTTAAATAACATTTTAAAAAAAGTTTTAAAATTTAATAATTTTTATTATATTTCGATAACATAAAAGACGGAAATGTTGTTTTTAAGCAGTAAAATGAAAATCGATTGATGAGGAGTATCTCAAACTATAAAAAGCGTACAAGTTCTGATACATGAGCCTTCTTATACAGGTATATCAAACTTCTTTTTTTGTAGGGTGAGGAGTTAATTAAGAGTATGTATGCACACATTTTTCTCAACACATGAAAAGAAGGAATACTTTACAAAGATCTTTTGTACGCTTTAGAGCTTAATAGCTGAAGAAAATCTTTAATTCCACATATAGATGGTTTTCTTCGTGAGAATAAAAGAAAAAGCGTCTTCTAAATTGTAGTGTAATACAACTTAATAGCCTATAGCGGTAAGTAGCGGATTTCAATTAATTTTACCAGAATATTTAATGACAGAATATTGCTTACCCCAAATGCTTTTTTTCATTAAGGCATTCTGTCAACAATGAGGAAAACTTATTATACTATCCTATGAAGATTTCTTGGAAATATTTTTAAAATATAAATTCACATTGAGTTTTTTTATTTTAGTTATTTCTTATTTATTTATTTATTCTGAGACAAATGGGATAATGATCGTTTTCTGAGAAGTTACAAAATTTCTGCTTGTGTTTAAATCAACATACCTTTATTAGAATCAATTTTTACACTTCTTTAAATGAAATAAAACAAAGTAATAAAAAGACGATGACATGACCCAGAGCAAGAAATATTCAATAAAAAGACGATGACATGACCCAAATCAAGAAATATTCAATAAAAAGACGATGACATGACCCAGAGCAAGAAATATTCAATGGGAAGACTATGCTTGATTAAATAGACCTTCTGAATTTTTGAGTATACAATTTATTGGAGTGCATTACCATGTAGCCAGTTTCAATGCTATTTACCAGAAAATTTAACAACACATTTTGGTTATAAAATGTCTTTTTTAATGTAGTGTCTTATTTTCAAAGATGAGGGAAACATATTTTTTATGCTATGATTGAATTCTTGAGAAATTTTTATAAAATATAAATACATTGATTGTGGCTCTTTTTTTCACTTAGACGAATTAAATAACCACTGATTCCTTGGAAATCTTAAATATTTCACCTTGTGTTTAACACAATTCATCCACATGACAATGAATTTATTCCCTTAATTAGACGAAATAAAACTCGGTAATAAATAGAATGTAGCATGGCCTAAATTAAGATATGTTGAATCAGACATGTGGAAACTATGCTTGTTTAAGCAGGACTTCTGAATTGTTGAGTGATACAATTGACTGACGTGAATCGATAGTCATTAAAAATGTTAACAAGAAAATTTGACAATAGAATATATTTTTATACATGTATAGAAAGTATATTTTTAAATGACGGTATTCTGTTATTGTCAATGATGAGGGGAAAATAACCTTCTCTACTATGACGCATTTCTTTAGAGATTTTTGTAAAATATAAATCTGCTGCGGTTTTTTTTCTTTACTTAGACGAATGAAATAGCCACTGATTCCTTGTAAAGCTATAAAATTACTCTTTCTGTTTAAGATAATTGTGTGTTTAGCATGTGTTTAACCTTGTGTTTAACATGAGAATAAATTTCTTCCCTTAGTAAGATGAAAGAAAACTCTGTAAGAAATAGATTGTAACATGACATAAATTATGAAATCTTGAATCAGACATGTGGACACTGTGCTTGTTTAAGCAGGACTTTTGAATTGTTGAATGCTACAATTGATTAGCGTGAGTCGATAGTGATTGAAAATATTAACCAGAAAATTTGAATAGAACATATATATTATATATAGAAAATGTCTTTTTCAATGACGTCATTCTGTTATTCTCAATGGTGAGGGAAACTTATTATGCTCTACTATAACGGATTTCTTTAAGAAATTTTATAAAACATAAAACCACGGCGATTTCTCTTCTTTGTTTACACCAATGAGATCACAGTGGGGTATTTCACAAATCTGGGCGGCCAAAATTATTTTTTTTCTTTTAAACTAATTTAAACGTTTAAAGCAGTAAATAAATGCACTTTTTGAAATAAATATTGTTTAATAACTTAAAAATCATGGATGTTTTGCAACTTCGTACTGATTTCTGTTGATCAAAATTAGAATTATAAAATAAATTATATTTATGATAAACAGTATTATAAAATAAATGATAATTATGATAAATAGTATTATAAAATAAATGATAATTATGATAAATAGTATTATAAAATAAATGATAATTATGATAAATACTATTATAAAATAAATGATAATTATGATAAAAAATGGAATAATACATTGAATAATTGAATAAATTATAAAAACAGTTTATTAATGATAAGAACAATTAGTTTGTAAATCACCAAGGTGGGATCTTTTAATCAGATGATAATTCAGAATCGCAATCTGTTTCTTCATAATCAGAATCCTCTGGATCACGAGCTTCAGAAGATTCCATAGGCAGTAACATTTCTAGAGTTCTTTAAGGAACAATTTTGATTTTTTTTTTCTTATCGTGGATCTCATTCCAGTTAAAACGGGATCTGAACTGAAAGGCAATCTGTTGAGAACATCACGGTTACAAGAAATTCTTGAAAAATTACGCGATAGATTTTGGCGAAATAATCGAAAATGTTTGTTCCGTGCTTCGGGTGCTTCTTCAGACAATTGGCCTATTGGTAGTAAAGCTTTCTCTATCACAATGGGTCCATGGATTAATATTTTATGCATTGTGTGTGACATTTGGATACCATTTATATAACTGGACGTAGAGCTGTGCTGTTTTTTTTGTATATTCCTTAAATTTATGAAGGTGAATTTTGTGGGCACTGGAAATTCAAGAATAACTTTAATTCGATATATTAAATTTTCATCAATGCCGGTAATTTCCATTGCCAGAGATGGGTCAGTAAAGAATCTTCTGCTGGTATTTCCATCATTTGTATTATCATATCCAGGCTTAGGAATATCTACACGTAAACCTAACTTTGTTTTGAAATTTTCTTGAATGCGCAATTTTGTTTCATTAACGAGAGCATTTTCGCGTGTGTTTAGCAAAACTTATCAACATAAGAATGAGTATTTAAACTTCTTTAGATGAAAAAAAAGAGTAATAAATAGACTCTGGTATGACCTAAGCAAAGAAATATTAAATCAGACATGTAGAAACTGCGCTAATTTAAGCAAGACTTCTTAATTGTACTTATTCTGCTATCTTTATAATCAATTTCTGGAAAAAACTTTAAAAAGTTTGCATTAAAGGAACTTGTTTGTTGATACGAATGGAGTAGCCACTGACTTCTGTAATAGCTTTGAAACTTCTGCTTGTGTTTAGCAAAACTTATCTGCATAAGAATAAATATTTAACCTTCTTTAGATGAAAGAAACTCGGTAATAAATTGACTATGGCTTGATCTAAGAACCACAAAATATTAAATCCGACACGTTGAAACTGCGCTAGTTTAAGCAGGACTTTTAAATTGTGTTTATCCTGTTATCTTTATAATCAATTTCTTGAGAAAATTTTAAAACATTTGAATTAAAGGAGCTTTGTTTGCTGATATGAATGGAGAAGCCACCGACTTCTGTAATAGCTTTGAAACTTGTGCTTGTGTTTAGCAAAACTTATCTACATAAGAATGAGTATTTAACCTTCTTTAGATGAAAGAAAACTCAGTAATAAATGGACTATGGCATGACATAAACTAACAAATATTAAACCAGACATGGAAAAAAGATCAGCATTAAACTTAAATCTGATTTTGCATCAAATATAATACGCATTTAAATACACAGGACTCGAATATGAATAGGTTCTTATTTTTCTTATTTATAATTCGTTTTCATGATTTTATAACAAATATATTATTGTTATATGTTATTTTTATAACTCTTTTTTTTTTATTTACTTATGTAGTAAATATTTATATATGCTTTAAAAAATAATTTAACAAATGGTATTTTTTTTTTTTTTTATGAGAGTCTTCGTTGTGTATAAAACATTATCTTTGAGTATTTAAAGTAAACAGATAAATAATATTACCAACCTTCTATTGTTAAAGTTTCGTTTTTAACAGTAACTTAATTTCAAACCAATGTTCTCTAATCAGGGTCTCTGTACGATCCATAGAAAAAAAAAAATTCATAAATAGAAAGAAACTGAGGTGGTTTAGGATTACGTCAAAATACAATAGAATCCCTCTAATCCGTACTAAGTGAGACCGTTGCCTGTTTGGCTTAGTAAAAACTTGAATTTTTGGGACATTCCGATATACATAGAGGTTGGTAAAGTACATTAGAGATCATGAGCAGACAATTGATTAATTCACAATCAACAGTAAAAGAATAACTATCCAATACCAAACTTCAAGATGATTCTGATGAGGAAGAATTGCTCGGATAGTTGTTAAAGTATTACATTATTATTATGCACCATTTTACTAATACTGTAACTATCACTTAACTCTTTAAAAGAGAATTCACTTGTAACGCTAACTTTTGTTACATTCAGCACATATCTGCGTAATATTACATCCTTACAATTCCCTCTGTGCATAAAAGATACATTTCAAACACAGCTTTATAAATAAATAATTATACATTTTCAATAAAATTAAAAAACAAAATAAATAAACGAATTATTGAATATCAAACATTCTTTAACATTTCCTTATATATAATAATTATAACATACTAACACACATTTATTTTCTGGAGAGTTATAACAAAGTAGCAACAGTTTTAATGGAAACTTTTAAATAATCCCTTAAAATATGGTTTTAAAATTTTTAAACAGATGAAATTAGTATTTTTTTCGAAATAGAAGTATCATTTTTTTCTTTATAAAACATAAAATTTATACATTTATTTTTGTTCGAAATCTATTAGGCATAAAAGTGTTATGATTTAATTATATAATTCTAAGGAAGAAAATTCATGTCACTGACAAAAAAGAGACACGAAAAAAAGTGATAGAAAAAATGAAGATTACGTTTTTATTTTGAAGAAATTTATAATAAAATTACAAATTTATTTTTATTTTTATTTCTATTATTTTTTAACGTTATTTTTTTCTGTTATTATAAAAACAGTCAAAACTTTTTGAAATATTTTAAATGGATTTTTTTACAAAGCTATTTAGGCAAAGTATTAAAAAATTCAAGCAGAATAAAATATTTAAAATTTTAGTTTCTGTTTAATTGTTAAATGTTTAGATTTCTTTTAATGTTATTTTTAAACATCAATATTTGTAAATCAGATATGTGGAATCGTCAGTTAATTTGATTTATATTTAACTGTGATGTTTATGTGATGGGAAATATGGTTTCTTTTATGTAAAGAAATTTTTTTAAAAAGTAGCATAATGTAAAAATTATAAATAATTTACCGAAGAGTGGGAAAAATAAAGCTGAGAACTATTTACATATTTACGTTAAAAGTTTTTATTCTGCCTTTATTTTAAGTTAGTTGTCTTAATATTTATATAGTTTTTCATGCCCCTTTGGCTTGTATATTTTTACCCGACTGCCAAGAAGGATTACGTGTTTTCACGCGTATCTGGGTATGTGGATTTCTTTATACCCTAGAAACACCCCAACGGCTGGATGAGTTTTAATTAATGAGGACTCTATCAATTCGTCTTAACCGTCCGATGGTTATAGACTCGATTTTGTTTTCATAAATTCAAAATTGCGCCGTAAAATACAAAATGGCGGTAGAGACGAAAAAAAAAAATTACGCACCCTATTGAGTGGCATATCATTGGATAGGTCTTTCAAAATGAAGACAATGTTTCATTGACTATTTTACAGTCAGAAGATCCATTTAAATATTACACAACGTGGAAGTTGTGTAGGTCTAGCTTTACTCTAACCTTCATCGACATATTCGGCCTCATCAAAACAGTGTTTATAGATAGGAACTAACTATTAAACACAATTTAAAAGTCATCAATACAAGTAAAGTAAAAAAAATAGGTAAGTAATATAAAAAAATAGTTTCACATTGATGAGAAATAATTAATTAGTTCGCATTTTACGCATTCGGGTTTTAATTTTTTTTTATTTAATTTTTACTTTTTAAAATCTGTATTACATTTTTTATGTATTTTATTATTTTCATATTTACATCGATTTCGGCTTTTTTTTTTCGATTTTTTTTTAATTTATTTGACTCATTCTTTATCGCACAAGTAGTCGAGTATTTTAGATCTTCATTTTATTAGCATATTGTCTGTATTTTTTGGCCCCCTGATGGATACTCCAATGTCATTAGGAATTTTTATTTATTATAAATTGATCTAGTATTTACTTAATGAATAAATCTATTTTATATTGTCTTTTTCGACTGTATAAATCTTTTCCACTGGTTAGAGTAATGTCAGGCTCTGTGTTTTGCTCACATTGCACTTTCAATCTTACGTAGCCATATGCTTTGAATAAGTCAGTTAATATTAAGTGTATCCCTGATCATGCTGTCTTTTTTTTTTCCTTTTTTTTTTACCCGACTGCCAAGAAGGGTTATGTGTTTCACGGCTATCTGGGTATGTGGATTTCTTCATACCCTCGAAACATCCCAACGGCTGGATGAATTTTAATGAATGAGGGCTCTATCGATTCGTCTAAACCGTCCGATGTTTATAGGTCATGTTTTGCTTTCATAAATTCAAAATAGCGCCCTGAAAAAAAAATTACGCGCCCTACTGAGTGGCATATCATTGAATAGGTCTGTCAAAATGAAGACGATGTTTCAGTGACTAATTTACAGCCAGAAGCTCCGTTTAAATATTATACAACCTGGAAGTTGTATAGGTAGGATCTCTAGCTTTACTGCAACTCTAATCTTCATAGACGTCTATAGGCCTCATCAAAACAGTGTTCATACATAGGAACTAACAATTAAACACAACTTAAAAGTCATCAATTCTAGTAAATTAAAAAAAGTAGGTAAGTAATGTATAAAATAGTTTCACATTGATGAGGAATAATTAATTATTTCGCTTTTTTATGCAATCGGGTTTTTTGATTTTTTAAATTTAATTAATTATTATGCAAAATGTGTTCAAGAACAAAACTATTATGCGTATTAGATCTCCCCGTCCGCAAACTTGAATATATTTTTTTTTCTAATACCTATAACTATTTAAAATAAAATCTTTCAATATTCGTTCGTTAAATATACTAGACGTCGAGAATATACTAATTGATAATTTTCATTTAGATATGATGTCACCCATCCGAATTTCTACTTACAGAGAACTCTCTGCACATTACAACTTCCGGAAAGAAAATTTTTAGCATTCGGAACAGTTTTACATTTCTATTATGAGTTTATCCTAGATCAGGGTTGGCGAACCTTTTTATAGTCGCGTGCCAATTTTTTTTTCAAAAATATTTTACTTGACCTTGACACGCCAACTAAAATACAAATTTAATGGATTGAAATATAATGAATCAAAACGACTTGAAAATTACTTATTAGGATATTTTCTAAAATGTAACATACATCTAAGTATTACACTGCAATAATTATAGAAATAATTATATATTTGAAATTAATTAAAAACATAATGTGATTAATTGTTGTATCCTGGATGAAAAATAATTAATATCATGTACATATTCAGTTAATTTCAACAGAATGAGATAAATGAATTTATATGGCAACCACTCTCTATTTGATTTTTTATATTCCAAATTCGCGAAAATGGCAGATATGAATAGTAGAAAAAAATATTAAAATTGAAAAA
Organism: Maratus speciosus; assembly: GCA_963932465.1. Taxonomy (NCBI): domain Eukaryota; kingdom Metazoa; phylum Arthropoda; class Arachnida; order Araneae; family Salticidae; genus Maratus; species Maratus speciosus. The sequence goes on along the minus strand of OZ010790.1, from coordinate 544,634,874 downwards.
AGGCAGTTTATTTAAATTTAAATAGTTCTGAAATTAATTTCCAAGTTGCCATAATTTGCCATCGTTAATAATCTTTCTTTCTTGATAGTTTTCAAATATTTTCTTCGTTTGGTAAATTTTCGAAACCATATTGAATAAGATTAAAATTCTTCAATTTGCAATTAATCGAATTTAGAATCTAATCAGATCATCTAAGTTTGTGTATTTTGTGTAAAATCGTTGTATCCTCATTTAGAGATATAATCAACGCCGCGCCGTGCCAAAATTATTCTTTGGCGTGCCGAAAGTAACACGCATTGGTTCGACCACGCATAGGTTCGTGCCATAGGTTCAACGACCCAGTTCTAGATCTTTACATCAATGGTTTTTCCAACTTTTTCACTTCCTCTTCAATACTTTCCAACTGCAGGACATTCTCATGGTATCTTCGGATTCTTTTTTTCAGGATGGCCTCTTCTGCCTTATATTCTGCTCAATCTACTATGTTAAAATTTACATAATATTCTTTGCATTTCTTAAGTTAAGATTTTTTGTTAAGTAGCGTTGATCTTTATATATTTTTAAAAAATTAAATTTCCTTCTTTTTCATTTTAAGCATAATTTCATTTATTATTAAGAGGTCTCGGGACTCTTAAAATTGGAAAAAAAGATAAAAAAAGAAATATCTTAAAACATATTTGATTTTAAGACACAATTTTAATTCGAATGAAAGATATAAATATGTTCTTTTCTAATGTAAAGTTTCTAATGTAAGATGCAGAATTAGCATTGGCAGGGGACTCCAAACTGTCAGACATTTCACGAGCGGAAAATCGGCATAACAGATTACGTGCAGGATTACAAAATAAATTTTGCAACTAGAATGAAAAATTTTCTGCCTACTTATACTTCAAACTGCAATAATTACCCTGAACCTAAATAAATTTCTATTTAAAGTATTTTTATAATTTTAATACAAAGCTGTATTTATCTAATGCAAAATTTAGAAAATTTCAACAATATAACCACCTAAAAAAAATATTTTTTTAAGAATAAAATGGAAAATTTAGGTTCAGTTTAAACAGACTAACATGAAACACATGTTTTGGAAAGTTCATGAAAAAATTTCCAGGCGTTTTTGAGATATCGTGTGCGTTATGCCCGAAAACGCCATTTGTAGAAAGATAACTTCAAAGTTTCGGAACCGTCGCTTCAGCTATGGAGCGGGTATAATTCTAAAGCCCATAACTACTGTTCTAACGGGAATTTCAAGGAAAGAATTATATCAAAATGTTCAGAAAAGATAGGAGTTTAAAATCTAAAAAATTAAATTTTGGAAAATTTTAAAGCTTTAATCTTGAGACACCTTAAATAATAGAGGAAAAGGTCCAAATACTGGCTAGGGTCCAAATACCGGCTACTAGGTGTACTGAGAACTGAGCGCAGCGCAGCCTACCGGTGATAGGCAGAGTTTGTAACTTTAATTAAGAGACGAAAGTTACGAAAAGTACGTCGCTGGAAGTCTGTGTCATTTACAAATAGTAAATGCAAAAGTGTCGAATCTACGTAATCTGATACATCAAAAGTTTTTCAGATATGTGTTTCTCATTTTTTTTAAATATACTGACCGTATATTGGCTTGAATTGTTGATTAAGTTATTTTCTAGACATATTTAGCATTCAATTGCCACGCCCACAGTATTGGTATTTTATTATATGAATAAATAATACCGGTTTTAACTTAAACATAGCAGTGGTCCGAATACCGGCTACCTAGAGTGGTCTAAATACCGGCTAGCCGGTATTTGGACCTCTCTCTGTTCCATAATTAAATAATTAATTTATATGGTTCACAAATAGTCCCCATCCCATTTCGCAATATGAAAAAAGCAACCATGGTCGTAATTCTTCAGGACCGACATTGGTTACCGGATCACTTTCCAGAAAAAAGCTGTTGGACACTACAAAATTCCCTGTAATAAATGTGAAGAGAAAAAAATTGACGGAGTAAATCAGGCGAAAGAGGCAGAAATTTGATTTTAACTCTCTCGCTGCTCAACCCGAGATTTCCTTGGGCATCGTAAAAATAGCAAAATTTGCGCAACTAGAGATTTCCTCGGGGTTGCACTTTTGTCGTCTTATTAACCCTCCTTGATTATTCCCACCAGTTATTTTTTTATTGTAAATTATGCCTTATTTAATTGGAGCATTTTCCCGGTTAAATTAGACAAAAACTTTTGTTTTGAAAAACCGGTGACAAAAGAATAAAAATTCTTAAAAGACGCTCGTCGCGAAGGGGATAAATATGCAATTTTTGAAGCTATTTTGATAAGACAATTACGCAGCGAGAGGGCTAAAAAAGTGAAAAAGGAAAATATCCAATAGAGGAATATGACAAATTTGTGTCTTCTGCATGGGTGCTTTCTCTGTTGACAAATGGGGGAGGGGATTCTGGGTTCAATGTTAAGAATGCGATATGTGGGCTGATAGGGACTATACCGACGCAGAGAGTGATTCCCACCAGAGCAGATTATTCCCACCAGTTATTTTTTTGTTGTAAACTTTACCTTATTTAATCGGAGCATTGTCCCGGTTAAATTAGACAAACATTTTTGTTTTGAAAAACCGATGCCAAAGAATAAAAATTCTTAAAAGACGCTCGTCGCGAAAGTTTTAAATACGCAATTTTTGAAGCTATTTTGATAAAACAATTACGCAGCGAATTGCTAAAAAATGAAAAATAAAAATATCAAACACAGGAATATGATAAATTTGTGTCTTCTGCATGGGTGCTTTCTCTGTGGACAAGAATGGGGGAGGGGATTCTGGGTTCAATGTTAAGTGTGCGATATGTGGGCTGATGGGGACTACACCGATGAGGAGACTGATATTATGCTTTTGATTTTTTCAGATAAAATAATTCTCATTTCAATCAGCAAGCTTTTTTTTTGTTTTACACGTTAAAAAACAAAATTAGAAACATAATGGAAAGAAGACTGTGAGAGATAGTCGTAAAAAATTTCAGAAATTTGACAAAATACTTATTAATCAAAAATTGCGTATTTTTTCTGTACATAAGAAATGTTATTAATCAATACAATTTATTAAAATAATATTCGTATTGCTTAATAATTGTCATTAGCTCTATTTGTGTGATCTTTTGCAAAAAAACTTAGGTAGCCGGTATTTAGACCCCATTTTAAAAACTCAAAATTTGAAGACTTTCGGAATTTTGCTTCTTATAAACAGAAAATGGCTTTTAAACTGAATTTTTTTTTCTCTAAACAGGTGTAAGACGTCTCAAGCTACCCTGCTGTAACTTTTTATTTTATTATTTTTTTTTAATTGTATGATCTAGATTGAAAACAAAAGTGGTAGCCGGTATTTGGACCCTTTCCTCTATAAAATTACTGTAAAGGGATTATAAGGCAAATAAATTGTGACATTAACTAACTGGCATTTAAGGTACCTACTAACGTTCAAAGATCTTAAAAAAAAAACGTAAAATACTGAATAAATACGCATAATTTTCATTTCTGTTGTAACACAGAACGGTGAAAAAAACCTAAATTTCTGGCAATACCACCTCTGGCAATACCTCAAAACCTTTTAAAAAATTGAGTGGTATGTCATTTTTTTCAGAAAAATTCCATGATTATGCCAGACAGCGCACATTGAATTAAGCTAAATTTACTTAAATTTTCTTTGTACTTCATATTACTATCCCAATTACCTGTTCACTGAACTAACAGTTTTACAAATCTTAAAAAGGATTAAAATTTTTTAAAATGTCCTAATTTACATATTTTTTATTCAAAATTACCATTTTTTTATATTTGAATACCTATAACAAAATCCCATTATCACATAGAGCTTAGAGTATAGTTCAGAGTATAGTGAATTATACTATACTAACTATAATATACCATATACTAATATGGAAAGCATTCTGAAAAATTTTCACTGAAATAAGTTTAAAACATTTTATGTAATGAAGTTTACCGAACATGGGGTTAAAGGAAAAATTTAATTTCTAGAAATCGCATTTAAAGATTGCTTTTAAATGTTTCGGATACATACAAAATTAATCAAGATGTCTCAATTAACCTTCTGGCGACCAGAACGGCCTAAACGGCCGGCCAAGCAGACGACCGAAGCCGCCGGCCGAAAATGGAAAGTCATTCCTACCCCCACTTACCAGAAGGGTGGTAGCTATTCCAATCAATTTGCCAATTGTTTGGTTGTCAGGTGGTTCCTACTTTCTATTTCGATAAGAATCAGTCCTTCTTTCATGCTGACTTTCCCTAAAAGCGGTAGTTTTGCAGGGATTTTTTCAATGGAAAACTTTAATTAGCTGAATATTGTAAAGCATAACAAACTATTAAATATACGCTGATTTCTTAATTAGTTGAGCTTTCTAAAATTAATATAATGTGTGTATTTATTAGATTAAAAAATCTGTATGTATTTATTAGATTAAAAAATCTGTATGTATTTATTAGATTAAAAAAAAAAATCTATATGTATTTATTATATTAAAAAGTCTGTATGTATTAATATAGTTAATACATGTTTTTTAAATGTATAAAACGATATAAATTTATTGATAAAAAAGTTTTACTTTAGGAAATTCTCTAAACGTGTAAAGAGATTTTTCCATTAAAAGAGCTTTTTTTAAACTAAAAATTGTTACAGCCATTAAACGAAAATTACGCGTTATATATATGTATATATATATATATATATATATAAAGATATTTTTTCATGAAATGAGAAATTATATCTTACGATTTAATGTTTCTTAAGTTTTTTTAAAATAATATACATGTATATATAAGTCGATGCATTTTTTTTTCGTTTCTTTATCCATATTGTGAAGAATAAAAGTTGTTTTTGTAAAATGTAATATAATTTTGTAAAAAAAAAAAAAAAAAAAAAATTGTAATGAAAGATGAAATTAAGCCATCCAAATGTCAAATTTGAACAACTTGTTTTGTTTGCAAAACCTAATAAAATGAAAATAATTAATGAAGAGTGTGGTTTTATAGAACTGAATTTTTGTGAATCGAGCTATTTTATATAAAAGGAATTTTATGAGGGAAACTATTTTATTAAAAGTAATTTTGTGATGGGCTTTATTACTATTACTATTATTATTATTATTCTTTTTTTTTTTTTTTTTTTTTTTTTGTATGCGTGTGAAGGGTCTGTAAAGAGACCCAAAAACTTACCTGAATCGACACCTGATATATATATATAGATAAATAATAATTAATTTTTAAATAAGGCAAAAATTATTCATTATAATTTATGCCATTTTAAGAAAAAGAAAGGCCTTTTGCCTCGAGAATAATAATTTTTATTATCTGTGTTTATGCATAGCTTTAACATGCTTGCATTAATTCTAAAAACATTTGTTTTTAACTTCATGAAGATGATTATTATTAGTGATTCTTATTTTGATTAAGAATAGTTGTCGTTTAAATATTATCTTAAACAACACTACTTTAACTGCTAAAATAACTGTTTTTATAGACTGCAATAACTTTTCAGTAAATTTTACAATGCCGCGCAAACTTTCTTATAAAAACTATTACTGTTTCTTATAAAATTATGTGACCATTCATTGAAATTATGTGGCTTTAATATATTCTTGCATTAAGATACTTAAAATATATTAGCGTTTTATACTGAGAGCTTTTTTAGATGCAAGTAGACATCATAAAAAGGGGGGGGGGGGTTATATACCATTTAATCTTGGTGTAAGCATGTAAAAAGGTTTTTTTTCTTTTCTTTTTTTTTCTTTGTAAAGTCATGAATATTTTGCACTGTATCAGAATTTCGACACTTTATTATAATGCCTGATAAATTTATTACAATGCGTAAACAATTTTATTGTGTTCAAGACTGCAGAAATATTTACCAGGAAAATAAATATGGTATAATAACTGTTATTGCAAAAAAAAAAAAAAAAAAAAAAAAAAAACCTAATTGTGTAAAATCTATAATTTATGTAAGCTCTAAATTAGTGCAATCATGTAAATAAGTATTTATAAACGAAAAACACACAGGAATAAATAGAAGTAAGACAAATGTACAATAAATAAGTGAGTCTACCATATTCAAATTGCATCTGTGCATGTGAATACATGAAAATAACTCTAAAAAATAACAAAAGTGTAATTTCTTTTGTTATCTTATAATGATAAAAAGAAAAAGAAAAAAATTACGTTCAACAAAGCTGATCTTTCTGTCAAATCTACAAAGTCCAGTTTATATGTAAAATTATGTAAAAATTATTATTTAAATGCGTTTTAATCAATAGTGTTTTTCATTTAGCAATAAATTTATCAAATCTTCAATTGCTCACTGATGACCATCTTCCTGCAGTTGTATCTCTAAAATAGTTTCGAAATTTTTATTTCGATAAAAATTTCTTTCAGAAGTCTTGCTTTTATAAGTAAAAAGGAAAACGTTTTTCAAATTACTATCATCTGAATAAGAATACCTGCTAAATTTTTCCATCTAATACTAAATAAAATAGTTAGTAATAATAGAAAAATAGTTTAGGTTTTGTTTGTACAAATTATTATTCGATAAATACATATTACAAAATTTATATATGCTTATTATTTAAAATAAACAACTTTCATTTTATAAATAATATGGAACAATATGTATGAAGTTGCATTAAAAGAATTCATGTATATCCTATACCACTTCCTGAAAATATCTAAAACTAGAGGTAAAATATAATATAAGCATAAACATCTAATTGCAGTGTTTTTCAATAGCGCGGTACTGAAGGTTTTTTTTTCCCCTCAACACATTCATTTCTTATAGCATTGAGCCAAAGGAATAGGATTGTCTGTAGCTTTATTATAAAAGTCTGAGAAGAAGCGACATTGTTTTTACTTAACTGTTTTCTACAAGCTGACTTTGAAATTTGAAACTTATCTTACTTTATCACGAAAACAGCTGTCAGGTGTCATGATAGTGGTGGATGCGGCCTTGGGAACTGAAAAATATCCATGTACATGGCAAACAGAAGATCCCCAACGTTCTTGATAATATCATTCAATTTTCTGTAATCAGGTACTGTTTTTGAAACATAAAAAATTACCTTCTTTTCGATCGTTCCGATCTGGATGTGAGTAAGCGATATCTTATGGAGCAGACTCCCCTTGTATAACAAATAAATAAATCCAAATAAATTTTGTAAAAGTTAGTTCGATCACATTCTACATTTTGTTTACAGATAAAGTATATCAATAAAGAAACATCAATTTATTTTTAAAATGTAATATTGTTAATTTTTCATAAAATGTTCATGCAAAAATATTATATAAATTGTTCGACAATTTATGAATTCGAATTCTCTTAAAAGTTATCAATCTTGAAATTATTCATTCATAAAATTTAAGAAAAATGAAAAAAATGTTTTTTTTTCCTTTTTTTTAGTGAATCACTATTCAAACAAAATGTAAGCCGTGTGACATTTTTTCCCATGCTTTGTAAGGAGAAAGGCTCGAAGCGAAGTACCTATTTGTTTTCACTTTCTTCTCTTTTATCAAAAATCTTTTTGAAGACGGCCGATTGGACCCCGTGCAGTGCGCATCACAGAATGGAATTCCTTAGTTTTTTTCGAATACGGTGTTCTTGCAGTACTCGTTACAAGGACGAATCCAATTTTCTATTAAAAAAGAGCGGGGGGTGGGGGTCATGTCTATTTGTCGGAAAGTGAGGGGCTCATAACTATAATATAAATTCTTATAACTTATGTTTGCTACAATCTACAATTCTAAATTCTCTGTTTCATGACACATAACAAAGTTATATTTTCATTCTTAAATGCATAAAATTTTCAGGTATATTCGTAAATTAATAACATTTGGAGATACATTCGTAAATGTATAAAATTCATAAGTTATATTCAGATACTAAGAAATCGAATAAAGTTTCAAGATTGCAAGATCTTTCAGATAAGTTTCAAAAAAGCTAGCTGTTTTGTTTGATTTTTGCGACTCTACAGTCACGAAAAGATTATTAAAAGGGAGCAATTAGTTATAATTGAAGCTGCATAAAATATATAAAAAAAGTGAAAAACGCTGATCGATTGCTGACGATTAAAGAACGAGTTTTATATATTTCCATTTTAATTACATTCTGTGCGTCAGAAAAATTTGCGGTGTTGGGCGAGATTGTCTTTAAACTAACTTCACATAATTTTTTTAATGTATTTTTGTATCTTTCTTCGTTTAGATGGGCGTCATGATACTCCATGACACCCATGGATGTGCGCTTGACTGGTTAACAAAAATTTTCTCGCAAAACCAGAAATAATGTTTATCGTTTAATCTGTTAATTTTCTGCCAAAGTCAAATACAAATTTAAACGCATTATAATACTTGTATAATATTATAATATAACATTTATGCTGCGTCAACATGTCATACGGTTAAAAATCTCAAGTCTTTCATAAATTTATTTGAAAAAAAAAAATATCAGAAATATGTTTCTTTTTTTTTCTTTTTTCTTTTTCTTTTTTTTTCTTTTTTTTTTTTTTTTTTTGAATTTATAAATTGATAACTAAAGTAGATATGTGTGAGCTGCTACGTGAATACTGTCAATGTGTTTAAATAAATGCATTACAGAAGCTAAAGGTTAGACGTTATTTTTAATAAATGTTACTGCAATTCTTTTTCAGAAGAAAAAAAATGTTTTGATAATTTGGAAGGAATGAGAATATATATATATATATATTTGTAATATTACGCACACAAAAACCCCAATGAAGCATTATTTTTTCTATTAGAAGAAATCAGTCATTCAAATAAAGATAGGCTTGCTTTATTTTTCTTCTTTTTGCATCCTTCCAACTAATATGAATAACAAAATTAAAAAAAACTGTATACTGAAATAAAAGTCTGAGACAAATGCCTACTTTAAATGAAGCTGTTGTTAAGATGTATCTTTGACGTGAAAGCATATCCATGGATAAAACATAGACTATTATTAGATGAATTTTTAATTTTCTTTTAATTGTTTCCCCACTACCATTTTGAAATAAAAGACAATAATTTTAAACTCTTGCATTTGACAATTTAATGATTACAAAGATATTACTATTGTTTTCTGGATTATGATTTTTTAAAAAAGAGTTTCCTCTCCAAGAAAATACAAAACTTCTTTTAATAAGTGCAAGGTGTGTATTTCACAATAATTTTGAGAAAATTGGAATATTTTTATTTTTTTAAATGCAGTTTAAATTACTTAACCCTAAAAATCTCATCGTTAAAAAAATTTCCCCTCATCTTATCAGAGCTTATCTTATAAGGGAATTATTTACCTAATGACACAATAAAATTTATTTGACTTTTTAATCCTATGACGACATTGAATTACAAAATAGAATTAACCAGCCACTATGTGATAACATATTCTAACTTTTTTTTTTCATAATAATAAATAAAATAAATAAATAATACAAGGATGTTTAAGAAATCTGTCTTTAAAATATGTCGGAACCAAAAGATAATACATTCTGAAGATTTAAACTGCTTGAAAAAAAAAAAAAAAAAAATCAAGAAAATTAAATTAAAACAGCATTCAGAGCTTTTAAGGAGCAACTGGATATCATAAGGCTAACTTAAGGCGAAAAAGTGCTCCTTCTGCAACTACAATTATCACCCTTTCTTCTGCAACCGTTTGTGGTTAATAACAAATGGCATTTAAAAGGAAGACTTTTGTCTTCCTTTGATATTTTAGTATACCTGAAAGTTGAAAACAGTTGAATTTTACGTCTACTTGGCATGCTAATAAGACTAAGGAATGCGGGGCACAAAATTCTGTTTTTTTATGTGTAGATGGGGCATTCTCACAATCTTTTGACTTTCGGGGAAAAAAATCTGGTGAAATTAAACTTCCTTAAATAACATTTTAATCAGATAGACGAATGCCTTAATGATTCAAAATAAAGAAAAAATGGTCAGCAGTGAAAAATATTTTATTTAACTGAGGTTTAAGTTAAACTTGCAGGTTTAATTTTCCTTACCATTTTACCACTATAACGTTTTATTTTCTTCTAAATTTTTACTTATAATGAATTTGCATAGTACCCACAGGACATTCAAATAAGAAATAATAAAAATGTAGTAGTACTTTTAATTGCAGAATTTTTGCATAACATTGTCTTAAAGGGGTGTTAAAGAAGGGACGGTAAGGTAAAAAAAGGGGACGGTATAGGAAAAAAGGGACGAAATGTGAAAAAAGGGAACGATAAGGATGGAACGGTAAGGGAAATTGCCACCTATTTTTAGAAAAATCATGTTAAAACTAAGTGATAGCCACAATGTTCATTGATGTTTAGAAACAGTTGTTAACATTGGATTAAATTATTTTTTTATTATTATTTATTTACCTCGAAAAGTGCAGGAATAAACCTTGCGGACGGTAAGACTACCAATAAAGCCACGATCTTGAAATTGATATTTAAATGTTGATTTAAATTCTGCAGTAAATTTCCTATCAAATAATTTTAGACATTCTTTCTCTATCGTACTTCTGCATGAGAAAAACTTGAAAAAAAGTATGTGGCTGCATCTGAAGTGATTTTCTGTATAAGTTTAGCAAGAGGGACGATAAGGATGAAAAACCCAGGGATAGAGTTCAAAAAATAATATCAACCGTAAAAATGTGTGCAGGTTAATTTTTTGTTACATATTCATATAAAACAATTATCCCAGTTTCGGAAAAAAGTTACATTGAATTACTTTTATTGAAACAATTTTATACAGACAGCTCCAAACTTAAAAATCAGCATCAGGGACATAGGACGGTATAGGAGTTTTCCTGGTATTTGGACCTCCAACATCGTCCAAAACTTATATAGCTCGCTAATATTGTTATGCAATCATGCAATGGGATGTTCTCCAGTATATGAAATTAAAAAAAAAAAAAAAAAAGTGTATTAAAATAAAAATTATTATTCAGGGACATGAAAGTCAAAAGATTGTGAGAATGCACCTGATATTTTTGAATATCTTTTTTTTTTTCCTTTTTTTTTGTGTGTGTGTGTGTGTGTGAAATATGTGTTTATGTAAGGAATTTATTGCATGTAAAAAATACTGAAAACTTTAAAACATTAAAAAATTTTAAATTTAAGAATTTAAACATGCTTAAATTTTTTTATATATAACTCTTGAACCACTTGCCTGATTTGCATAATTTTTGCCCTATTGTATACAGATAATGTGTAGTTTTAACTAATGGTCAGAAGTCTTAAAAATAATACTTATAAAGTTCATAATAAATTTTAAAGTGAAAAAAATAAAGTTTTTTTCACGCGTAACTTTTGCATAAATTAGCATATTTTCGCAATTCTCACTCAAAATAATAAATCCTGAAGACAATTTATTAGAAATATAATAAAGAAACTCTATTGAAAATTTCATACAAATACTTTATAAGACATTTTAGATATATGTTTCAAAGTTGGCAAATCATGAAAAAATTCATTCTGAGATACATGAAGTTAAAGGTTCCTTCAGATGACAGTTCGCGCTGCATCACAAGATAAAAAACAAAAACAAAATTAAGCAAAGCTTTTATATGAGATAAGAGATACAATGAAGTTATATTTTTAATGTCTTAACAATAATAAAGTGTTTGAATTTATTAAAATTCTTGATTTAAAAAATGCCTTTAAAGAAATATTTTCCTTAATTTGTCATTTTTTTATCATGTGTATCATACGGATTCAATAATTTAAACATCAAAATATTTTGATCTCACCATCTCACACATTTCAAAATCATCTTTGCAGTGTATATGTTCTTGGATTGAAGAGCCAAAAAATATTTGAACCATGCACTTTTTCACATAAAATTGTTTTTGTGTGAATTACACCTTACAAAATTAAACCCTGAAAACATAATTTTATGTATAAATTAATATAACATAAATGATATGCTAAATAATCATAAATAATCATGCGTAATAAAGCACTAATAATGGGCTAAATAGTCATAAATAATCATGTTTAATATAGCATCATTAAGCATACATATAGTATAATCTGAGTTTAGGTATGTATTTCCTATAGATGCACTCCTTTATACCTTGATTGGGAAAATAGCATGAATTGTGATTCTAAACAAACATTATTTATTTGCAAGAGAACAGCTATCTCAAAATAGCTCTACAAATTAAAAAAGTTATTTTCAACATTACATATGAGTTCAAAAATTTTATTAATGATATTTTCTTAATAAACTGAAATGGTTGCAACAGTTTCGTTTTATTTTTTAAGGGCGAGAGGAAATAATAATGATTATTAAATATTTATTCATGCCATTTTGTGAGGGGAAAAAAAGGAAACGTACTTTTAATATGAATATAATGCTAATTAATCGTCGTAAAAGCGCATACTTACTCGAATAAAATTTTCATGATTTTTAAAACAAAGCGCACTTGGTAATAGAGAAATATTATTTTACAAATGCGACCAATTAATAAAGATACAAAATATATTAAATCGGCTCAAAAATTAGTGAGTGAATTTCTAAAAGGCAAAAACTTTCGCGAATGAAAATAACATTATTAAAAATGTGCATTTTTATTGCGAAAACTGCAAAGTAAATGTATCAATTGTAAAGATTGCAAGGTAAATTTCGCAATTTTTGTCTAAATTACATTCAGTGCAATACGATTCCATGTTTAAAATTAATATTATAAATATTTTCTAAATGTAGAAAGAAATAAAATTTATTTCCAATTTTCATTCATTTCTTTCTTTCTTTTTTTACATAGCTTTTTTTTTTTTTTTTTTTTTTTTTTTTTTTTTTTTTTTTTACATTGGTTTCATGCAGCCTAAATTTAACACATCTAATTGTTATGTAGCAAGTTGTCATTATTTCTGATGAACAAAAACACTTCTTTTTAAAATAATCGAAAGGAATCTGCCACAGACAATACAATTTTAGATGTTTTTATCATTTATTTAAATTTATCATTTAATTACTTGAGCACTGCTGAGAAGGGTCAGACTATAGCATCATCAATTAACTATTACTTCCTTTGATAACCGTGATGGATATTTTTTCCCTTTGCCCACAACCCCGATAAAAATCCTGTCGCATTTTCCCTCTCAACACAGGCGGTGAACTTCTGAACAGAAATCCCACCCACTGATTTACGCTAGACAGATGAGATGGGGGCGAAATTTTCGAAGGCTGTGGGCCGTTTCTCTGGTCTTTTGAGGCATAAGGGAAGTTTGCTCTCTGGTCTTTAGAGAGTTAAAAAGTATTAGTGTTCTATGTAAAAAAGTCCTTCCGGCCAGTGCCGGGAGGAAGAGGTAGCTTTCATAATCCTTATTTAAAAAAAGCCAACTTATATCATGCAAACACACGAAGCTCAATTTAGTGGAAACCGAATATAGGAGATTCAATACTAATTTTTATCAATATAATGAATGAGACTTTCGCGAAATTAGTCAGCTTTATCCAAGCTGCTTTTCTTTAAAGTAACTTATATTTGGCTGCCAAATTCGGCAATTTCTTAAAGTGCCTGTCATTTTAAGACAACATGGTGGATGAGGCTAAGCAGTGAACTTGGTCGAGAGCTTAGTAATTGCTGTGCACATGCTCACTCACATCGGAATCGGTTAATATATAGGAGTGCTGTCGCATGCAAAAAATCAGATTTTTCAAAATGTCACCCACAATAGAAATTGAAACTGCTATATCTGAGCCATTTTTTAAGGTACAGACAAACAAAAAATGCTCCTGAATCCTTATATCAAGATCAAATACTTAAGAAAGAAACCTTTTTCAATTTCTAATTTTTTTGCACCTCACTTTAAATATATATATTTTTTTTTAATTTAATGGCCGCCATTTTGAAACAAGATGGCTGATGAATCTGGCCAGCGAACTTGGTCGAGGTGTTGGTGTATACTATCCACATGCCTTCTTACATCGAAATAGGCGAATACGTGTGTTATCGCGTGACAAATACAAGATCGTTTCAAAATGTTAGCCATGCTAGAAATTCAAAGTGCTATAAATCAACCATTTTTTAAGATATCAACAAAAGAACTAATTTTCAGAAACAAAAACTGCTCCGGAATCTTTGTATCAAGGCCAAACACATAAAAAAATCTTTTTCATTTTCAAATTTTTTAATACCTCATTTTGAATTTTAAATTTAATTTTTTTTAAATGGCAACCCTTTTGAAACAAGATGGCGAATGAAGCTGGCCAACGAACTGGGTCGAGACATTGGTATGTACTATGTACAGACCAAGTTACATCCAAATAGGTTCATAAATACGCCTGTTATCGCGTGACAAAAATCAGGTCGTTTTAAAATGTCAGCCACAAGAGAAATTCAAAATGCTATTACTCAGCCATTTTTTTTCGATATAGACGAAAGAAAAACTGTTCCGGAATCTTTGTATTAAGGTCAAACACATACAAAAAAAATCTTTTTCATTTTCCAATTTTTTGGTATCTCATTTAAATTTTTTTATTTTTTAATTTTTTTAAATGGCCGCCATTTTGAAACAAGATGGCGGATGAAGCTGGCCAACGAACTCGGTCGAGATATTTGTATGTACTATGTACACACCGAATTACATCCAAATCGGTTCATAAATACGCCTTTTATCGCGTGACAAAATTCAGGACGTTTCAAAATGTCAGCCACGCTAGAAATTCAAAATGCTATAACTCAGCCATTTTTTAAGATATAGACGAAATAAAAACTGCTCCGGAATCTTTGTATAAAGGTCAAATACATAAGAAAAAAATATTTTTCCATTTTTAATTTTTTGGTACCACATTTCAAGTTTTAAATGTTTTTAAAAATTTTAAATGGCCGCCATTTTTAAACAAGATGGCGGGTGAAGCTGGCCAACGAACCCGGTCGAGACATTGGTATGTACTATGTATAAACGAAGTTACATCCAAATCGGTTCATAAATACTCCTTTTATCGCGTGACAAAATTCAGGACGTTTCAAAATGTCAGCCACGCTAGAAATTCAAAATGCTATAACTCAGCCATTTTTTAAGATATAGACGAAACAAAAACTGCTCCGAAATCTTTGTATAAAGGTCAAATACATAAGAAAAAAATATTTTTCCATTTTCAAATTTTTGGTACCACATTTCAAATTTTAAAATTTTAAAAAAATTTTAAATGGCCGCCATTGTGAAACAAAATGGCGGATGAAGCTGGCCAACGAACTCGGTCGAGAGATTGGTATGTACTATGTACACACCGAATTACATCCAAATCGGTTCATAAATACGCCTTTTATCGCGTGACAAAATTCAGGACGTTTCAAAATGTCAGCCACGCTAGAAATTCAAAATGCTATAACTCAGCCATTTTTTAAGATATAGACGAAATAAAAACTGCTCCGGAATCTTTGTATAAAGGTCAAATACATAAGAAAAAAATATTTTTCCATTTTTAATTTTTTGGTACCACATTTCAAGTTTTAAATGTTTTTAAAAATTTTAAATGGCCGCCATTTTGAAACAAAACGGCGGATGAAGCTGGCCAACGAACTCGGTCGAGACATTGGTATGTACTATGTACACACCGAATTATATCGAAATCGGTTCATAATTACGGGAGTTACAGTGTGACATAGGTCAGATATATATATATATATATATATATATATATATATATATATATATATATATATATATATATATATATATCAATTTTGAACGGAGGGTGGTTTCGGGGTCTGGGGGTTATGATCGATGAAAATATACCAAAATTTTTTGAAATCGCTTTCCTCCGAACGGCTGCAATAGGTAGCTTTTTTGTAAAGAAAGCTACCTAAAACTTTAGAAAAGGATGCGTAGAAACAGTATTTACACTTTCCGGACCTTTGTATGCCCATTTCCGGTATTTTAATCCTTACTTCCTGTTCATTAAATTGGCCGTAACTCCGCATCTAGTAATCTTAGAAATAACGTTAAAACAAATTTGGAATCGCTTGTTTTTCAAATAAAACAATAAAAGAAATTTTAAAATTATCACGAAAACTGCCATTTTAATTGAGGCAAATACCTTGAAGAAACATTGTAAGTCACTGATCGTTTTTAACGCAAAGTCTTTATGAATGTTGAAAGGGTAGGTTAAGAAATAGTATTACAAAAAAATTTGGGAACTAGAAGTGTGATGTTAATAGGGTAACATGAGGTGAGATGCCGTGTTGTACAAGATGCCGTATCATGTAGATTTCATATGCGCATTTGATGTAGGGAAAGGCTGCTCAGTTGTAAGGAAGAGGGTTCCCTAGTGATACTTTATTTTCCATTTTCGTTCTTTTTCAAATTTTTTAAGAGTTACTTTTTTATTGTTATTTCGTCTTAACACTTCTGGTAGGTGTCCAAAATCTTTTAAGTGAATTCTTTATTTGCCGATATAAGAATTAGTTTAAACACCAGAGAAATAAATCTGATGTTTTTAGAGAGTACTGGTATCTGGCCTATCTGGAAAGCATAAATGGTGGCTCTTTCCTGCTTCTTCATGTCAGTGGGGGCACTGGTGTTTTGCCCAATACTTTGGGGTGAGTCGACGAAAATTTTTGGAGGTAAGATGCCGGTTGTTTTCCCTTGGGATAAGATGCCGATTATTTTCCAATGTCAAATGTCATTGTCAAATGTCTGTTTGTTTCTTCATTGTTTAAATTACTCTTGGCTATTAACTAACTTGTCAATAATTTTAATCAGATAATTTAAATCAGTGATTAAATCGTGATTTTATTCAACTGATTAAAAATATCAGTGATTAAAATTATAAATTTTCTAAATGTTTAAAATGACGTAAGGGAATATTAAAATCTATGGTGAACATAATTCGAAAGTTCTCTATATGTAGTCCGCCTTGTACATAAACTTTATTGGCCTTATAAATAATTGTTTAATAATTATGAATTTTAATCATGGTTAAAATTTTTATATTAAATGCAGTCATAAATAATTTTAATAAATGTATATATCAGTAGTATATAATTTAGGTTTAGCTAACTAGTGGTTTCTGCCCCCTACGACCTATGCTCGCCAGCTTCCTTACAGATACCGTAGACTCTAAAAACACGCTAAATTGTTTGAATTTGGAAAGATTACGGAAGATTAAATCGCAATTAAACACTTGGGAGAGTAGTATTAATTTTATTTTTCGATTTTCGATCTATAAAGTGTGACGTTAATATATTTAATTTCTAAAAATATTATAACGCTTTTTTAAAATTCAGAATTGGGCCTCATGCCTATTACTGAATATATTTTTATAACATATAATTTATATCTTCGGAGGTTCAACAGTTTTACACATATTGAAAAAAAACTTCATAGACTCTCTCCCTTACCTCTTTCTCCATTTTGCATAACCCCCTTTGAATAAACATTAAGAAGTCACGCGGAATTTAGAAATACATGCGCGCAGCAATTTAGTGAAAATATGTAACATTTGCAGTATGAAGATGTTATATATAATATTTTCTTGCTGGATAAAAAATTGAAATAATTTTCTGTTGCATAACTACGTTAAATTTATTTTTGTTTTTATTTCTAGATCTTATTTATATCTATAAATAAAAGACTTTGAAGCATTAATGTTAAATTGCGGTACAAAAAAAATACATTTATGCAATTTCTCATAAATATTTAAGATATCATATGCTCTTACATGTGAACAGAAACATTATGAAAAAAAAATTAATCAGAAAAATAATTACTTAAGACCAGCATAAAACATATAATATTTTAATAAGGATTTATTTCATGCAATGAGCTAAAAAATATCAGTATTTAAAAAACATATAAAGATTAAAAACGAAAATACATATAATTAAATGTTTAGAAAACATAAAGTGAAAAATTTATTAAGAATGTTACTTCACTGTTTTTGTATAGTGAAATAATATTTTCAAGTAATTAATTTTTTCAATAAAATTTTTACATAGTTTAAAAGGAAACATATCGGATTAAATAAATATTTTTTTCAGAATCCAAATGTTATTTTTTGCTTAAAAGATCTACATAAATCTTATCTATCTTATTTATTATCAGGAAGTTATATCTGATAAAAACATAGCCATTAATGGTTGTAGTTTTTATTAAGAGTATGCATCTCAATAGAAAGAGAAAAAAACTAAAATTTGATTTTTTGAAAATAATTTCTTCTTCTAAAAACATATATGGAAAAAAGTTGAATGTGTATTTATCTACAGAAATTTCAGTTTTTATATTAATCATTTTGAGAATGTTATTACGAAAAAATGAGTCAAGTCTCTGAGTCCAAATGACTCCAATATCTACTATTTTAGATTAAAAAAAAATTAGTAGAAAAAATTACGTTTTTTTACAGAGATATAGATTATTTTAAAAGTTATGTATTAAATATTAATATTTAAGTTTGTATTAATCTTGGTCATTAAACATAAAAATCATAAGAATTCGGAAGTACTTTTGGAAAGAGTTTCGTATCCTGTTCAAGTTGGACCGATTGACGAAGAAATCCACAATGGCACCAAAAAGCCATTTTAGCATCTTACCAAATTTTTCCAAATGGTGGAAAAACATTGGTTTTTAATTTTTATAGACATATATTTTAATATTATAAACGTTATATTTATATTATTTTTAATGGTACTTTTCGGTTAGCCAGGCGCCAGTGTTATATATATATATATATATATATATATATATATTCACTGCTGGCCATTAAAATTGCAACACCAGGAAGGAATGAGCTGACGAATGTCAAAATCATATGAAAGGAAGAAGAGGTTGGACTATGCAAATGATTAGTATTTCAGCACATTTAGACGACGCAGGCGGGAGAAACGACATCTGAAGCACCGCATAAAAGAAAAGTTGCGTAGTGAATTTCTCATTCGGATAGCGCTTTGTAAGGTCAGCGTTTGCTCAGAATATCGCATTATACCTCGAACAATAAGAAGGAATGCTTACTAGTAAGTTTCGGAATTCGATAGAGGCAGAATCGTTGCCTATCGATAGTATGGATTATCTATCCGTGATATCGATCATCGCACAGTTAGAAATCCACCCAATGTCATGCGAATATGGAATCAATGGGTTGCTGAGTGTCATACTGAACGGCATGTAGGATCTAACGCCCGAGAGGATAGACATATTGTGAGGTCGGCACTGCAAAACCGTACAACTGCATCACGGACCATCAGTCAGGAAATGGGCATCTTTGTAGAGCGTCCAGTATCCGCTCGTACGGTACGACGACGTTTGCAGCAGCGTAGACTGTCAGCGCGGCGACCATTACTGCAGCTTCCCTTGACAATGCAGCATACAGAGAGACGGTGACTCTGGTGCGCCGAACGACAAAGCTGGATACACTGACAGGATCTGTCACTGGAGTTACAAATTGTGCCACAGGAGTGGCACAATGTCGTCTTTTCAGACGAGTCCCGGTTCTGTGTGCAGTATTCTGATGGCAGTATACATGTCTGGGGAAACGAGGAGAACGCTCGTCGCCTACTTGCATTCGATATCAGCATACAGGCCCTGCCCCTGGTGTGATGGTTTGGGCAGCCATTGGGTACACGACAAGCACATCTCTACTTCGGTTCGACGGTAATTTGAACGCAGATCGGTACATTTCTGTCATCTTACGTCCAGTAGTTGTGCCCTGTCTTCGAGGTATTCCAAACGCCATCTTCCAATAAGATAACGCAAGGCCACATGTTACACGACGTGTCCTGACCTTCCTCGATACACAGGGTATTCGATTGCCGCTCGGCCTGCACGGTCTCCATATCTGTCCCCATTAAAAACATCTGGTCATAGATTGCTAAGAGATTGGCCCGCTACCCCTCTTCAGATAATACGTTTGATGAAATGTGTCATAGACTTGAAGCAGCATGAAATGTGCTGCACATTTTTGTCATTTAAACCCAGCTCAACACCATGCCTAACCGGATAAAGGCCGTTTTAGCTGCCAGGAGGGGAGAGGAGTTGTTTCTACTAATTTCGCACCCCTTTAAACACCCAAACTTCTTACAAATTTAATCATATTGTTTTCATGCCATATTGTTTAAGTACAATAAATATCTTTTTTGTATTTTCTTTCTTTCATGGTGTTGCAATTTTAATTGCCAGCAGTGTATACATGTATGTATGTATATATAGTAAAGGAGCCCGGCTAACCTAAAAGTACCTTTTTAATATATGTTATGTATGTAATTATTTATATATATCTATGTATAGATATAGATACAGTCCTCAGCAAAAGTTTGGACACTGGTGATAATTATCCTTTAAATACAAAATACGAACTCTTGGGTTATACAAATGGTTATACTTATTTTTAAATATATTTTTAACATTTTAGGACGGAAATAATGGTTTTAATGTATGATAATATTAAATTTAACTGAAAAAAGGGAAATATGCATATTGCAAAAGTTTAGACACTTTCTTTTTTTTTGGCGCTGTTCATGGAAAAATGCAAATTTCAAACTTATCGCATCACATGCATGAGGTATTTAAGTGCACCTCGCGATATCATCGGTTAATGAAGATGCTGCGAGCTAGAAATATTCATTCAGCTAAAGTAATTGAAGTATAGAAGCAGAAATTGAAAGGGAAAACTGTTACAGAAATTTCAGATACTTTGAATCGTCCAAAGAAGTCTGTCTATCAAGAATTGTCGAAATGTGACTCTTTCAAAGCAAAACATATTTCTGTAAGGCCTCGTGTGACCTGAAAATAGGATAGAAGTATCGATAAACTGGTATCTACACAAATGATGATTGCTAGTCACATTAAAAATGAGCCAGGATTTTCTGTGTTAACAGAAATGATTCGCAGATGAATTAAAGAAAGAGATAAATTAGTTTATATGAAAATGAGAACACAACCAGCTCTAAAACTCACTACAAATTGACAAGAATGCAGTGGGCACGCAAACATATGTCATATGGACCCAAGTGGTGTATTCCGATATTCATTGACGAAAATAAGCGGTATTTGAATGGGTCCCGAATTGTGATTGTAATTGTAAATCTCACAGTAACCGAAATAAATCTCAGCAGCTTGATCAGGGACCCGACGCTCCCTCTCAGACTCTGGTCGAGAGTCGGGAGGAGTGGATGTGGTCTACCCCTCGGGATTGCACTAACACTCTAAAGCGAAAGCTGAGTTCCCGAGGTGGTCATCGCTGTCATCGCTGGGTGTGCATACTATTGGCACGACTTGTGCCTTCGACTTTCTTTAGTCGACAACAAGAAAGTGACTCTTTAATGATTTGGGCCTCACTTTGCCTGTCATCCCTGTTCAAGTATCTCTGGAGATCCTCAATTGTCGTCAAACAGCGAAAGACTGGAGCCTTGGCGAAAAATTTACAGCCATTTGTTGAACTTTTAGTTGGCCCTAAATATGTACTTGAGCAAGATAATGCGGCCATTCATGTTGCATATAAAACAAAATTTTCGTTTAGCTCACAAAATATTACTGTTTTCAATTAATCAGCATCTAGCTCTGATCTGAACGCAATCGAAAGCCTTTATTTCATCGTATCTTGTAAGGTTTACGCAATTTTTTGACAATTCACTTCTGACTCTTCTGCTAATAAACTTCGAGCTGCTGTTGAACATGTTTGGTATGAAATAGGCCCTGAAGGGATGCAGGATTTAATTTCTTCGATGGAAAGTCTCATTTTTGCACAAATCGCAGACAATGTCGATGCAGTTCGATTTTAATTTATGTTTATTTTCTTGTAAATATACTGATTGTCTATACTTTTGCACAATGTTAATTTTGTTTTTTGTCATTACATGTTATGTAAAGTGTATAATTTAAAATTTATTGCTTATTGATAAAGGATAAGTCACAAGTAATTTATGACAGTTGAATTTCACTAATTCGTTACATATCTCGCCGTACAGAAACGTAATCGATCATTGTCTAAACTTTAGCTGCGCTCTGTATGTGCGTCCAAACTGTCCGTTTCTTTAAGGGATCTCCGCTAATTACCGACGATTTATTTTGAAAATAATTATCAAAAATGCTTTTATAATTCTGCTACGATAGGTAACTGCAGCGCTCCTCAACAATTTTGCTGACTGCCTGAAAATCGAAATTTACGTCTAAAGGAAAAATGCGCTTTTCTCAAAAACTGTCTAATCTAGGGTAATCGCTATAGTTTTCCTGCAAGTTTTAAATTAACATCTACTATCTCTAATTTTTTCATAATTTTAGTTTCAGTAGATTTGAAAATAGAGGAAGGGGAACATATTTTTTACACTATATTATCGATAATATCTATCGATAATATCTATCGATAATAACTAAAATTAAAAGAAATGTATAATTGAGTTCAGCGTTACGAAAGCTTTCACACGATACCCCACATGATATACAAAGAAAATATAATTTTTTTCAAGTAACTTAATTAGACCCTCTATATTTTCTTAAAAATATTTGTGAATGTTTAATAATCTGTAAATTTGCGGGTCAATAGTCTTTATTACTTCCCCCCAATTTGAACTTACCACGTTCCATAGTTTAAGAGTAAAATGGCTGACAGAGAGTCACACAGGAGTGATCTTATAATAGTTCCGTTTTTACTTTTTAATTACGAAACCCTAAAAATGAGTAATAGTTTACTTGTATTTATTTATTTTTTATTTTATTTTTCTAAGATTATTTTTAATTTTCTTATTTTTAATATTGAATAAGAGATTTTTTATATTTTTATTTTCAGTACTAGGGGGCTGTGCGCCCTACTAGCTACGCTCGCCAACCCCCGTTCAGACACCACAGATTCTAAAAGCACGCTAATCGGATCGGTTTTAAAAAGATTAGAGAAGATTGAATTATAATAAAAAATCCTGTAGCAATCTCCCTGTAAACGGCTTTCCCTTAAATTACATTTGTTTGCGAAAATTTAAGGACGAATTAGTTACTGTTAGGACATCCAATGGTTATTTTTGTGTTTGATTAAAGAAGATCAGTTAAACATTTGAAAAGAAGCTCAGTTAAACATTTGAAAAGAAGCTAAAATAAAATGAATTAAGAAACGGAGTCTTTGTCTCTCGTTATTTTTAACAGCGTTATAAAACGATTGACATAATACAATTTACTACAATTACTACAATTTACTGCTTTAACCCCTTCAAGGGTGCTGGTTCATTTTCGACGATTTAATTTTAATTCTTAAATGCCACATTGGCACCAGAATATTGGAATAAAAATTTACCTTTCATTAAGTAAGTGAACAAGAGCATTTTCGTATTTCGAAATTTGTTTGTAAATTATGGTGCTATTCACTGATTTCAACATTTTACGAATAGAAGTACCTTGCCTCTGAAGGGGTTAAACGCATATTAATGTATTTATTATTCTAAAGTTTCGTTTCTCTCTTCACGTGTAAATACAATTTTCAAGACATAATTTTCAATATTTTCTTGCTTTTAACACATATTCATTTAATAGTAATTTTAAAGTTTTTTTTTTCTGTTTTTGATAGTCACTTGTAAATAAATTTGTTATCGTCAGAAAATATTATTCTTTGCGCTATTTTTAGAATTGAAAACAATCTCTATAACGACTATCATCAAAAGTTCCGGGCTGATCTCTTCGCTTTTTATATTCCAG
The DNA here is from genome assembly GCA_963932465.1 of Maratus speciosus. Lineage (NCBI taxonomy): Eukaryota > Metazoa > Arthropoda > Arachnida > Araneae > Salticidae > Maratus > Maratus speciosus. Next base: position 544,611,233 of record OZ010790.1, on the reverse strand, counting down.
GCGGCCATTTTGATACTTTAATGTTAGCCAGCACAGGTGATAAGACTCCAGATATTATTCTATCGCCATCATTTCACCTATATTATAATAGTCCAAGTCATGTAACTGCCATAAACAATTACGGCTGATCCCTTCGCTTTTTATATTTCAGGCGGCCATTTTGGTTGTTAGATAGCACATGTGATAAGACTCCAAATATTATTCTATTGTCATCATTTCACTTACATTATAATATTCCAAGTGATGTGACTGCCATATACAATTGCGGGCTGATCCCTCCGCTTTTGATAAGAAAGTTTTCTATTTTGATTAAAGAATCAAAAATATTTTTTCGAATAAATCTACATAAAAGTTGCCATGATCCCAAACAATTCTGTGTACATTTATGTTAGCCGGGCGCAAATGTCTCCACTAGCTTTTTTTAACTCACCAGTACGCATTTTTTTTTTCGAGTAGTAAATTCAAACGGTATTAAATGATTATCCCTTCGACCAAAAATCTTTCGCTAAAATATAAGATTAAATGCCAATAATGGTTCATCATAAATGTCACATTCACTTGACTTTAAGGAAGTTACACGTGTTTACGCCATTAAGTGATTTTTATTTCGTCGTGTTATTTGTACTTTTATTTATGTTATACTAATTAATTTATTCTTTCGTTATTTAAAATAAAAATTACGTCAATTTGTGTAATTTGGCGAAATTGGTCGAAGGGATAACTAAGTAGTACCATTAAAACATGGCTTTTAAGTTGAAATTAAATGCCATGATTGGTTGCAATAATATTTGGCACAGATGTCATATACGCACAGATTTTGGCGTGATTTTTTTACGACAATTTGGCGAAAACTTCGTTTTCGAATACCAGTTACATATGTATTTTTAAATTATTTTCTATTATTTTTTAAAATGAAATAATAATAAATAAAAAAAGTTTAATTATTAACTATAGAACACAACAATTTATAACATTTTTTTTTAATAAAAAGAAAATAAATGTAAATAAACATTTATTAATAAATAAGCAACAATAGCCAGGCTACCATGTCATATAAAATTACGCCATTTTGGCGCGAATTAGGTATCCTGGTGGGTATATGACATCTGTGCCTAGTATTTTTCTTTTTCTTTTGTTCCAAAAAAAAAAAAAAAAAAAAAAAAAAAGGAAGTGAAAGCCATTAATTTTAAATGTTTCAGTTTAAATAAAAGTTTTGTATTAAATAAAATGATAATGAAATACAAAAAACATTACAAAAAAAGTGACGGGAGACATGTTTGGCGATTTATCACCTACGTCGCGCTAACATAAAAGTACCTTGTTCTTGATTTCTCTATCAGAACCTTCCGATTTGGTGAAAGATTATTCAAGTAAATTGATTTTTCAATAAAAGTAACATGATACTTTTCATAGCATATATTTAAGTGAGACCAAACTGGTCACCAAATTAGTTTAAAATAATAACCTTTTCTAAAATATGAATAAAAAGTATGTGTTACGATTAAAATTTGAGTTTCCATCATTGTTGAAAAGTATTTATAATTAGAAGAAAAAAAAAATCTCGAAATCGAATTCGAATATTTAGTAATTCTAATACCAGTTTTGAGATCTGCGGATCAATACTGATTTTTGGTATTAATTTTATCGCATAATATTCCATATTTTAGGAGAAATTGCCGTGAAACATAATCAGTTGTTTAATCAGTCGGTTCATAAAATTGTATCATAAAGTCGTTTCATATAGTAGTTTCATAATATCGTTTCATAAAGTCGTTTCATAAATTCACTTCATTAGCATTTTATAAATATAGGATAGATAGAGCCACAGTGCCTCTCAGGAATAAGAATAATATATATTTTTTTTCTCTCATGCATTTCAATGCTCACATTAGAAGGACATTTTTCAAATAAAATTGGCGGAATGTAAAAATAAACATATGATGCGAGATATTTAATTTTTAGAACGGTGAATTTCATGGAATATAAGTTATTATATACTATCCGAAAAAAAGAGAGAAGGAAATAGTGGGTGCTTTGTTTAATTTCAAAATTGTACTTTTAAAAAAGAAATGGGTGATAGGTTATAATTTTTAGAAGAAATTTATGCATAAATAGTATTTGCAACTTGAAAAATGTAAAAGAAACAAATTAAATAATTAAAAACCAAATGTAAGCCAGCTAATGCTTAAAATAGATATTTGCACCTTGTAAAACATAGAAAATATTTTTCTAGTGATAAAATTAAATAACTAAAGCCAGAAGCAACATGTTTGTGTAATATATATATATATATAATAAACACTTTCATTGATTAAGTTTAAATTCATTAAATACCGCTCATTCTAAAAAACACAATTAACAAGCAATTTTCAGATGCATTAAAATCGTTTGCTTTTGGCGAGAAAAAATCCTAATCGCCAGATTGCGTGTCACTTTCGTATTTTTGCGCCAAACATCCGAAAGTATTTTATTTTTTTACTGGCTTTCTACTGGAATTCCACCTCTAAATTTAATTGATCCTTTATTACATACATTAATAGTTTCTCTAGCATTTATTTTGAACATATTCTGAGTATCCCCAGTAAGGAGACCTTCCTTGTTAGTTTGGGAATATTCAAAAAACTACTTTTTATTTTTAAGAATACATATTTGAATATTGTTTTTTCGATTTTCTGTCTAACTTTAAACGGTTTTACTTTTCTATACTAATTAAAGAAAGTTTTTGTCTGTCTGTGCGTGTGTCTGCGTACCTGTTCACGATGGCTAGGAAAATCCACCGAGCGTCGGGTATGCCGGACTCTATCCTTCAAATTTTGGTGCATTCCAGCGTAAAACAGACCTGACCCGGCGAGTCCGACCAGACAGCAGAGGCAATTGGATTGTTCACAACGACAATGCGCCCTCTATCACATCGCTCGCAGCCTTCAAAGTTTTAGCTAAGTTTAACGTGGCAATAATGCCACAAGCCTCCCTATAACCCCGACTTCGCTCCCAGTGACTTTCTTTATTCCTCCGGATCAAGAAAAACCTGAAAGGTAAGCGATTCGACACGATTCCGCGATCCACGATTCTAGCTTTGACGAGGTCCCTTAACAGCCTTGCGCGCGAAGACATCCAGGGAGCCTGTGAACAATGAAAAAAACGCTGGCAGCGGTGTGTTTATGCCTAAGGGTCATATTTCAAAGAATTTTAGCTCGCTGTACAAAAATGTTTAATAACTTTTGTATTGTAGGACCAGTCTTGAAACTTTGTGAACACACTATTTATATCATTAATAGCAATTATATATTCAATATTCTTTTACAAATGTAACTTACAATGCCTCTTAAATAATGATATTTGTGTCTTTTTAATTAAAATTTGGGAGCATGTTTTATATATATATATTAGAATTCTCATTCTGGAATGTTGTATTATATGCTAGCATTCGAATGAAATTAATCGAAAATTTATTTATGCTATGGAAGTCTACACGGTGGATCAGTGTATTAGCCTACAAATAACTAATCTCTACAGAATCATCGTCAAACAGTTAAAATATATTTGAAAAGTGAAATCATATTTGACGCCTTGCATGCGAAGACTTTCAGGGAGCCTATGAACAATGGGGAAAACACTGACAGCGATGTGTTGATGTCCAAGGGTCATATTTCGAAGAAATTTAGTTCGCTGTACAAAAAGGTTTTATATCTTTTGTATTCTCAGACCAGTCTTGAAACTTTGTGAACACACCCTGTGTATGTAACTAATTTGAAAATCTTATTATTTAATATACATGATCTAATCATCAATTTCTTTTTGACATATTTATCTGTATATAACTACATTTAAATTTTTATAAAAACAGTTACATAACGTTTTTATTGTTTCGTATAAAATATTATAAACTACAATTGCAATGAACCTTGAGTTACAAAGACAACTAAATAAAAAATCATAACAATAAATTACATATTAAAAACCTTAAAGGTGTAATTTTCAAGGTGATATTAAGTACATTTTTAATTATACAAATATGATCATATTTTTAAAAATGTGAAAAATGAGTAAATAACTAACGTATAAATCAATTTATTCATTTACCTCTAAAAGAAAATTGTGTTTCTTTTGAAGCGTTCCTTTGTGAGAGAAGGATTTTATTTTATGATTTTCATCTTATAACCCTTTGAGGGGCGGTGAGATATATTTTATCCCACCTACGATTAATGAAGATTCGCACCAGAAAAAATTTAAGAAATTTTACTTTTTTAATTTTGGTGGGAAAATGTTGTAAAATTGCTTTTCCATATTTTAAAATACAATTTTTCTAAATTTCCGGTGGGAATTTAGCATTACACAAACGGAATTGCTTACCCCTCAAGGGGTTAAAGTATAGGTTTTACAGGCATTATGTATAAATAAATATTGCGCATATTTACTGTTGCTATTTTATAGCAATTCTCGTTAAAATTTGCTTTTAAATAATTTATGCGTGTTCTTTGCAAAACATATTTTAATATTATCAATAATATTAAAAAGATTTTTTAATTAAAAAAATGGTGTAAAAAGCATTTTCATACGAAATACATTTCACTTAGACTGCTTATGTTAAACGTCATTCATCAACTTAGAGAAACGCATTTTATTTAAAGTTTATGGCGCATTTAAATTGATGGCATTTCAAGAATTTTTAGAGGATTAGGGTTTTATATATTAGATGCATAAATGTATTTAAAAGCATTTTAAGCATGCAATTTAAAATCGTGTAAAAAATTTATTAAAAAAAGGGATAATTTATCGGCACGAAGTTAATTTACATTAAATTTTTTACAACAGCATTTTATTTTTCAGTAAATGAATTCTGAAGATTTTCATTTTAAATTATTTTTATGCACTGTTTTAAAATAAGTGTTTTAAACTAGTCCAATTTATAATTTAAGCCATATTTAAAATTAAGAAAGCCTCTTTAGTATTATATTTATAGCACCGTGACCAGAATATTACAAGAACGCGAATGTACAATGATTAAAATGCATTACTTACTAATAAAGTAATTTGTTAATATCACCATTAAAAAAAATGCAACATACACAACAGCGCTGTTTTGGGTCATATAAAATTGGTCCTTTATCACATGAAAAAGCCAACATATTGTGAAGGCTACCCTACTAGTTAAAATAAACATTAATACCGTAAAAACGACGAATGGATAAGGAACATTATATTGCTGGGAAAGATGACAGAAAAATAAAATGAAAGAGAACAAAAAAAGTAAATTCAAGATAATACACGGATAAGAAAGGAGGTCCCTGAAAAAAAAAAGAAAATTTTATGAAGAAAATAAAATTCTTCATTTATTTATTTGATTTCATGAACGCATTTAATTTTGCCTAATTTAATAACTATTTCTCATCCTTCTTAAAATAATATTTATCATTTATTTTGTTTATTTAAGTTTTTATTATTTCCTCTCCATTGCATTTTATGTAAGTATTAATTAGTTATAATTCATTTTCTTAATGTCCTTTTTCTTTATTCTGTGTCTTATCTTGAACTTATTCTATATCTTTGCTCTTCCTGGTTTTCACTACCAAATTTAATATCAGTGGAATGTTCCTCTTTCCGGTTTTTAAGATTTTCATGTTTATTTTGACTATAATTGCCTTCAATAAAGTGTAGCGTTTTACATATGATCAAGAACATCTCTTATATGACCCGAAACATTATAGTTGGTGTTTATTGTATTATTTTTATTATTGTGATAGCGACTCGATTTCAACTTTATTTACATGTAATCAGATTTGAGAGACTTTTAATGCATAATTTTGGTCAAGCCTACATTTTTAACACTTTCCAACGAAATTGAAATGTGTTTATGACTTCGGTTTTTCTGTCCGTCTAGCCGTCTAACCGTTTGTCCGTACTCTAACTCTCGTAAATATACTCGGATTTCCCTGAAAATTTTGGATTTTTATTAATATTCACCATAGCCCGAACCCGATTTCAAATGAAGTTTTTAGCATGTTAGATAATTTATAGGGACAGTCAAAAGTATCCAGTTACATTACGGCGAATTGGAAAAATTGTTTCAAATGATTTTTAATGATGTTACACGCTTTCAAACATAGTAAAATTGATATGCGGCACATATGATACTTATTATTCATTTACAAGGCCACACAAAAGAATTCCGTTACATAGTGATATTGAGGGGCAGGGGATTGTTTGCGGTGCATTTTAATTATGTTAAACTATTTCATATATAATAAAATTGATATATTTCGTTGCGGTTTACTATAAGTTATTCCATGTATAATACGAAGTGCATAGCATTTATAGGGACACAAAATATTTCAGATTATATATTGTGACCGAATTACTGTACATAAACTATGATTGCTGGAAATGCATTCTTAATTATGATATGAATATAATATAATATAATGAGCATATAATGACATGAGCATACATATAATGAGCCTATGTTTCATTATATGTATGCATACTATATGGTGTGTATAAATGCTGTAGTTCATATACTGGTTACACAAAAGAATTCACAAGGGTTGCTGAGTATGAGCGTAAATTGCTTAAAGGTGGTTTTGAGATGATTTATGGTTTAATGGAACTAAGATAAGTTTGTAGATTATTTAGTTTACTAAGAAATGTTTATAGAATATAGATAAAATGACATACAAGGTCACGCAAAGTATTGGTTGCATAACCGTCTATGAATGATAATTTCTGAAAATGTGATTCCAGTATTTTTAAGACTGCTTTAGTTTGAATTGAATTTTAGATAAATAGCAGCGTGTAATAAAGTTACTAGGTAAACTACAGGGCTTTACAAAAGTATTCAAGTCTGTTTACATCTATTAGTATAAATTGCTGCAGTCTGTTATGCATTTTCTTTATAAAATATTTTTTTTCGTTATATAGTATATATATCTTCCTACAGATCAAATACAGTAATGTTCAAAAGAACTGGAATACATATTTGGCTATGGACGATAACTGATGAAATCATTTTTTTAAATGTTTTATTGCGTTTTCTAAAATGTTTACTTAGTTTTATTATTTACCTTATTTTTCTAAATAACGAAATTTTGTTAAAGCATTCAGGAAGTGTTGGAAAATGTTTCACAATCTATGCCTAACGCTTGATTTATCTTTCTTTGTATTATTTTGTTCTTTGACACATAGTATCCAAACTATATCCATGCAACCAGGGTTTGGTGATATACTATATCAATGGACATATATATTGATATATATTGTATATTTATGTACAAAAAATCATGAAGTTTGATATTTTCGATATTTTGATATGATATTTACCAAAATATTGTTTATGATATTTTTGTTCAAAACAAGTGTAAATGAATTGTATAACCGTTATTGACTGTGACATTTCGTAGATAAATAACTTTTGCTTTGGTAGGTGGAGTTTGTTAGCCTCTCTTCACCCTAAAAAAAGAAAAACAAATATTTTGCAATGTTTAATTTTGACACAATTTTTAAATGTATAATCAATAATTATGTGGGACAAAATTTAGTAAAAACAGCTATTTAAAGGTAAAGTGCCTAATTTAGATAAAAAGTTATTTACATCTTCATTTGAAAGAAATCTTTTCCCGTTTTGGTTTTCTTCAATTTAAACATCACAACAGATTAGGAAATAAAAAAGCACACAAGTTTACATTTATGTTCCAATTTTTAATAAAAACAAACTATTCTCTATAAATTTTTGTTGTATAAAACATTTATTTATGCTTCATAATCCTTTAGTTTGGAGTTTTGTGAGAGTAAAAAGCAAATTCTGACTATTTTCCAATTAGTTCTCAATATTATTACGGAAGTAAAATAAAAAGTAAAAGGCATTTGGAATATTGTTTTATTTAATTTCCGTGCTAAGAACAATATGTTTTAGGCTCTAATTTAAATTAAGTCTTAAAATATTTATAATCATCAGAAAGTTGTCTATTTAAAAAATATGGGATATATATATATAATGTCGGTTTCATGTCAAAATAACGGATATTTTTTATATTTTCAAAATTATCATGACATTTACGAACCCTAAATCTCATCCAAATGTGTTTCATATTGTGATGATTTGGGGATGAATGAGAAAACATTCAGCAATTAAAGAAGTCACATTTCTGTAAACGCTGTGACTGTGACTGTGACTGTGCCTAATTAGGATTTTCGACAAATAAGGATCCCTATTGCCCTATAAACTGGCTGCATTGTTTAGGGAATTATTATTGCAGCACTTTGACAATCTCATGTATGATAATTTTATATGAGGTTGTATTGGAAACTATTCTCTGCATGCTTAATATTTTTTTCATATCAACTTCATGTGAAATACAGAAATGCTATTAAATACCATAAAATATTGCAAAATCCTTTTAAAAGTATTAAATAGAAAATAAATGGTCAAGTACGAGTATAACACCCGCTCAGAGGTTTCCGTACAATAAATATACCGGGTGTCCCAAAAAGGACTGACTGATTTTAAAATTCAATAACTTCCAAACGGTGACAGATATTAAAAAAATTCTTGCAGGAGGGTTATGCATAAAGTCAAAAGTTTTTTTACAGTGATTTTCAATTTTAGTTCGAATTACAAACAATAGATGGCGCTGTAAGCAATAGTCGCTAAATACAGGCTCGAATTTTGGTCCTTTCTGTTGTTCCATGCAGAAAAAGGAGATGGAAATGTATTATCCGGGCCACGAAGTACCAAAAATCGAGCCTGAATTTAGCCTCTATTGACCGCAGCGCCATCTATTGTTTGTAATTCGAACTAAAATCGAAAATCACTGTAAAAAAACTTTTGACTTTATGCATAACCCTCCTGCAAGAATTTTTTTAATATCTGTCACCGTTTGGAAGTTATTGAATTTTAAAATCAGTCAGTCCTTTTTGGGACACCCGGTATAAACTACTAACTGTATTATTAAAAAAATCGTTGCTAAAAGAATAATGAGACTTTGTTAAGAACTTACTGTTACAAAATAACGTAGGGTTGAGTATAGCTGTATATACAAGAAAAATATGAATGGGTATATCCTAAAATTTCAAAGATGTATGAAGCCTAAATAATATGAAATATTGCTATTCTGTATAACCCTTTTTTAAATCTTATCTTAATCTGATTAACTTACTTCCTTACTGACAATAAATGTAGTTCATATTTTAACTTCATTTGGCATTTCATTAAACCAAATTCAGCGTAGTAATAATCTTTTCTTTTTAGAGTGTAGCAAAACCAAACCCTTGTCCAAAGTTTAAACTTGACATTGTGCTATGCGCGCTTCGAAAGGAGGAGCAAAATTGTAACGTCGCCTTTGTCCGTGCCGCGTTTTTTGCAGCTACGTTTCTAATTAACTTTTTTAAGAAACGGGAGGCGTATTGAGAGATCCAATCGATGAAACCTAGTCGCGAATACCATAGTATTTAGGTGTTTAATTCTAATTAAATTAGTCCGTTTTTGACAATTGGACGTGTATTGCTTTTATACTGCTACTGGGCATTACATTACACAAATATACCATTAAAAGTTGTTATCTACGCTTATAAAGCCGATAGTACTTAGACTACGCCGCCCTTGTCAGTATGTATGTCCAAACCATCCGTGTCTTTAAGGTTTAATATGTCGGCTAATTACTGACAATTTTTTCGAAAATCAATATCAACAATGCTTTTATACTTCTGTTACAATAGGCACATCCAACGCTCCTCAACACCTTTGCTGAACGCCCGCAAATCGAAATTTGTGTGTAATGGAAAAAAGCGCTTTTCTCAAAAACTATGCGACCTAGGACAATTGTTAGAATGTTATTCCATATGGAAGGCATGAATACGAAATTCCTCAATAGGTAAACAATAAAAAAGTTAAAAGTTTTACCTTTATGTTTTGATGTGTTTCAATAGAAATATATTCTTCTTTGGATGAACAAAGAACATTTATTAGAAGATTGAATACACTAGAATGATATATATGCTGGTCAAAATACGGATCATACTTCACAATAAAACAAAACAGATGAATAAGACTATTTACAAACACAAATAAATACTTTGAACTATGGTTTGTTGCAGTTATTTAATCATATTATATTCCTTTGGAATATTATTGGATTTTTTTAATCAAGCAGCATTTTGCTGCCAACTGCTATAAGGGAAGGAGCAACACTCACTGAACTGAGTGTTTGTCACAGTAGATCAAATAAAAAATTATTGTCTGATGCTGCCATCTGGTGGATGTTCTTGAAAACAAAAGAGCATTTTCTAACAATAATCGATATAATTTTCCTGCAAGGTTTAAATTATCGTCTGCTACCTCTAATTTGTTCATAATTTTAGTTTCAATAGATTCGGAAATAGATGGGGGTGGGAGGGGGAGACATATTTTCCCACTACATTTTCGACGATATATCTGAATATATATTACCTAAAAAAATGAAATGTATTTTTGAGTTCAGCATTACGAAACCTTTCACACGATATACAAAAGAAATATTTTTCTTCCCAAATAACTTAATTACCACTCTATATTTTTTTCCGAAATATATTTGTGAATGTTTAATAATCTGTAAATATGTGGGTCAATAGTCTTTATTACAGCCCCTAATTTGAACTTTCCACGTTCCATAGTTTATGAGTAAAAGGCCTGAGACAGACAGACACAGGAGTGATCTTATAATGGTTCCTTTTTTACTTTTTAAGTACGGAACCCTAAAAAACTACATTTGAAAAATTTGTTTTTGCTGTTCTTCAGACAAGACTTCCTAAAAAGAATATATACTCTTGGTCTAAAAAGGAAAATGATTAATACTTTTTTGTAAATGTTTCAAAAGTTTAAGTATCACAAAGAAATATTTAAAAAATATATAATTATTTATGTCGCTTTCTATTGTTATTTATGTTTTTAAATTGCTTTATAATTTTGTTATAATTGTAAATTTTTTCTTCAGTATTATTTTCATTTTAATATTCCTCTCTATTTTAGGTTCAAAATATGTTTTTTGTCCATTTAGGAATTAATTATTCAGTAAAATCCAAATCATTTAACTTGCACAATATGCGTTATGCAATTATGCACCGTACAACTTAATATAGAAAAAATATATATATATACCTGAAATTAATCTACATATTGCTTTAAAAGAAAGAATAGAAACTCAAGTTATTTTAATAAATACGTCTTATCTCGTTTCTGTTAATTTGATACATAACGAAAACTGACAGATGTACAAAAAAGAAGAAAAAAAATATTCATCTTATTTTCCGAGTAAAATTGTTTTGTTTATTCAGTTTGAAAAAAAAAACTATTGAAAGGGGAAAATGAAGAGAACATCATGCGAAGAATATTCTCTAATCAGTGTAAACTGTCAAAATGCATTCTACACGTGTCGCTGTTTTACATTACACGCAGAAAATTGGACAGGAACCTAATTTAATTTTAAAATGTTACAAGATATTTCTGCGAAAGGGAGATAACTTTGATATGTAAATGATGAATAGAAGAGGGTTTTTTTTAAATATTTATGCTTTAAGGATGAGTTTTCATTTTGTTTTAGCTGAAAAAATATTTATTATTTTTCTTAAGAGAATAAAGATTTTCTTTTATCGTTTAGCAACTTTAGCTTCTATGTTTTACAATATTATTTAAGCATCACTTTATCTTCTCATTTTCAGGAAAAGTTTCAAATTTATATATATATATTTAAATAACAAAAAGTCTGATTTTTTTAAAAAATATAACACTGGAAATGCATATCATTCACGTTTAAAGAATGTTTTGATTTTATGATACATCCATATGATAAAATAGTTTTGTAAGTTATAACATTAGCAAAGTAAATTTACTAAGTAAATAAATAAAAATAAACAAATTACAAACAATATTCAATAACGCAGTTTTTATTAAAAAAGCTTATTACATAATACAAATAATAATGATTAAATACTTTTTAATGATTTTTAATGAAAGAAAAATACCATATTTTGTATTCTAATATAATAATTGTTCAACCCAATACATAAAACTGCAAATATTACTTAAATGCCATATTGTGAAATAATCATTGTTACTTCTGTTAAAACAGCTAAATAAAGCAAGTACTTGTTCGAGATCTTAAGAAAGATGTCAGACATCCTACAAAGTAAATCTCTGAACAATTTATCTTGTTCTCAGGATTACTGTGCTGTAAATGTAACAACTTCATCACTCTTAATGATCTAAAGTAAGCTGAGAATTACTCAATCTGCTTCTTTGAATAAGATAAATAATATATATAAAACAGTCATTTAAAATTAGTAACGCTTTGCTAAAAAAATTTAAATGCTGCGAAATGGTAAACTTAATACCCGATTATCAAATATTTTAGTAGTAGCAGAAATATATTTTTTCCATATTACAGTGAAAAAGTATTACATTCTAAGATATCCAAATTTGTTACATTTTAAATAACGGGTATTTAAAAAAGCGTATCATAAGTCTAACTTTATTTTCATTTCAAGGCGAAAAAATAAGAGTTTGCTAAAGATACGATAGTGTAATCGAAATGACCTCCGGTATTTTTTAGTAAAAAGATAAAATTAATTTAAATTAAATTAAAATTTAACAAAAATCTGTGTATATTCACCTTTTAACCTATCTGAAATTGTGCGTTAATTTTATAGTTTTTATGGCTTTTTCATCAATGAGTGTCGTGGCTATAATACTGATCAAGATTCTGCTGTCGAAACTTCTATGATGAAACGTGTGACATAAAATTAATCATTAGCTTTTATTCTGAATATAAAATCTTAGAAGGGATCGAAGATGCATGTATTTTATAGTTAAAACTTGGAATTCGTTATTTTGAAAAATACCTAGTTATTTCATTCAATAGCTAATCATGTTGATTGAAGTGTGTAAAATTATTGGATTGTACGATTTAATTAGTTATTTTATAAAAAATGATTGACTAATCACCGTAAGTCTTCTGCAATATTTTCAGTGATTCGACAGACAAACGTTTGATTGAAACACGAATTTTAAGGCAATCTCCCTGTTGAACTAATTTTTTCATTCTAAAAATCTTAGAGCACTCTAAAGTATGTCTGAAAAAGAAAACAGCTACTAACAATACTGTAAATTAAATTGTCTGAAACAGAGCTTTAAAAATTTTCAGACGTTTTAAAAAGTCTTAATGTTTTCAGACACTTTTTACCTATGTACTTCAGGGATTTCAAGCGTCTAAACCGCAGTCATTTTTTCCCGACTGCCAAGAAAGGTTATGTATTTCACGTGTATCTGGGTATGTGAATTTCTTTATACCCTCGAAACATCCCAACGGCTGGATGGATTTTAATGACTGAGATCTCTATCGATTCGTCTTAACAGTCCGATGGTTATAGGCTAGGTTTGGTTTTTATAAATTGAAAATGGCAGTAGAGACGAAAAAAAATTTTAAGCACCATATTAAGTGATACATCATTGGATAGGTCTTTCAAAATGAAGACGATGTTTCATTGACTATTTCGCAATCAGAAGCTCCGTTTAAATATTACACAATCAGAAGCTGTGTAGGTAGGATCTCTAACTTTACTGCAACTTTATCCTTCATAGACATCTATAGGCCTCATAAAAACAGTGTTTATAGATAGGAACTAACAATTAAACACAACTTAAAAGTCATCAATACAAGTAAATAAAAAAAAAATAGGTAGGTAATATAAAAAATAGTTTCACATTGATGAGAAATAATTACTTATTTCGCTTTTTTATGCAGTCGGGTTTTTTGATTTTTTAAATTTAATTAATTATTATGCAAAATATGCTTAAGAACAAAACTATTATGCGTATTAGATCTCCCCGTCCGCAAACTTGAATGTATTTTTTTTCTAATGCCTATAACTATTTAAAATAAAATCTTTCAATATTCATTCGTTTCAATATTATTTCGCTTTTTACGCAGTCGAGTTTTTCGATTTTTTAAATTTAATTATGATTAAGTAATCATGTTTGAGCACGATGACTCTTGGAAAAATATTTGGCCGTTCTCCTTTCCCCTCAACCCCCATACAAACTGATTTTAGGGGCTCCCAAAGCTGGTATGCAGTTTTCGTAAAGCCTATAATTTATATCTTTTTCGATAGCGTACTGATTATAATAAATATTTTGAACTCCAGAAATAGGACAAGATTAAAAACAAAAATTATTTATCTAAATATAGTAAATTGTCTTAATAATGGGCACTTCAGGACCACGGAATTTATTCGCGAATCGGAGGTGCCTGCTTTTCTGAGGTTAAAGACGCATAAAATATTTGCATGCTGTGAATAAAAATTTGTTTCCTAAACAGTGGTATCCTCTAATCAGTCGTGTCCGTTAGAGACATTTTACTGCAAAACCATCACACGGGAACTTTATTTAACGAACACTCACCTTTTTTTAACATAAACATATTTTTACCTCAGAAAAGCGAACACATTCTAACAGCAGACAAACATAGCGTTCCCAAAGTGTTCATGATTGAGAGGTTTTACTGTATTTAGATTTTTTTATTTAGTTAGTTTTTAACTTTATTCTATTTTAGAAGTTCAAATTATTATTATAATCCGGACAATGTCGAAAGATTTAAAATATTAGATTTACAATAATTGCATATCAAATTTGGGACCCCTAAAATGGCAGCGACAAGGGATGGGACACTGCCCAGTTTAACCATGTTTCAATAAAATCCCTTTTTTGCAAAGAGCTCAAACCTGCATTATTTTCGAGGATAGAAGTGCCCGGTATTCTGGAGTGCCCGTTATTGAGGTTAATGGACATATCCTACTTTACGACAACTCTATTTAGCAATCCCTTTAATCCCCCAATAAATCATTTTTAAAACAAAATGCATAACTATTTCTTTAACTCACAAAAGCAGACACCTCCGATTATCGAACAAATTCCGCAATCCAGAAGTGTTCACTATTGAGAGCTTTTTCAGGATGGATTTTAATGACTGAGGCCTCTATCGATTCGTCTTAACAGTCCGATGGTTATAGGCTAGGTTTGGTTTTTATAAATTCAAAATGGCGGTAGAGACGAAAAAAATTTACGCACCATATTGAGTGATCATCAATGGATAAGTCTTTAAAAATGAAGACGATGTTTCATTGACTATTTTGCAATCAGAAGCTCCGTTTAAATATAACACAACCGGAAGCTGTGTAGGTAGGATTTCTAACTTTACTGCAACTCTATCCTTCATAGACATCTATAGGCCTCATCAAAACAGTGTTTATAGATAGGAACTAACAATTAAACACAACTTAAAAGTCATAAATCGAAGGGAAATCTTCTTATTTATATATAATATATATAATCTTATATATATTTATATATATATATATTTATACAGATAGATATCAAAATATCTATATATATATATATATATATATATATATAATCTTATTTATATTATATTATTTTATTACGATTATACGATTTATCTGATTTTACGAATGCATTTACCTCATAAAGACTCAGCATTGTGCACGGTTGGTATGTGGGGGAAACAGCGTGCAAAATGACGTTCGTCTGACATTAGCCTAAGAATGATATTTTTAAAAGCAGCAGGATAATGTTTCTTAAATATATTTTGTATGTTTAATCTTGTCCTACTATAACAGTTCAGAACATTCATTATAATTAGTGATATGTCGAAAAAGATTTAAGGTACAGCTTTACGAAAATTGCATAAAAAAATCCATCCTCCCCGAAGAAAATTAAAAATTCATATTATTCAAAAAATTAGATTTTTTAAAATTTTATATCTCCACATGAGCAATGTTTTTATACAAACCAGAGGATAATCACAAAAGCTATTTAACTATCAACAAAAATAAATAAATAAATATTCTATAGTAATATTATGAAGAAAAAATTACTTATACTTTCGAAACTTCTTTTGTCGTAAATATGTATCTTAACATCTAACTGTCGGTTTTGTATTTTTCATATAAGTGCCTATACATAAAGTTATAAAAATAATTTTAAGTGCAAAATCTACTTACAGATTTTTATTAATAATCATTTTGAATTTCAAATTAATTTTTTACTAAAAATAATAATAAAAAAAACAATATTAGAATTCATTTCAAATCAAATATATATGTATATTTTTATTGATAGTTATACAGGTAATGGTTGATTAGCAGCTCATAAAGCATGAGCGTTATAACAAGGCGATATTTTTTCATATACTTTATCTTATTTTTAATATGCGGTTGAGAACGCAAAATGGCTGATTTTACGAATGCATTTACCTCATAAAGACTCAGCATTTTGTAGGGTTGATATGTGGGGGAAACAGCGTGTAAAATGATGTTTGTCAGACATTAGCCTAAGAATGATATTTTTAAAAGCAGCAGGCTAATGTCAGACGAACGTGTTTTTGCACGCTTTTTCCCTACATATCATTCCTACATAATGCCGCTAGCATTCTGTTAGGACACACTTCTGGACACATAATTTGCCCCTGCAGTGGGTAATTTACATTAATATTAAGGAAGACTATGTGCAACAAAGTGGCTAAATATTAAATATTTCCACACTGTTTTGATTCAGCCAAAGAGATTGAACTTTCTGTTGACCCATATGTTTGTGTTAATGAACAATCTGTCGTTTTTAAAACTGCTTGCTTCAGTCATGATTGCATCTCTTTTTTGTTGAAAATTTACGTGAATACTCTGATACGTTGAATTATTTTGATAGAGTATGTTAAAAATAGAAGATAAATCTTAAATATTTATTTGTATAAATTAATTATTCGTTAAATAATACATATGAAATACTTATTAAGTGGTTATTTATTGTCTATAGTTGTTTGGAGGCTACGTTTTGAGCATAGCAAAACAACTGTATATCTCCTCAAAAATGCTAACTACGCAGTGTTTTAATTTCTCTCCTTTTTTCCAAAAAAAGGCAAAGACAGAGCTATTTTTATTATTTTCAAAATAGTCATAATAGCTGTTGATGAAATAATACGAGTTTTAATTTCTTCAACAGGGTGCAAAAGCATCCAATCTGTGAATCGAACCCAGAAATGTTGTTTTGAATTGCCTTTCGTCTACCACATTAGCTAATGGGCAACAACACAGGCGGCAACATTCACTCAGATAACAATTCGGAATGACAAATGGTCTGTTTCTCTCACATCTCAACAGAATAAATTGCACTTAGAGGAACTCCAATAAACGTCCGATGTGTACTTACTCTTTTATTATTTTCAACACAATTATACTGATTGGCTAAGATTTGTCAATTTGGTAAAAAAAAAAAAAAATCACGGTTCGAAGTGAAACACAGACATTCGGCTTACAATGCCATTCTTCTACAATTTGAACTACTTGGGAGGTAACCCGGCCGACTGACTTCACTCAAATAACATTTTGCTTATAGAACCTGGTTTGATAACAACATATGGGGATTACACTTCAATTGAATTCAACGTAATTATGTCTTTTTGGTAAATCAATCGTAAAGGTTGCATTTGTAGTCCAGAAAGCCAAAAGCTGATGCGTTCGTCTCTCTACCTGGAACATTTGTCATTCAGTTGAAGAAGAAATTAGTAATAATTTGATTTATTTTTCTATCTCTGAGATTCTGTTAAGAACAATAAAAGTGTAATTAAGAAAAAATCGTTTACTTTAGTTTCTTTACATACGGTGCTTCAGAGGTGTTTCAGAAATAGATCAATCGTCATTGCTAAAAGTTATGTTAGGGAATTATGTAGTCTGAGTTATCAGGGATCTAGATTAAATAGTAGAACAATTACAAGGTAAGGCAAATTTTCTGGGTTCGACGCCAAGCCACTTTTTCACTCAATTGGAAAAACATTAACTAGTGTAATTTCTTCCCAAAGCTGTATGTTGAAAACAATGAAAGCGTGTTTATGCGTTTATGATATTTTTTCCTTTACCTACTATTTAATCTGTTGAACTATGCCAGAAACAGCCGTATTGGTATTGCAAAAGGTACCTGATTGAATTTTGCCGGTTCGGCTGTCCCCAAGGTAGAGCAAGGGCAAAAACATTAGAAAAACCAGCTAGTCGAAGTCAAAACCAGAAACGTTTTCGGCCATTTCCATTGTTCTATCACTTGAGATAATTGAACAAGAACAGAGCCAACCCAATTCTATCGGAAAACATTGTAACAATAGCACGTGGTCTGATAACTATAGATGCGAAATTATACTTAAATTATAGTCAACACAATCATACTGTTTGGAAATGTAATCACATGAGATGTAGTACGGACCAATTGGCATTGGGAATGATTACCTGATTAAATTGTGTTGATTTGTCGCCAATGCCAAAGTAAGGTAAAGAACTTCTGGGCAATATAAGCTAATTGGCACTGTAAGCTAAAAATTCTTTGATCGACTCCTGGTCAGGAAGTCTTTTACACTCAAATAAAAACTTGCTAGTAAAATTAAAGAGCTATCGCAACTAAAGGGTTAGACAGATACTACAAAAACAGGAAAAAGACAGAAAAAAAAGAAAAATATTATAACATCTATAAATGTAGTATGTTTTTAAAGGTAAACTACACTGTTAAAAATTTGCAGCATTCTGTCCATTCATTTAACCGTTTTTAATGAAAATGGTTACACAAACTGGTTACTGTAATTGGGTACACAATGGTTAATGTAATTTAACACTATTCTGACCATATTATTGGCCATTTTATGGTCAGGATATAGTTAAATTACAGTTATGAAACCGTTTTTTTTTTTTTTTTTTTTTTTTTTTTTTTTTAAATCAGTCGAATGACTTGGCAGTTTGCTGCAAATTTTTAACAGTGTAACTTCTGTTGAAAGTTTGGAGGAGATGGAGCTGCAGTGCATAATGTGGAGAAATTTTTTAAACATTCTCAATGACTTTTGAACTATACAAAATCGAGAAATATCATCTTTTAAAAAATCGATAAAATAGTTAATTTGTGTTATAGAGCCTAACAATAGGTTTTCACCAACAGCAGCAATTTCTAAGTCTAAGAGTTATTTGAAGCTGAAAAGTATGTGAAACTTTTATTTTCTTGTAGGCCTTACATTCACACACACTTTCATATAAATATAATCAAAAGGTGCATTTTGTTTGTTTGCCAGATAATACAAAAATTTCTATTTTTTCATAAAGAATGCCTTGGAAATGAAATTTAAAATTGTTGTTAGATCTGTTTATAGACATATACTATTTTTTCTTATATTCACCATCTCTATAAAATAACAGTTATTGCAAGTTGTTTGTGCAAAGTGTATTTTATTTATGTATATTCGCAGGTAAAGTTTAAAGCATTGGTGCACCACATTGAAGTTGTTGTCAGGGCAAATGTGGCCAGGGGCTACGTTTCTGGTATATCTGTACATATACTGAGTATATTCCACTCAATGCATTTTTTCGAATTATTAGCAAATGATTTTTTAATATGTAAATAAAATTAAAAAATATTCTACAAATTCTCTGTTACAGTTTTTTAATAATAGATCTGCCCCCTACGAGATATGTTCGCCAACTGCCGTTCAGACACCGCAAACTCTAAAAGCACGCTAATTTGATCTGCTTTGAACAAATTTCGGAAAGCTGAATTATAATTAAAAAGACAGTGGCGATCTCCCGGTAAACAGGCTGTTTTCGTCTTTGATTAAATCAGATCATTGACAAATTTGAAAATAAGCTAATATAAAATTAATTAATTAAACATAGTCTTTGTCTTCCGGTAATTTTTAACACAGCTATAAGAAAGTTTTTTAAACAAGATATTTTAAATGATGGTTTTAAATCTGACGTTATCACCAAAGTTTTCGTTTTCTTTTAATATTCATGTGAAAATACTTTTGTTGTTAGAAAGGAAATGTTATTTGCGCTGTCTTAGAATTCACAACAATAGTTTAAAAGATTATCTCAAAATATTAAATAAATGTCTCACGCAAATATATTGTTAAATTTAAACTGTTTGGCAATATTATTGTTTCGTCATTTAAATATGACGTAATTTCCTCCATTTACGATTTTTAATGCATATTAATGTATTTTATTTACAATTTTCTTCCTCTTTTAAAATTCACGCGTAAGTATAATTTTCATGACTGGATTTTCTGTGTTTTCCTGCTTTTAAAACGTAATCGTTTAATACTCATTTGAATGGGGTTTTTTTCTGTTTAAAATAGTCACGTGTAAATAAATTTATCACTTGAAGGAAATTTTATTCTTTTTGCTGTTTTAGAAAATGGGGACAATTTAAAATAACACCCTTTTCTAAAAGATGTAAAAATTTTCAAAATGCTCAAATTTTGAATATAAATTTGAAATAAATCGTCAAAAAATGAATCAAATGAAAAAAAGAAAAAGAAATGCAGTCTGCACACCGCGAACTTCAAATGATCTAAAAATAATTAAATTCCTACGTATAGTCTTCGCTCCTATAAAACTTTTTAATGGAACGATTTTGACCAACTTTAACATTAAACATATCTTAGAATAATTATTCGATCTAAATACTGTCTGCATCAGCTTGTTTATTAAATATTTTTCTATAATACCACTGATTTTCACATTTTTGTATGCAGCAGTTTTCTTAATATTAACAAAGAAACACCCCGTTCACAAAGAATTCAAAATCAGCGGCGGTGACAGCGTTAGTTATTATATATATATATATATATATATTTAATAGTGAGACAATAATAATTCTTAAACAAAAAACTGCGTATAAAATAAATGTCGTATTAAATTTGATGTAATTACCAAATATGAAAATAAAATATTAAGCAAGGAAAATTCAATTAGGACATTGCATATTAAATAGAAAGAAATGGAGATTTTCCATGGAAATAGCCACAGAAAATAAATGCATCACCCTCAAATTTATTAATATCTACATTAATAAAATTCTAATGCTAGGGATGTAATATTTTGCAACAATTCGGCATGATGCTTCAATTATTTCCAAAGTTCATATAATTATTTTAACATAATGGAAATAATTTATTATCATCAAGAATAAAATAAAACTTATAAATATTTTAACTTACGCAGGCAATCTTATCTTTAAATAGATAACGAATAATCATATCTGCCAGAACTAATTATGCATTATAATCTGAGAAAAAAGGAACTATTGTTAGTGTAATGATAATAACACTTTTTCTGAAATCAAAAAGCTAATTTAACTTATTTTCTTTTATTTATCTGATTTAATTAAATCTGAATCGGGAGAGTATGAAAAAATTCTGGTAAATGAATATCTGAGAAATTTTAAATGTTGTAGTAAAATGTTTATTAATTAATCACTTAATTATAATTTAATTTCTTTTTTAGTAAAAATTACAAACATATTTCTAACACTTAATTTAAAATGTGAAAAATTATCTGAGCAAATAACATGCACATTTTGGTCGAATTTCTTCCATGTTTTTGATATAACGTTAGCCGACTTATACAATATCTATATCAAAGGAGATAAGTGACTGTTGTTGACCCTATTTCTATCATAATATAACAATATGTACTGTGCATAAAATACAAAGAAAATGTATTAGAAGTTATCTGGTACAGAAGTCTCCGATCCTCCGATGTTGTTCCTTAAGATGAAAGGTAGTTTTATGCATTTTTTATGATAATTTCAAAAACTAACCAAATCTATTATGTACAGTATCAGGTGCATAACTAAGTCAAAAATTCTGCCTGGTTGGTACAATATTTAATACCGCAGTACAAATTTCTTACTCCCAAATTGAACTCTAGAGGCTTTGAAATGTACCGGATAATGTAGTGCGTTTTATTATACCTAGAGAGCCATTCCTGAGTGCAGTTAACTTTTTTTACTAGTTATTGGATGTGAAACGTACATTTGGAGCCGCCAGGATATTATGTAACCATTAAAGAAATATATTTTACGTATTCCAACTAAATATTTCATGTTATTTGAAATAATATATACAATCTGGATTTTGAATAACCGGCGTTACATTTTTATTATTACTAGATAAAAAGAAACTATATAAATCGAGAACATTTAAAAATCCTTTTGAATTTAGATTTTAAGTTACACAGAAAATGTGAAAACTCATCGGAACACAGGTTAAATGTTTATTCTAATTCAAGTGTCAAACAAGAAATGTATTTATTTCACTAAAATTTAACAAGTTCATTCAAATATTTTAAAATGTAATGTAAACTCTAAACATTATTCAAAATTATTATCATTTGTTTAAAAAAAATCTGCACACTTAATTTTTAAAAATAAAATTACAAACTGAATTGAAATTAAAGTTTAACGAAAACACATTCATGAATTACTTGAGTTTGTCCACATCAAACTCTTACAGTACCACGATAATTTATTAATAATTTAAAGCAAACTTCTTTGATAAATAAACCTTTTTGAGACAAAAAGAACACATAGATATTTGCTATAGATGTGTTTCATGATTGAAGTAAATTTTATTAATATCTAACTTTTACATAATGAAATAAACACTTTTTTTCACAGTTTTCGATTTACTTTTCAGAGCTATATGACAATAAAAATTAATATTTAAAATGTTTTGCTTTCTATACTTAGTAGTTGTCACTAGCCATATATAATTTTTGTTATTTTTAGATAAATTATGTATAAGGTAAAGTATAATCCTTCTTAGGGCTATTAAATGAATATATATTTTACAAAATTACACCAAAGAACTGTTACCCTGGCACTAATTTGGTAGAAATAATAAACCACTTTTATAGTTCTTAATATTTTAAATTTCATTAATGTATGAAGACAAAATATAGTGTGTAAATGGGTATTTCCGTTTATATATATATATATATATATATATATATATAACCATTAAATAAACATTACCGACCACCAACAAAAAGTGTGATATTATGAATGAAATGACAACAAAAAATACAGTACTCCCCAACACTCCCAAAAAACATAGTATATACCAGCTGTAAAGTACAAAGTAAAGTCCCTTGTACTATCTTATGAGTATTAATATGGAAAGAAAAAAAAATATGGATACCGAAAAAAACTAAAAGCTTATACATATATTGAATTACGTATATATATATAAAGAAGCACTATATTTTAAAATTTAAATAAGAAATTTTACAATCTAGTGTAAAGTATAAGTAATTAAAAAATTATTTTATAATTTTGTTAAAGTAATATCGTAGTATGTTGCAAAACTTAATATTATCTCGAAAATTAAATGGGAAAAATTTCGTTTTACGTAACAAAAGTATTATTTTTTTTTCAACTTTAAATGAAAACATATACAAGGATTATTTAACGTTAATGATATCATAAACATACACTGCTACTTTTTTAGATTTTATAGGTCTATAAAATATTATAGATCCCTTTACCTATAACTTAATTTTAAAATTTGTAAAAGGTCTTATTTCCTTTATTATAGGGGATAATAAAACGTAAGGTCTTGTTACATAAGGTAATTTTATGACTTTAAGTACTTTATATATTTATTTTCAGTAATAAATCTGCATTTTTCATGTAAATTATTTTTTTTAAATCGCAGTACTAAAATATTTAACAACAGAATTTGCCTAAACACAGTGTTTCACGAAGTCTTAATACTTTTACTTTCGGCAGATAAAACATATGTCATAAAACACATAATACAGAATAAACACAATACTTCTACTTATATTTACTGGGTATCATTTGCAGTTGCAATGTTAAACACTTTGCATTTTACGCTCCACACACTGTAAAAAAACTGTAAATTAAATACTAAAAATGTTCTTCTATGAAACTGGGATTCCTAGAACTTTTATGTAACAGCAACAAAAGCAATTCACATTTGCATTCATGATTCACTTTTGCACAGTAAATCAAAAAATCTGTAAAGGTACTAAGAATTAGTTAGGACACTGGGATGCCTAGAATTTTTTACGTAACTGCAACCAGCATTACAGATAAAATTTTAGTAAGATTACTGTAATTTTAGTAGAATCTTTTCTAAAACTACAGATTTCTGTAGCTTTACAAAAACTAGTTTTGTAGATGGGTCATTCCACGTGAAATTAGCCAATTTAAAGAAAAAGTGTTGCACCATAGTCACAGATTTTTTTAAAATTTTTATCATAGACAGATACAGTAATGAAACCCTCAAACCTGAAATTTAAAAATAATTTTCGCAATATTGGCTGAGATATAGCCATTTGAAAATTGGTCATTTTTTCCAAATGGCGGCCATCTTGGATGTTATCCCTATGTTTATAAATGTCCATAACTTGACAACTAATGACTCAAATTTTATATTTCTGGTACCAATTTAAAGCTATTTGTATAAAGAATGCATATATGATATTAAAACAATAGAAATGTTTTTTATTTTAATACTGTTTATTACATTCAAACTGAAAATATCACCCTCAAAAAATGTCTTACTGTAATGGGCCATAAAAAAAAGACCCATCATAATTTTTTTTCAAATTTGCTAAAAACATTGCTCCATATGTGTACTTTAAATAGAAAAAAAATTGGAGAGGTAAAATTTTTCGTTTAAAAAAATAGCTTTTTACACATGGGATGTCATTTACTAAGCAGTGACTATCTTAAAACATGTAAATATCCCTGATTTAAGAAATAATGGCCAAAACTAAATATTTTTTAATCCCTGAATTAATGTAAAACTATAATGAAATATAATCTCATAAGTTTTTTGTAGGACCACGCTCCAATTGCTCCCCACCCCCCCAAAAAAAGAAGTCATTGCTAAAAATGTATAATTGAAAAAAATTAACACTGAAGAAAATAAGAAAATAAATAAAGAATATAATGTATAATTGTGAAAAACCTTTAAATGCAATATATATAAATGAGATTTTACTGCATGTGTATATGTGGAATCTATTCAAAACGTTTTCCATGCAAGAAATTCAATTTTTATACCTAAATTTCTATTTCTTACTTTAAAAATTGCTCACTGATTATGCCTGTTGATGAATTTGTTGATGAATTTAATTACAAAACTCCTTGCTTTATGTTCACACCACTTTTTTGCAAAATCACAAAGTTTATATTTCAAGAAAACAAAGGATGAATTGAATACAGAAACTGCTATTATTTCAGCTGATTTTTCTGAAAACTATACTTGCATTGTGCAAGATGCTATTCAAAATATCCATTGGCAAAAAGAACAGGTTACAGTTCACCCCTTTCTTGCTTATATAAGGGACAGTATCACTGATACTGTGAAATCTATTCCTATGTGTGCAATAAGCGAGCATTTAGTTCATGACACTACTACATTTTGTGCTTTTCAAAAAGTAATTGTCAATTATTTAATTTCACAAATTCCACAGATTAAATACATAAAATATTTTAGTGATGGATCATCAGCCCAATACAAAAAGTATAAAAATTTTATTAATCTCTGCCATCATGAAGAAGCCCATGGTGTGAAAGATGAATGGCATTTTTTTGCCTCTTGCCACGGAAAAGGAGCTTGTGATGGAATAGGCGGCACCATAAAACGCATGGCCACCAAAGCAAGTCTTCAGCGTCCATTCAAAGATGGTATCTTAAATGCATTTGATCTGTATACATTTGCAAAAGAATATGTTAAAGGAATTGAAAGTTTTTTTATAACAAAATCTGAAATTGAAATTGCCAATAATCAGTTAGCAGATAGGTATGCAAAGGCAGATACAATCGTAGGAACAAGGGTTAATCACAGCTTTGTGCCAATAAATAAAGGCCAAATATTGGTTTCCAGGGTATCAAGCTCCTCAACAAATTTTATTGCTAGTGTGAGATTTAGTGAAACCGACAAACCACAAACATTTAAAAGTGAACAATATGTTGCATGTGTATATGGTGTTAATTGGTGGATTGGTAAGATTTTAGATTACTGCGAGGAATTCAATGACTATAAAATTATGTTCATGCATCCTCATGGTCCTAGTTCATCATATTCATGGCCAAAATCTTCAGATGTTTGTTGGATTCCATATGAGCATATAATGAAAGTAGTGTCTACCCCAATGACTGCTACAGGAAGAACATATACTGTTGCTCCAGAGGAGCATACAGCAATTCAACCCTTATTCTTAAACTTCAAGACAGATTAAATCATTGGTAATTTTCAACAACATATTATCAAGTTCCTTTCAACAATATATTATAAAGTTATATCCATGTAAGTATCCTGTTCTTATTTTATGTAAATATGTTTCATATAAGTTTTATCTAAGTCTTACTTTTATACATATTTGATGTTTTTGTTGTACATTTGTATCACACAAGATTTGTGTACTCATTTTGTCAAGATTTGTTCATTTAAATTGAAATTGGCAGTGAACTGAATAACTAATGTCAACTCAATCAACTCATTAATATTAATTTTTAATCTTTTATTTGAATTCAACTGATTTACAGCTAGTATTTCTGCCATATTTCAAAAAAATATATTTTATGACTCTTTTTCCTTCTAAATATTTTCCATTATGTATATTTTTTTGAGAATTATACATATTATCATTTTATATGAAATAAAAAGTATTGAAATGAAAATTTACTGTTATTTTAATATGTATGTGTTTTTAGTATAATTAACTGCTGGTTGGTATTTCTAAATTGAATTATTTATATATTGATGCTCATACATTAATTCATATGCCAGAAAAAAATATTTTTAACCATTATTTGTTAAACTAAAGATACTTACGTGTTTTAAGATAGTCACTGTTAGGTAAATGACATCCTATGTGTAAAAAGCTATTTTTCTTTAATGAAAAATTTTACCCCTCCAATTTTTTTTGTTTAAAGTATACATATGGAGCAATGTTTTTGCAAGTTTGAAAAAAATTTATGATGGGCTATTTTTTTTATGGCCCATTACAGTAAGCCAATTTTTGAGGGTGATATTTTCTGTTAAAATGTAATAAACAGTATTAAAATAAAAATTTACCATTGTTTTAATATCATATATGCATTCTTTATATAAATAGCTTTAAATTGGTACCAGAAATATAAAATTTGAATCATTAGTTGTCAAGTTATGGACATTTATAGACATTGGGATAGCATCCAAGATGGCCGCCATTTGGTAAAAATGACCATTTTTTAAAAGGGTATATCTCAGTGAATATTGCGCAAATTAGTTTTAAATTTCAGATTTGAGGGTTTCACTACTATGTCTGTCTACAAAAAAAATTAAAAAAAAAATCCGTGACTATGCTGCAACACCCATTGGTTGAATTCGTGTGGAATGACCCAGATCTACACATTTTTTGTACAGTGTACAGATAAAAATTATTAAGCATACAGATTTCTCTAACTTTACATCTATATCAGATTTGCAGTGTATAATACAATAACTACTAATTAAGGAATTATAACAATGTAATTTTTGTATATTAATCGTACTTTTTGTAGGTTAACAACTTATAATAAAAAGGAAAAAAACCTTTAAGTTGAAAAACTTGAATTAACAAACTATATAAAAACAAAATTAATGTGATCAGAAGAGGAAAATTATCCATAGATTCTCCTTTCTTACTGGTGAGAACTGATGTTCAACGTTGAATGTTTTGAAGCAAACAAATAAATGTTTAAAATTTTAAATTAACGTAAAAAATTTTCAAATTAATAATTTTTGGATTATTATTATTATTTAATTTTTAAGATTAATTTTGAAAGAAAAGAAAGCAAAACATTCCAAACAAATCGGAATAACAAAAGAAATTATGGTGTTAAAAACGAATAGAAAAGTAGCATTTTCTGAATTAAAAAATATGATTGTTTTACAGGTTGTACTCCAGCATTGCCCATAAAGCTTTTAAATAAATTCATACGGTTCAATATTACCAGGTCCAGATTTCAATTAAAAGCTAATTTAATAAACCTGGTTTGACATTACGGATGAAGATGATAAAGTAAGTGCATGCCCGTTTACTCTTGTATATAGGAAACTACAGTAAGCGTAATAAAAAAGTATCGTGTTTTTAACTAATTAATTAATAATTATCACATTACAAAAATATGAGGTAGCCTGGAGATTAATTACATTATTAAAATTTAATTAAAGCACATCAACATACGAACACAGCTTACACTTAGACATTCACATTCTAAATTGTAATCCGTTTACATGGGTAAATCTTTTTTATGAATTCGGAAGAATATTGTGTTGTGCTGCCATTTGAACATTTTACATGGAAATACAAACATAACAAAAATTAAACATCCATTTTTATATAGTAAATGTTCCATTTCAAACATATTATTACTTAATTAGTAGACTACCAAAGCGCATTGTTGCTTGTACCTGTGATAACACATTTAAATGTAGGGGAAGGTGGCCTAAAATGATCCTAGCGGGCAAAACGCTCCACGCGACGTTACGCTGCCACTGAATATAGATAACATAAAATAATAAGATAAGATATTTTAGTTATTCAATAAGATTCTAATATATTCTAAAGATTTAACAAAAAGAAATTACAAGAAGAAATAATTGCATTAATCCTAAAATATAGTGATTTTTACGCTTCATTAGAACACTTTATCTTTAAAATATGTAAAAAATACAGGAAGCAAGCTGCCTGATCAGCCTTATGATTAAAGGAAATTTTTCTGTTGTAAATAGAAATTCCTGTTTGTGATTGGAGAGTTGCAGGAAATTTTAACCTTTGATTGGCGAGTTTTTTATTTTGAAGGAAAAAAGACATACTTAAAAATTAAGCTTCGAATACGATAAATTAACTTGCAGCACAATTAACAGAAACCCGCTGCAATTTGTCGAAATTTCAGCTTCAGATTGGAGAAATTAGATATATTTTATGTTAAATTGCAGAGGTTTTTTGTATTTTGGACGGGAAATAAGCATATCAAAGCGGTAATATTAGTGTTTTAACGGAAACAAGGCTACGGAATAATTTATTCAACTAAAGGATTTTTCTGAAACTAAAAGTGAAAACTGCTAACTTTTCCTTTATATTTCCTTTAACTTTGATCATTTAACGTATTTTTCAAACATAATTTCAAAATAACTTAATTTGAGTCTATTTTTTGTTTTCTAAAACAGTTTCATGTGCTAGTTTTCATATTTTTCTATAAAAGTTACAGAAATTACGCCAAGAGGAAGCAAGCATCCATAAACACATAAAATTAACAGTTGATTTGACGGTTAAAGGTAAATCTTTACGAATTTCTAAAGGGAGCCATAATACTGTGAAAACAATAATTGAAAAAAAAAACGGTAAATATGTGTACTTTAAATCACACGCGTGAAAATAAATATAAAATCATAAAATGCGTTAAAGATTTTAAAAAAATGCTCTGTAAATTATGACTGATGTTTCATTATGATGTTTCATTCTTGATTTAAATGTTGTCCGTTCTTTTTATTTCGTTTTACTTAAATATGTGTATATTTTTATTGACAGGAAGACAAATCAGCTGACTATGACAGAAATGATAAGAGAATTTAAAGATAATCCACATTCAAGTTCAGCCAGAACTTCTTAAGATATCTGGCTAACATTGGAAAAAGCAGTGAGTACAAATATAAAAGGGTAGCTGTTTAAAAAAACGGTTGTCTAGATGGATACATGTTTGAAATTTTAAATACCTAAAGCAAATTAAAAAATAATAATAAATTGTAATTTAACAGATTAGAACGACCATTTGGAATTTTTTTTTTTACTTAATATTTACTTAGCTTTAATTTTGGGGCATTTCGACAAGAGAAGACGAGAAAAATATGAGGTTAAAATCGAAAGCAGTTCTACCGAATCATCCACAGATCGCGACAAATCACCTTCGTAACAAAATTTAACCGAAAAATCTAAATTTCGTCCACCAAATTCCGTCGCATCCTCTTCAACAACAGATCGCAAGATCAAACTTCAGACGACTGAAACTTTCATCAATAAACTCTCCAAGTCAAGTTTTGAGAAGAAAAACAGTTTACAAATTGAAAGCAGTTCCACCGAATCATCCACACCTTGCGACAAATTACCTACGTTGAGCTCAATTTTTCCAGGTTAGAATCGACAGATTGTAAATCGCCGTGGCTAGTGGATTGGAGACCCTCGAGACGTGAACTTTTACAATCAAACGATTAAACATTAGATTGTTTCCTTTTTCGCGTTCGTCTTTTATTCTGTAATCGAATTTCATGGGCTACATAATCAGTTGAAGACCTCGATTTTCATGGCCTACATAATGAGTTGAAGACCTTGATTTTTGCTTTGCAAGACGATTTTCATTTCGGCGTCGCTCTTTGGCTTTGGATTTTTCCATATCTGATAATTTGTGCTAATCCATTTTGCAAATATTTCAATTTTTAACGATTTTATGCCTTTCGATTACCTATTCAAAACGATTTTTAACGATATTATGCCTGTTTATTACCTATTAAAATAAAAATTCTTCAAAAAGTAAAGAACATCGTTGAATTTCGTAAAAAAAAAAAAAAAACAAAAAAAAACGACATCATTTGGCTCCATCCTCGACCGAAAACAACAACCATTTCCAAATGGTTAAAAAGCGTCTCATATGTCATGGAAATAATTAAAAAAATTTTGCAACAGAGAAGCTGTGAAAATGCTGCGATAAAGAAAATGAAGAAAGCGGTGAGAAGTACGCAATTAAGAACACTGCTACTGAATTTCAACCTTGCGATGAAAGTCAGCTACATACACCGGAAATCTAGTTTCCATCGTCTGTACAATGTATGAAATAGATTACTGAACCAAAATTAAAAGAAAATATTTAAAAGTAGGGACTGAAGGAAACTGGGTCGTCTAACCCGACAACATATTCAAACTCTCTTCGAAAAGTTTGAAGGGAAAAAAGAGATTGTATGGCACATTTAAATCTTTCGATCATCCATGATTCTCCACAAACACTAACCACATCGAAATTATGTTTACGAAGAACACAAAAAAAATTACTTCAGAGAACCACTTCAGTTGAAACAGAAATGTAGAAGACTGTAATGAAAGAATGGCTTATAATATCGCCTAATATGATGAATAAAAAAATGAGGTTATATTAGGTTAATGAGGTAATATGAGGTTATTACACAGTTCGTACAAGATTAAAGGTGGTGTTACAAAGCAAATGAAAGGAATCCGAATACATTGACTTGAATATATTACTTTTAAACCCATCTTTTACTATCTTCATTTGTTATTTACTTTGTCTTTTAATCTGCAAAATTGGAAAAACTTTTAGTTTAAATTGGATTATTAACTGTTGATTTTCCTTTAATTCCATTTTCGTATGGGGCAAAACTTAATATATAACAAATTAACACCTTGTAATAATATATTATTACTAATTGCTAAAAGGTATAAGATTAAAACTTTAAAAACAGTAAAAATAGTTTTATTTGACTGTATATATGTTTCGACTCTAGGCGAGTCATTACGTCATGATGATGGGGTTTCAGATCATCGCATGATAAATTGTGCAATTTCAGAATATTTCTATTTATTTGTTTTTGAAAATGAATCGGTTAGATTCTAAACATGTAAACAGTCAAACGAAACTATTTTTACTGTTTTTAAAGTTTTAATCTTACTCCTGTTAGCAATTTGAAATATTATGGTGTAAAATTATTTTGAAAACGCTACCTCATTCTGCATTTGTATTTGCTAGCATAAGTCTATAATATAATTGAAATGATATTTTAATATATGAAAAAGGAGTATTAACTTTCCTTTACGTAAATATAAAGATGTGGTGTAAATATAAAGATGAGGCAGACTGGGGTGGTTTGATACATTTTTTACAAAATGATTTTCTATTTTTTAAATATTGAACCTAGAATAAAGTTTCATATAATATTTTATTCGTTATACAATCAGTTATCAAAATAAAATAGCTACATAAGTGTAATATATAAGAAACTTGAAAAATGATTGATTTTAATCATTAGAAAATAATAGGTCAAGACTCCCCACATATGGGAGGCTTGACCCACTTTATTTTATATTGAAATATTTGTTACAGGAAATAAAATCAGTTTAAAAAAGGCAGAACAACTTTATGCTACATGGTTTAATTATTATTAAAAAGTATTTGGGAACATGTGATGTGTAAAAAAAGCTGCTTAGACGGAATTCAAGGTACAGGAGAAAACTTCATTTTGTGACACTCGACCTGGCAACATTATTTGACAAATAGTTTGGCTTCATCTCATTGTGTTCATCTTGGTGAAATTTGTCTATACCTTCAAAAAGTGTTTTGATTAATATTATGTTCATTTGCAGAGGCATGAACGCTTAACATTTCTTAAAGCTGCTCCTTTCATCCTTTCTAGTATTCTTCATTCGTTGTATTTATCTACTGTAGTTACTATTTAAATGAAATAAAATTTACTATCACCTTTCGAATTTATATTTCTTTTTTTATTATTATTTCCTTCTATAGCAGTCTACCTTTAATCAATAATAAAAAAAAATCCTATTTATACCTTATTTTAATGTAGCTTTACAGAGTAAAATTACATTGTTTTAGAAATATAACAATTAACCCTTCAATAGGTAGAGAAACAGAAAACACCCACTCGTGGACAGCCAACCTTGCGGTATAGGAGTTAAATGTCCACGAGGGGGAAAACCCATATCCACCTTCCCACGAAACCCCCAGACACCAGACGGGCCCGGAGCCCTCAGCAGGTAGGAAGACCCCCCCCCCCCCCATTGAAATTTCAATTAAAATGGTACAATCATATCAAAAGAGTTAGCCAATGTTGCTTAAGCTGGGCGAGCCCAAATAAAACAATATTTTGGATTTTTAAGATATTACAGATATTACAGATCATCAATCAGTTATTAAAATAGGAATACTTGAAAGTAGCCAATTTAAAATTTTAATGAAAAATAAAAATAGTATTGTTAATGTTAATTAAATTTAATTAAATTAGCTAAAAGATTATTTCTTAAAAAATTATACTAATCCATATTAGGGCCTAATAGGACTTAATAAAACCAAGTTAGTTGAGACAAAATTGATTGAAATCTGAAAAATAAGTAAATCTGAGCGAAACTTTGAATTTTATTTAAATGAAATAATAGTCTTGTTAAATTTAATTATGATTCTGATTGATGACCTGTTAAGCAAGTTTGAGATATT
This sequence comes from Maratus speciosus, assembly GCA_963932465.1. Lineage (NCBI taxonomy): Eukaryota > Metazoa > Arthropoda > Arachnida > Araneae > Salticidae > Maratus > Maratus speciosus. Next base: position 544,578,091 of record OZ010790.1, on the reverse strand, counting down.
AATTATAATTAATTTTAAAGTTCTAGATAGCTTAATATCTTGAATAGTCTATGTCTTTCACAGTTCAGTAAGGTATATGTCACATTTTTGAGTCATTATATTTTGCAGTTCAAAGTCATTATATTTCATAGTTCATAGTATGATTTTTACAGTTCTAAACACTGTAGATTTTAGTTTGAAGATAAAATTCACAGTTTGGAGATTTAGTCCAAAGTTCAGGAATATAAACTTTTTACAAATCAAGGTGTTATTTAATTAGGCGATGTTTAATACTTTTATGAATGATCTTATTAGTTAATGGGTGACACTGTTTATAGAATCATTTTTATGAAGGAGTAGTGTTTATTAAGAATATTGTAATTTTCATTTAGCGCTGAAAAGTTTGCTGGATCCAGTAGAATCTTCTGGAAGTTTTTCCTTAAGGTTTTGTTTTTATTAAATTTGAAATGATTAGGTATTATAAGAAAAATACTTCCAAAAAGACTTAATTAAGGGAGCATTAACCATCTGGTGAACCCTCCCTCACACCGATTTGGCCAAGCCTCCTCACATAGCCACTTTTGAAAGTATAGCACATAATTATATTTTAGCCTAATTTTCTGTACAGTTTTTATACCTGGAAGTTAATCTCAATATTTCTGAATTGCTTAAAACCTAATTAATTAAATTTCTATGCTGTATTTTATATGAGAAAATAATTACAAAATATTTCTAAAAAATATATTTTTTAAGCTGAAAACACTTCACCATTGATTTTTCCACACCTGTTTCTGCATCAAACAAAAATCATCTGCATTAAACAAAAAGTATTGATTGAGCATTTCAGTAGCTTTGGTTACCACCTATTGGCAAAACTTTTAAATATGAAAGCTATAGGATGTGTCAAGCCTCTCCTATGGTTAACCCTCCCCATTCTCCCCTAAGTCCAAAGATGTAACATGTAATCACTCATTATGCTGCAATTTCTCGATTTATTGTTATTACAGTTGCTAATAAAGTGTAAAAATTGGCGATCGTAGTTATTTTCTTCTTATTAAGATTCAACTTCCTAAATGCATATTGTCTTGAAAATAGCCTTAAATAAGTAGATGCTTTAAAATTAATCCCATTTAGAATCATTGTAAGTTCGATTTATACTTAACATAATAATTTCTAATTGAAATTCCGTGCATATTAACGGTAAATCAGGATTTTAGAAGATCTGTTTTTGATCGTAATGTGTAAATGTTACAGTTTGTCATTATAGTCCAGGCAATATGGGATTTTAACTGTCAAAATTAACGGTAGTTCTATAAATCGGCATACTTTATGTTTTTGGGGCCTCTGAATCCGAATTTGTAACTTCTCATCAAAATTTCCCCAGGCAACCCCCCCCCCCCCCCAAATTTAGGTAAAATCCCCCCCCCCCACCAAAAAAAAGGTTTTTAATTAAAAAAAAATCAATTTTTTACTGTTTTAGGGGAAAAGTATCTAGCAATTTAGAAAGTAGACAAAATTTGCACAAATAAGATATATGACATTATGACGTAGAATGAATGGGGAGAGGGAAATATGCCTCGGAAAATGCGCCGCGGTACTTGCGTGGACTAAGTTCCGCAATTCCACTTAACCACTCACATCGTTTACATTCGCCCTCCCATCACCCCTCCGAACTTTCCCTATAAGGTTTACTTTAAGTTTTTTTGGTCTCTGAATCCAAATTTTTAACTTCCCACCGAAATCCCCCCGCACCCCCTCCAAATAATTTTTTTAGGGGAAAAGTATCTATAAAATCAGAAAGTAGACAAAATTTCCAACAAATAGGATACATGACATTATGACGTAGGATAAACGGCGAGAGGGGGGAGGGCTGCTCGGAACATTCGTCGAGTTTGTTAACAAGGATATTAAAAAATGTAACCTGATCAAATCGAATTCAGTTATTTAAAAAAAAAAAAAAGGTATTACAGTGCAGAATCCTTTATGGGACTTCCTAGATTCTTCCTCAAGAATGTCATCTTCTGGGGTGCTTTATTGGACGTTCCTTGGAGCTCAATCCTGAGCAAATTCTAAAAATCTGTTCTTCAGAAAGTCTTCATTTTACTATCAGTAGGCTGTTGGGATGACTTGGATCTCCAAAGGATATCAACAGGATTTTTTTGTACTACATGGGACTTTAAAACTGCAAATTATAAACTATAAAAGATCAGTTTATTTTTGAAAACAGTATTTCTCAAGCAATTCGAAGTATTTCTTCGCAGAATTAAATGCAAAAATAAGTTGTAGATTACACTTTGAAAATGAGGCACTTAAAAAAAATAATATACCTACGCACTCAGAGAAAAATAGTAGAATATGTGGCTGTAACGGAATAACTGTGAGTTGGAAAGATTGCTGTTGTAAAATAAACCGACTCTTATACTTTAGCATATCGCGTAAATGTTTTCTGTTTTTAGTAAAAAAATTCATGTGTGTAAATCGAATCTTGGTTAGGTAATTGAGATGCAATAAAATAAGAAAATGTGAATTGATATTGTTCGTAATTTATAATGATAACACATTGCATCACTTAGCACAATTCATTACTTATGAGAACGAATTACATTACATAGCACGTTTCATTACTTATTATAAGAACACACTGCATCACTTACCACGTTTGTTTACTTATCAGGAGAACAATTTCAGTGTTTTCCAATCTAGAAGTCCAGCCTGAAGTCATATGTCTCCAAGATAAGAATGGGTAAAAGTTATCTGTGCTTAATATTTTGTGCTCTTCTATTTCCCAGAAATTTTAATGAGTAGTTCTACATTTTAGGCATTTCACGGGCTCAGGCTTCAACTTAAACGCGTTTTATTTTATATTTGATTTCTTGAAAATGCTTTTGGTATTTGTTTCTATTTTTTTATCTGTATAATTAAATTAAAAGTCATTCAACAATTTTCATAACATTACTACGGGTAAATTTTGTTCTCACTATTAAGTACAAATGAATTGGTTGAAACTAAAAATTTTACATTTTCTACTTCAAGCACTATTTTTACTTAACAAATGTATGAAGGGGGGGAGGGCAAAACAACTGGAATGGCAGCGCTCTGGGATGGGCTTGCGTTGCAGTCATGTGAAATTTGAAATGAATTGTGAAACGTTGTGAAATTTTGCTTCCTACTCGGGAAAAATGCTGCAGAAACAGTTATGATGTTGCAAGCAAATAGCGTACAAAGTTGACGCTATGAAAAAACTGAAGTGTTCGAGTGGTTCATCTCAAAAAACAAGAATGTGTATCGATTACAAACCTCGTTCTGGACGTCCTCCAACTTTCAAAGAGCGAAAATGTCCAGACAATTTGTGCAATTTTGCTTTAAGACCGACGGTGGGCCATTAGAGTACGTGCGAAATGCCAGGCACGCTTTTTGCCACACGGGTTACAAAACAGATCAGACGGGTGACGGGCAGTTTTTTTCGCTATGATAATGCCCCTGTTCAGGCAGTATTACCAGTTTGCAAATCTTGACAAAAAACGGCATGTTTCCTTTGCTCCTCTTGCCCTACACACCTGACTTTGCTCAGTGATACTCTTTTTTGTTTCCGCGATACAAGGGAACGTGAAAAGTCATTGTTTTAATGACGTGTAAGATGTAAAAGAAAAACGAGGCAGGAGCTTGCAGCCATACAGTCAGACAAATTTGCACAAAGTACCCAGCGATTGAATCGTCGATCAGATTAGAAGTTAAATGAACTGTATATTTTAGGGTGTTAAGATTGTCTTGTAAAATATATATATATATATATATATGTGTGTGTATTATATTGGTCTTTTGTGTCCCTGCCCTCTTTAGTTTTATTTAAAATTCTAATATATTTTTCGAGCATCTCTCTTCAATATTAGAAATTGTTTGTCCAAATATTTAATTCAGAAGTGTCTCAAGAATACTTCTTCAATATACGCGTAAAAGAAGTTCCTATAAACTGTTTGATATTGTGCTTGTTCAACTTGTGTGAAAAAAAATCTTATTTCATATTTTTTGTATATTTTCTTGAATCTTTCTTCCTTTTAATCACAACTATAATTAATTAAGTATGAATCTAACAAATATTACAATACAATGTATAAAAGAGACGTTTCCCAATGACATTTTTAATCATATTGCACATTGTACTATGTTTTAAAAAAAGCTGTATCGTCATATATTATCTCTCTCTCTCTCTCTCTTTTCATTTTCTTCAAATTATTTGAAACAACTTAAAGTAAATTATCGTATTAAGTGGCAATAGATGTTGGATATTGCCTGTATCGGTATTATACAGCCATCAACTCCGAATCGGCCGTCAAACAATATCCTTAATTTATGGATTTTTTTTAATATGGCAGAATTTCTTGTGTCACTTTAAGCTGTCATGAATATTGTCAAATCTATAGTCGCCTTTTTTATCACATTTACGAAATCATTCTCATTGGATAAAGAAAAAATAAATAAAAACAAAATCAGAAAATTTTCTGACCACAGGATGGTCAATCCAATTGACGTGCGATATTGTTTTACAGCAATATTACAACAAAACAAGTGGGTAAGTGTGATCACAGATTCCACAGAGGGTTTCGTTTAATATTTTTTTCAAAACACTTTAATACTTTTGCAAAATCTGTTAGTTCTACATTTCGCAACCAAGGGGCGCACTCTATTCTAAACAAACATCTATCCGAACGAAACTCCATTTTACAAACCATCCGTAGATATATAAGTCGAGGGGATCGGGCCCATAGCACCCGAGATAGTCAGGCATCCCCTGGCGTAAAAATTGGAACTAAAATATGTACGGCTATGGTGCATAATATGAAAGAGTGGTCAAAGGAGTGTCGGCAAAAGTTAGAAAAGTGCACCCCGTATAAAAAGGGTGGAGGTTAGAAAAATAACTAAAAATATAGAAGTTAGAGCTCGGAGTGGTAAATAATAAGACTTTTTGAAAATTTATGAATTTTCGTGTGATCGCAATTGTGCTGCTATAAGTATGCAAAATTTCACATCTCCAACTTAATTAAGGGCTGAGTTAGAAAAATTGCTTAAAATGCACAAGTTACAGCCCAGAAGGTTAAATATAAGTCTGTTTCAAAATTTTATGATTTTCCGTTTGATGTGAGGTGTCCAGCTATAAAAATCCAAAATTTCAAGTCTTCAACTTAATTAGGGGCTCAGTTAGAAAAAAAAAAAAAGCTTAAAAACACATGTTAAAGCCCGGAGGGGTAAATATAAGACTTTTTCAAAAATTTCTGATTTGAGGTTTGATGTGAGGTTTTCAGCTATAAGTATCCAAAATTTCAAGTCTTCAACGTAGTTAGGGGCTGAGTTATATATAAAAAAAAAAGATTAAAATACACAAGTTAGAGCCCAGAGGGGTAAATATAAGACTATTTCAAAATTTTATGATTTGTCGTTTGATGCGAGGTGTTCAGATATAAGAATACAAAATTTGAAGTCTCCAACATATATAGTTTCTGAAAACGGGCTCTGTGACGGACAGACAGACTGCGGAGTGAGAAGAATAGTGTTTCGTCAGATGAACGAAACCGTAACAAAGAAAATATTTCTACTGGATATATTCACAGATGAAATTCCCACATATAAAATAAATTTCGTCACACATCTTTCGCCATGCAAGACAGTTTTTTGAAAAAAAAAATAAAAACTTCTTAAACATTATGCAATAATTTAATAAAGAATCCATTACGCTAGAAATTTAATACGCTTATGAAAGAGTTTTTTATCTGAAACAAATGGATACTTTGTTTTACCATTTTTTTTATTAAAAAGACAGTTATAATTTGAATACAAAATTTTCATTTATTTATGACGCGATTAATTATAAAAGGCGATTAACAATTATTTATTTTTGAAGTGAAATCATTTACAATTCGATTTCACAATTTTAATTTATGTATGGCGCAATGGGTTAAAAAGAAGAAGCATTAAATAAAATAAAAATCTGTGTTTATTTTTTACGGGAAATCATACAATATTTCAAATAAAAAATATAAATTAAAAAGGAGTAATTATCGGATAATTTTTATTTAAAAAAAATATGAAACATTTTTACATAAATTTTTAATTTAAGCTAAATATATAAAGACAAAAATGATTTTAGTTAAAATATTTGATATGCAATTAAATTTTTTAGTATTATTCAATCATTTTTTTTTTGTCAATATAGATATAAAAAACCATTTAGATTCTATAAAGTATATTACTTTAAACAACATTAAAATAATAAATTGTAGTTTAAAGATTAAAGTCCGAGATAAAAACTACTGCAACTATTTGCTTTACTTTGTGGTTAAATGAAAGATTTTAGTTTTTAGATCCGTCTATTTTGGTTTTTGTAACCATAATTATAAATAATATAATTTTTACATACTTATAACATAGTTACAAATTAGTTACAATTACATCGTTACAATTAGTAATAACATAATTTTTATAATTTGTGGTCATAGTAATTCATAGTTAAAATACATTTTCCGCGCATTAATAGTGATATCTACAGTCGTGGAAAAAAAAAAAGTAAACACCCCTCACTAACTCCTCAACAAATTATCGTAGAAGAAAGTTACTGGTACCGAACAGTTGGAAATAAAGTCTACTTTTAAATGATGTATATAAAATTTGCTTAGGGGGGCCATCTACATATTAAAACGAACCTTAACTTTGTTTTTTTTTAATAGCAATACACGATTCTGACAACATAAATGAACTATACACCCTTTAATTAGAATAAAAACAAATTTTTACGCTATTCGTACCATAAGTTTCCGAGAAATTAATTATTTTAAAACGAGCATATTTTAAGGGCTGTATCCAAATTGAAGTTCAGTACTCCATTGTTAACCGAGAGAGCCCCCTTCTTGATCAAGGCAACTTAAGCATCACTCAAGCAGTCAATGAAGCCTGTTAGATAACAGGACGGCAGAAGAAATTTCAAAAGATCTACTCTATTCTATCATAGACGGCCCCTTAAACCATCATTTTTCCGTTTTTCAAGCATAATTTGTAAAATATTTGGAAGAAAATGTGAAATTTTGTATTTTTATTAAGCAGGACTTAATAAATCTAAATCCATCAAAAAAATTGTAGGTTGCAATTCACAATTTTTTCGAATATTAATTTCATAATTCATAATTCATATCATAAAATTATAAAAATTGCAAATTCAGCGTATTTATGTTTGGACACATTAGTATTATTGCTACACAAAAAATTAGCACAAAATAGGAAAATGTAATTTAACATTAGAAGCACTCAATTTTGAATGTTTGTAATTCAAAAACTTATCATTCAAATGACTTGAAATTTGGTGTCTAGGCATAGTTTGAACCGAAGATTTGAAATATCTTGTTAAAATTGGGTATTGCTATTGAAAAAAATGAGGTTTGGGTTCGTTTTAATATGTAGACGGCCCCCTAAGCAAATTTTTTATGCATCATTTAAAAGTAGACTTAATTTACAATCATTCGGTACCAGTAGCTTCCGTCTACGATAATCTGTTGAAGAGTTAGTAGGGGATGTTTACTTTTTTTTCCACGACTGTACCAACCAGGTTTTAGATCCGCTGCGTGCTGTTGGGCGTACGCACAGTATCTCTGGCTTCTTATTTAAATTAAGTGAAAGAAACATCTTGATTTGTTTATTTCGAAACTCTGTTGATTCTGTGTGCTCTGACGTTTGTTATAATAATTATAATTGTATTTATATTGAAAATGTCGACCGGGATGTCGAAATCGGGGTGAATCAGTGGCATTTTTATAAGTATTTCTGCATGGAACCATCTTACAGATTAGTAATAGTAACGATGTTTTTATTATTATTATTATTCATCAAATAAGACGTAAAGTTACGACTTGTACAATATAGTAAACTACAAAATTTGATGGATGTGTTGTAAATAAAAGAGTCTTAAAAATTTAGTCTGGAAAGAGTTTCATATTATTTCAGAGTAATGCCTGTAAATGGCACAGCACTTTTGCCAACGAATGTAAACATTAAAAAAAATGTAAGAAAATTCTTCTTTCGGTATCGCATGGCGAACCTTCGTCACATGGATTTGAATGACTGATACAAAATTTGCACTTCATTTAAAACTTGTGTTACCTAAACAGATGCAGATGTCTGCTGAAGCAAGATATTTTGAAAACTAGTTAGACGTGCCAATTCCAAAACTTTCTTCTATCTAATACATCTTAATATTTCAGAATGTAGTTACAAATGTCAATACTTTAATATTATTAGTTGTATACTATACCAACTTTGACTTCTGCTTAAACTTCATCTTCATCATCATTTACTTCATCTTAAACTTCTGCTTCAGTCAATTAATCGGAGTAAAAAGGACATAATGTCGATCATGATATTTATTAAAATCAATAGTTTTCCGTTATTCTGTTCTATACCAGCTGTTCGCGAAAAGCTGATTTATTATGATGCGAAGTTTCCGTCGTTATACGAGCTGCACAGTACAACAGCATTACGAAAAATCCAGAAAATTACACAAAAATCTCTATTACAATAGTACAATAATGAAATCATACAATAATCCATAGTACAACAATGAAAATGACAAAAAAAATCGCTATTACAGACCCTCTTATTCTGTCGGAATTTTTACGAATTAAGGGAGATTCTTACCATGACCAAAAACATACACAAAAATTTGGTTCAATTCTATACATAACTTCATACACTCTTTGACGGTACTATAATGAAAATTGCACAAAAATTGCTTTACATCGTCCCTTCCCGTCGGAATTTTTCCAAATTAAGGGAGGGCCTGCTTGCTATAGCCAAACATTAAAACAAAAATCGGTTCAATTCTATGCATAACTTCATAGACTTTTTAATGGTACAATGTTGACACACGGACAGACAGAAATTTCTATAAATATATTTTTTTTTATATCTGACTCCTAAAACGTGTAAATGCGTCAAAAACTGAAGTCGAAAAATATTTCAATTACGATACTTTCTTCTATTGAAGATAGACGAAGTAAAAAGATATGGATGATCTTTAGTTACACAACCCTTACGGGGAAATAGCTTTGTTTCACCACGACGACCAAAAGTGATGGAGCAAAGTGTGTCAGAACAAGCCTTGAGAAGATTGCTGTCTATGTGATACAAAAAGTGTAGTTTGCCCACAATTTGCATGACCAGTAAAGGCATTGTTAACCACACTTTGAAAATAACAAATACTATTTCGAAGGAATATAAAAAGTTTTTCCTGATTTAGCTAAGAACATTTAGTTTATTTCTACTATCCAATAAATTGTTTTGTTATTCTTACATGTTAGGAATTATTTTATGTAAAATAATTGTCACATTATATTTATATTTTAATTTATGACAGTAAATTTCTATAAAGGATTAATTTTTCATTAATAATTGTTCTTGTTTTATTAAAACCACATACATGTTAGGTATTAATATTAAATTGAAAGTATTTTCTATCAACTGATATTTTAAAACCAATTACATTGCGTCAGAATAAACAGACTATAAATTATTCCATATCATCCTAATTATTATTCAAGACTCCGTTTAATAGGATTGAAAAAGATGTAAATATTTATATGAATATGGAAGCATAAAATAAAACTATAATGAGCTTTTGCCATCATGATTACGTATTAGGTTAAGATTATAAAAACATTTTTGTATTCCTCCAATGATAAATTTTTAATTAATTATTTTTGAATAATTTTACAGCGATGAAATATACATGAAATTGAAACTTTGCGATAATTCAATATTAAGGTTTATTAGGTAGGTATTAAAATGTTTTCAATACCTTAAGGATTAATACATTAAAAAAAAATCTAAAAAAAGTTGTATAAGATATTCAAAAATTTAACAATTTTCTGCATTATATTATTCACACTTTTTTAAATATACTATCAATCTAACTTGAGTCATCCGGGTCTGCACAGATGTACTGTATATTCGTGGGCATTGTTTATTTTTATTATTATAATTATCATGAATATATTTTTTGCGTGTTTCCAACCGAGCTACAAGGATAGCTATTTAAAATTGCAGTAAAAAAAAACAGAAAAATGAAAATGACCTCCAGATTTAATTTCTTTAGATAGTAAACGTTAATTTTTTTAAAAATAAAAATGTATGCTTTAACCCAAATTGAAGTTTCTATCAGTGGATATATATATATACAGTGCCAGCAAAAAAATATTTTCGTTCAAGTCACAATCTTAATGTTCTGATGGTTTAGTTTGCTTTTTCCTGCTTTAATTAGAAGAGGCGGGCAAGAGTTTCTATAGTGCGTTGGTCACGTGGAGTAGTGTCCCTTGCTGCCTGAGATTACCCAGCGTTCTCCTTTTCCATTTTTAGTTCTGGTAGTAGTTTAAAAAGAGGGGTTTTTTTAATTTTTCAATAACTGTCAACACTTTGTTTTGCTGGTACTGTACATTGCATTGCCACGAAGACAAAGCTGTTGAACTACGCTTTCTCGTAACGTACATAGAAACAATCATGTCACCCACAAACTGCGGATAATTGAAGCTCGTTCTGCATTAGCGTTTGTTAAAGGTTTTTAATTACTAATCTCCGTTAAATATCAAGAAATTAAAGTGATTTTTAGGTGCTCAAGTCATCGTCCATTCCATATCCAAATTTGCAACACACAGCATGCGGTAAATATCCCTATCTGTCGAACACACACACATATACAAACATCTTTATTTTATTAATAGAAGAGGATAAAGAGGGGTTTTCCGGATTTCAGAATATAGGTGGAAACCATCTTATCTATTTCTGATGTTAACATATTTCTGTCTCTTCTCATACTAAGGGACAGTGATGAATGAAATATGTTTCGAAAGGTTCTGAAAATGGCTTGTGACATAGTACACGGTAAAAAAAAATCTGTAAAGTTACTAAAACTTTTCTAGAAACCTGGGATTCCTACCCTTTTTTTATGTAACGGCAACGACAATAATTCATGTAACAGATACACTTTTGCACCGTAAAAGAAAATTGTGAAGTTACTACAATTTTTTGGGGAAACTGGAATGCCTAGAACTATTTTTGTAACTGCAACCAGTGATACAGATAAAACTTTAGTTAGATTACTGTAATTTTAACACATTCATTTGTAAAGCTACAGATTTCTGTAGCTTTACAAAAACTAGTTTTGTAGATTTACATATTATTTTGTTGCAGTGTACAGATAAAATTTCAGTAAACATGTAACTTTAGATCTGTAGAATTACAGATTTTCTTTTACAGTGTATACTTATATATCGATAAAACACGATGCTCGATTAAAAGAACTGCAGTTAATTAAACATTAATGAAAACACGTATCAGCAAATGATTTCAAAGATTCCAGTAATAAAATCTCATACAGGTATACTTTTATTTATTGATAACTGTAATAGATATTTTGTATTTGATATATTATTAGAATTATTACTAAAAACACTGAAAATCATATTTTAATAAAAATAGCAATTGAAAAGCTATGTTTTCCCAGGTAAAAAAATCAGACACAAACCTTTAAAATTTTTGAGATGTTGCAGCCATTTTGAAGGTTTCAGCGGGTATCTTTAAGGAAAATGAAAACTAAAGGTTCTCTTAAGAGAAGTATACCGCTTTTTAAAAGATTTCATACAGGTTTATTTCTGTAAGTTATCACCTCCAAATTATCTTCAATGACTTAGAAAATTTTCGTGAAATCGCTTGAGATATTTTCAGGGAAAATGAAAACTGTTTCTCATGCAGGTAATATGAAGGTTTTACTTGAAAGTTTTATTATTGCACATTATGGTATCTAAGATTTTGATATGCCTGTGTTTCCTCATTAATAATTTTAATAAATTTCTAAATTAATATTTTAGATAATACACGGAAATCATTAAGTCCAATCATTAAGTGAATGACAAATCTTCCATCCGTACAATAAAAAATTTTTAACTTCTGAAATTATTACAAGTAACATTACCTCTAACACGCTCAAAAATTTTAATCTCAGAAAATTCCCCCTAAAAAGAAAAACAAATCACAAAGTTATTTCGAAGCACTTTTTGACCTTAAATTTGTCACAATTTTTTCTAAAATTATAACCAGGAACAATATCACCTCAACTCTAACACGCTCAAAAATTTCAATCTCAGAATATCCCCCTCTATAAATAAAATAATAATCACGAAATTATTTCAAAGTCTCCTTTTTATCCTAAAATTTTTCATAAATTTCTCTTAAATTCTCACTAGTAAAAATATTCCTTCAAACTCTAACGCATATACAAAAATTTCAATCAACAAAAATTGTCCCCTAAAAAAATCTCCAAATTATTTCAAAACCCCTTTCATTAATATTTAAAATGTATTCAAACACGCACAAAAATATATTTTAGTTAAATTTTAGTATCTAACGATGGACAATGGGGCACCAATTTTCCCCACCCCCTTTCTGTAAATGTCTTATTTAGTTTTTCATTTTAAGTTTTCCTAAAAGAATAAATTTTACTGTGTTTTTCTAAATCTGTCAAAAAAAAGAAATTTTAGTTAATTAAATTTCAAAATACACAGAAGGGACAATGGCACTCACCCCTCCCACCATGCCGCTCTTTCATCCAAGCGCGACAGTCATAGTTCCTCTTTAAAACCGCCCCACCAGTGGCCGAGAGGTTCTGCTCTCAAAGCTAGTAGACGAGAGGTGCTGGTTTCGATTCCAATCACGCCCGTCGGCCTAATCGTTCGGAGTTTTCCGTGGTTTTCTTCGAACCTTGGATTTCCTTGCTTTCTCTTAGAAAGACGCCAGAGCACCCCCTCCCCTCCCCTTTGGGCCCATATCCCAAGTGTAGTAATTGACCGTCATAAAACACACCAACAATAGCTCTTTAAAAAAGAGGAACTAAGAATTTTGCACATACAATCTATATTACATCTACTATATTACACTATCTACATATATTTGCTAAAATAAAAGAGGCTCTTTTAATTTAGTTACTCGTTAATAATAAATTTTATATTGTTTTTGAAAACATAAAAAAATATGTCCAGTAAAACCTCCCTAAAGCGACCACGTTCCGTTCCAATAAAAATTGGTCGCTCTGAGAGGTGGTCTCTTAATGGAGGTTATGTTTAAATCTAGATTTTAATTGTTGAAAAAAGATAACAATGTTACTAACATTTATCTTTCACATTAAGAAAAAATATAAAAATTTAAGTATCAAAACAAAAGCTAATTACAGTAAAACATCCTTAAAGCGACCACGTTCCGCTCCAATAAAAATTGGTCACTCCGAGAGGTGGTCTCTTAATGGAGGTTATGTTTAAATCTAGATTTTAATTGTTGAAAAAAGATAACAATGTTACTAACATTTATCTTTCACATTAAGAAAAAATAAAAAAAATTTAAGTATCAAAACATAAGTTAATTACTACAAAGTTAAAAAAATGAATACGGTTTTATCTTTTATAACTTATCCAACCAAGTCCTTTCGAAGTTCAGTAAATAAATGCTTTTTTTGGGGGGGGGGAGCAATAAATAATGAAGATTTCATTAATTTGTATCTATTATTATCTATTTCTTTGAGAGTTTCCTGACAGAATAGGACAAGGGAGTTTATTGACCGTCATTCTTAATTTGTCATCAGAATTAAATTCATTGCCTATAAAAGGCATAAAGGGGTTTAAACACTTAAAAGTTACCGGAATAATAATAAAAAAAAATCTAAATTTAGTTTAGAAGTTTGATGAATAATGCGCTCTCCGGAATTATTTTTCTAATAAAACCCTCTTCAAGCGACCAGGAGAAAACGGAATTTGTTTCATTTTCTTCATACAAATTGGTCGCTCATGGAGGGAGTTCAACTGGGATGGTCTCTGAATGGAGGTAAAATTAGTATTGGGCCTATAGGAATAAATTTCGTTCCATGAAAAAAATAGTCGTTCTGAGAGGTGGTTGGTTAATGGAGGTGGTCACACAGGGAGGTTTCACTGTAGTCACTTAAATTTCAAAATCAATGGAGGGGAAGGGACCCTCCCCCCTCCTCTCCTCATTTTGGTGGCGTCCACGAGTAAAGCTGAAAAATATAGGTGGGGTTATTGCATGCATAATTTGCCCTTATTCTCTATCAGGCGTGACTTCCAGTTTTTATAAAAATTACTTCTTCAAAAACAAATGAAAAATGTATAATTCGTATTAATTTATTTATTTCAAATTTTCGTCGGAACATTTGATTTTTGATTACGCAGCTCTATTTCTGACTCCATGTCACGGGAGAATGAGAAGGAAGTACCCAACTCAACTCTGAGACCGTGTGTTTACGTTTTAACCGCCATTCGGAAAATTAGCGGGACTAATCGTCACGTTGTCATGTTGTTATTGTATTTTTTTCTTTTTGCAGGGAGTTTTTCAACAGTATAGTAGTCGAATTTTAACTAATTTTTAAGTTGATATATATATATATAGCGTAAGAGGGCTGTATTACACTTCTTTTTAATATTAATATTGATATTCGGCACTTTGTACTCACTACGCATTCGACAAGAGTCATGTTCGGTAAAAAATATCGCCACATTAATTTAGAAATGCTGTGGTATGGGGAAAACTTTTTATAAGAAATTTTCGTGTACAACTAAAGATAAATTTCACTATTTTTTTAAATAATAGCGAAAAATATATTCATATATTTCCATTATGTTTAAAAGTGAAAGACTGATTTTACTCCTAAATAATTAAACTTGTAAAAAGTTCAGTTTGGAGGTGGGAAAGTTTTCTGAGGGATCTTGTTTGCAGGTGAAAAGTTTGATGAAGGTTCCTTGTTTTGAGGTGATAAAATTTTGTGAAGGGTCCTTTAAAGGATCCAAGTTAATAGATCCATGTATTGGAATACAAATTTTACTAGTAAGTACCTGATTTAGTTTCCTTTATAAATTGAGCAGCTATAATCTTTTTAGGAACATAACTGCTTGATTAATAATGCACAGTGAAGGTGTAATGTCTCTTGCAAATCATTTAGCAGGGCTCAATATCTTTGGCTGCAATATTCGACTCATAAAAATAATTGGTACTTTTCGGTTAGCTGTTTGCCAGTGTTATATATACATACATATATTGCATATATAATTACATATATGTGTACATATATATACACATATATATGTATATATAACACTGGCACCCAGCTAACCGAAAAGTACCAAATAATTAAAAGAATTTTTATATATTGTAGATTAATTTATTATGTAGAATATGAAATATGGAAAAAATAAGGTACTTTTCGATTAGCCGGGCGCTAGTGTTATATATTACAATATATATGTATATATAACACTGGTGCCCGGCTAACCAAAAAGTACCAAAAATAATTTTACATGTGTATAATTATTTTAAATAAAGTAATTTTTTCATGAAAAAACAGTTAAAGACAAATTTAAAGCAATATTTTTTTCAGATGAGTGCAGGAGAATTTTTGCAATTTTTTCCCGCAACCAACTGATGAATTTTGCAATATTTTATTTCTACCAATTTGCATTTAAATGTTGCATTTTTTCTTGCACCCAATTGGCAAACTTGTGAGGTTTTTCTTTTTCTTATTTTTTTTTTTTTTTTTCATGTGATCGCTGGGTGAATTAAGCAATTTTTTCCCTGCTACAACTGAAGAACAATGTGATTTTTTCATTGTAACTGACTGGTGAATTTATATAATTATGCATTCTTTTTTGTTTACATTGATGTTCAATAATTATTATTCAACGATAATATTCAATTGTCACTTAATGTGATTAATTTAGCGATTTTTCGCTAATTTTCTGCATTCCATTTTTTTCTGCAACCGAATGAAGAATCTCATGATTTTTTTCTCACGATTGATTGTCCGCTACATTTCATTATTTTTTCCATAGCAGATTGACAAATTTCACAATATTTTAAAGCAACACACTGAAGAATTTCTCTTTTTTTTTTCCCCCCCAATGACCCAATAGCAGAAAATTCTCCAAGTGTCTGCGACAGATCTTTCAGGGACTGAAAATAATCTGCAGGTAAAATGTTACAAATGAACCTTTAATTAATTAATCATTTACTTTTAATGTTTTTAAGCATTTTACTCATTTTTATTAATAATAAACTTAAGTTTTAGTAATAAATAATAAAGAACTAAACATAATATAAAGTTGGAAAAAGATCCAATGGAAAAAAAATCTGCAAAAGGGAAAAGAAAATCTGCGGCGCACGTCACCCGTCAGGAACTTTCTGCTACCGGGCCCAATGATTACTGGTGAATTTCTCAGAATTTTTTTTTTTTCCCCCTGATGACTGAATGAAGAATTTTGCAATTTTTTCTTGTAACCAATTGACGAATTTTGGGGTATTTTACTTGTACTGATTGGCAAATATTGCATTTTTTCTTGCGAGCAACTAGCGGAACTGAATATATATATACATAACAGTCGGTTTATGAATTTTGCCGATCCCCCCCCCCCCTCCCTTACCTAAGCTGATCAACAGATCTCGTTTTTTCTGATAAAAAGTTGATAAATTTCCATATTTTCCCCCCACAACTTACTAACAAAACATTTTTTTTTCATGCGATCAATGGATGAATTAAATAATTTTTTCCCCCCATGACAATCAAAGAACTGTGTGATTTTTTTTAACCCTTTACTGACTGATAAATTTCTTGGGGTTTTTTCTTTTTCATATGACCAGTTGACAAGTTTATGATGCTTCCCCCTGACCTAATGATGAAACTTAATGTTTAAAAATTAGCAAAATTCTTCATTTGATTACGGGAGAAAGAAATTGTGACATTCGTCTGTTGCTTGAGAGGACAATTGACAAATTTCAATCAGTCGTGGGAAAATATAAAAAAATTCTGTTGAGAAATGGGAACATTAAACAAGCCAGTTCCAAATATTGTTTTTTTTTTTTTTCCCCGTTTCTTTACAAGGTACAAGTGTGCCCTTTATTAAAAAAATCTGTGCCTGATGGGCACTGACCCGTTTTTTCTACAGTAAACTTCTAGAAAAAAGGGCACTCGTATGCAGCGATGTAAACGTAAAAAACAAACAAACAGAGGGTATATTCAGAGTTTCTTCCATGTTTAAAAAAGGGCAGGGTGCTTCTTGTAGGAAAAGGGCACTTTTGGATTCCGAAAGGCATGTTTTGGATTTTTAAGGACACTTTTTTTAATTTTTAAAGGCATCCTTTTGATTTTTAAAATTACTTTTAATATTTAATAGACAGGACGCTATTTTAAAGACAGCAATGAGGCAATTTTTACTATGCAAGTAAATTTTTTAATAAAGAAAGGAGTAAAGGCACTTTTTTCAGCTGGGGGCAACAAGGGTGCTAATGTTTTCCATCAGGGGTAAGAGGGCTGCTGTTTTGTAAACCTAAGGGCAGGCAGGGTGCAGCACCCTCCTGACACTGTCTACGGGAAACTCTGGTATACCTTAGAGTGTATATACAATAGCTTTTTTGAGAAACGGAAGTTAAGCAGTGTTACTGAAAAAGAACCAGAAGGTATACGACATTTACCTCTGTATACCCTCCACTTCTGACAGCAAATTTTTTCTCTCTTTTTTGCGAACGATAATATTTTTTTCTGCTACCGATCGACGAATTTCGCTTTCTACTCGTGACAGATCAGTGAAAATTGTGATATTTTTTCACAGTCGAATGATAAACTGTGTCTTTTTTTCAACTGATTGGCCAAATCTCGAGGGTTTTTTTTAGCATGGCTGATCGACGAATTTCCATTTTTTCTCTGATCTACTGACGAATTTCGCTTTTTTTTTTTACCGGTGACTGATTTTTAAATTTTTCTATATTTCTCTTGAACCAGTAAGTATATCTTTAGGCCGATTGGAGAGAGTTTTTTTCCGCTACTGATGTACGAATTTTGCAGTTTCTTCCGTCGATCTACTGACGAATTCCACGATTTTTTTTTTAGCCACGACCGATTTGCAATTTTCTGGATTTTTTCTTTTAACATAGGTGAATTTTGAGACTTTTTCTTGCGACCGATTAGAGAAGATCGTGGGTTTTTTCTGGCGGTGCACTGACGAAGTTTTTTACCTGCAACTGAATAGCAAAAATCATGGATTTTTTCTCGCAACTGTTCGTCGAATTTTGTATGTTTTTCCACAACAGGCTGAAGAATTTCATGGTTTGTTCTCCATGACTGATGAACTGTACGAGTTTTTCTCGTGACCCATTGATGAATTTCACAATCTTTTTAATAAAGATGAAAATAAGGAATTTTGCTTAGTAGCCACTGGCCGGTAGGTTGACTTTATTTAGTAGCCAGTTACTAGCGAGTGAGAATAATTTCTTTAGTAGCCAGTAAGTACATTTATGTCAGTGAATATTTAATTTATGGGTATATTTTAGGTATGTTTATCCACTGAGTAGCAGGTATAATTCAAAATTGAAAAAAATAGGTTTAAAAAATCTGAAATTTGCAGCAAATTTTCTGAAATGTAAAGGGAGGGTTGGTAGGGGATCCCTCCTGGTACTAATTATGCATTTTTTCCAGATACTTTAACGAAATTCACGTTTTTCCCGGATCTATTGGCAATGTTTTCGTTTCTTTGGCGTTCCTTTGACAAAATGTGCGTTTTTTTCACGATCTTTGGACAAAATTCACATTCGTTTTCGCAATTCTTTGGCAAAATTCTCGGTTTTTTTTTTTCAAAATTCTCATTCCCCCCCGCGATCCTTTAACTAAATTTGTGTTTTTTGACGATCTATTGACGAATTTTGTGTTTTTGCCATGATCCATTGACGATATTTGTGTTTTTTCTTTGCTCTATTGATGATATTTGCGTATTTTCGCGATTCTTTGACGAAATTTTGGATTTTCAGAGATCGTTTGATGAAATGTGTGGGTTTTTTGCGAGTCTTTGACGAAATTGTTTTTTTTTTCTGCGATGTATTGACGATGTTTGTGTTTTTTTCCGCAATCCACTGACCATATTTGCATTTATTCCAGGATCCTTTGACGAAATTTCGGATTCTTAGCGATCCTCTGATGAAGTTCGGGTTTTTCCACGATCCTTTGACGAAATGTGCTGTTTTTATTGTGATTTTTTGACAAAATTCTCGCTTTTTTGCGATTCTTTGATACAATTCGCTTTTTTGGTGATCCTTTCATGAAATTTACATTTTTTTTTCGTAATCCTCTGACGAAATGTGTGTTTTTTCGCGATCTTTTGACAAAATTCACATTTTTTTCTTTCCCAATTCTTTTACGAAATTCCTTTTGGAAAATCTTGCGTTTGGCTGGTACTTTCCATATTTTTAATCGTCAGTTTTTCACATTTACTCGTTGAGTGGCGACTGGCGATTGCTTATTTTCATCTTTACTTTTTAAACGAACGATTAAAGAATTTGGTGATTTTTTTTCTAACCAATGAGTGACAAATTTTGCGATTTTTCCTACATTGAATGGTGAATTTTCTTGAAAATGAAAATTTGAAATGTTCTGCAGTGAAATCCGTTGTTCTGCGATGTACGTCGCATTTATAAGCATATTCTGCTTTGGGGGATTTCATTAACTCTTACTTTTCGGACTTTTTTTGAAATTGCAGCGGTTTCCGATAAATATTATTTGTAATATATAAAAATTTCAAAGGGGGGGGGCACAATACTAAAGCCCAAAGTGCGGCACTTTTCTAACTTTTACCAACACCTGTCCCTATCGTGTAACATACAGTTGGAACGGCCTGTGACCACTTATTCATGTTATACACATCCGATATCCATGCTGCCACTTTGCTCCCCCCCTGGGAGGGGCACTTTTCTAAATTTTGCCGGCACCTCTCATGTGACATATCGTTCAAAAGGTCTGTGACCACTTATTCATGTTATGCCCCTCCCCCCACTTTGCCCCACCGGGGAGGGCACTTTTCAAAATTTTGCTGACACCCCCTCATGTCACATATTGTTGGAAAGGCCTATGACCACTTATTCATGTTATGCACCTCTAATGCCCTCCCCCCACTTTGCCCCCCCCCTCGGGGGCACTTTTCTAAATTTTGCCGACACCCGTCATGTGACATATCATTCAAAAGGTCTGTGACCCCTTATTCATGTTATGCACCTCTAATGTTCCTCCCCCCACTTTGCCCCACGGGGGGGCACTTTTCTAAATTTTACTGACATCCCTGATGTGACATATCGTTCAAAAGGCCTATGACCACTTATTCATGTTATGCACCTCTAATGACCCTCCACCCACTTTGCCCCCCCCGGGGGGGGTGGCACTTTTCTAAATTTTGCTGACACCCCTCATGTTACATATTGTTGGAAAGACCTGTGACCACTTATTCATGTTATGCACCTCTATTGCCCCTCCCCCCACTTTGCCCCCCCTCGGGGGCATTTTCTAAATTTTGCCAACACCCGTCATGTGACATATCGTTCAAAAGGTCTTTGACCACTTATTCATGTTATGCACATCTAATGCCCCTGCCCCCTACTTTGCCCCCCCGGGGGCACTTTTCTAAATTTTGCTGACACATCATGTGACATATCGTTCGAAAGTCCTGTGACCACTTATTCATGTTATGCACCTCTAATGTCACTCCCCCCACTTTGCCCCACGGGGGGGGAGCACTTTTCTAAATTTTGCTGACACCCCTCATGTGACATATCGTTGGAAAGGTCTGTGACCACTTATTCATGCTATGCATCTCTAATGCCCCTCTTTCCACTTTGCCCCCCCCCCGGGGGTGGGGGCACTTTTCTAAATTTTGCCGGCACCTCTCATGTGACATATCGTTCAAAAGGTCTGTGACCACTTATTCATGTTATGCCCCTCCCCCCCACTTTGCCCCACCGGGGGGGCACTTTTCTAAATTTTACTGACATCCCTGATGTCACATATCGTTCAAAAGGCCTATGACCACTTATTCATGTTATGCACCTCTAATGACCCTCCACCCACTTTGCCCCGCTGGGGGGGGGCACTTTTCTAAATTTTGCTGACACCCCTCATGTCACATATTGTTGGAAAGACCTGTGACCACTTATTCATGTTATGCACCTCTATTGCCCCTCCCCCCACTTTGCCCCCCCTCGGGGGCATTTTTCTAAATTTTGCCAACACCCGTCATGGGACATATCGTTCAAAAGGCCTTTGACCACTTATTCATGTTATGCACCTCTAATGCCCCTGCCCCCTACTTTGCCCCCCCCCCCCCGGGGGGCACTTTTCTAAATTTTGCTGACACATCATGTGACATATCGTTCGAAAGTCCTGTTACCACTTATTCATGTTACGCACCTCCGGTGCTTTCCCCCCATTAGTTTTTTTATTAATATGTATATATGTTTTATTAATATGTTTAGTTTATTAATATGTATCAAATCAATGTCGAAGTAAATATGTAATCATTATTATGTATTGATCTGATGGGAATTTGCACAGAAGGCTGTCCGCATGCAGGTGCAACGATATAATGTAAAGAGAAGATACAGCTTTTATACCTAAAGGAAAACTGCAGATATTTCTGCCAAAATCGGTGAAGGGAAATAACAGGTTTTTTACCTGAAGGAAAACAGAAGGTATTTGGAACTCAGAAGGTTAAGGGAAAATACATGTTTTATACCTAAAGGTAAGCTGAAGGTAATTTTAGTTCCAAATACCTTCAGTTTCCCCGAAGATTTTTTTTTTAAGGTTTCTTGCTGACTTTTTTACCTGGGTTAGTATTAGCTTTACGTCAGGAGTTAGCAGAAGAAAGAGATCTCTAAAGATAGCTATTTACAATCAGCTTTTCTGATTCTGTTCATTTCAGTGGATTAAGTGCGAAATTCGATTACATGTTTTAAATTTGTGTTTTATTTATATTTTATTGATTTATATATTTTCTAGTAGCTGATCAGCGCAGCGTTTTCTGGATACGCCAAAAAAAAAAAAAAAAAAAAAAAAAAAAAAAAAGCACGAATTGCGAAAATGCTCTCAAAATCACAATAAAATATCGCGAAAAATTTCATTAAATTAGCTAGATGGCAAAATTTACTATATTAGACTAAAAATTTGAGATCAAATTGTCAAAAAATCGCAATAGGCTTCGAATTAACTGTAAAAATCATATTGAAAAATGCACTAAAAATCGCTTAATATTAGAATATCGCAGGAGTGAAAATGTACTCTAATGATGTCAAACACTGTTATCGGAAATCTTTTTTTTAAAGACAAAAAATCGACGCAAAACGTGAAAATGTCGGAAAGTTACTTAAAATCAACCTGAAAATTGCATTAAATATAGCTAAAATTCAAAATTCGTAGATGGCAAAATTTACTATATTAGGTTAAAAGTTTGAAATAGAAAATAATTCATTTTTCGAATTTTAAAAAACCGCCGTGGAGCTCGAAAAACCACATCAAAAAATGCAATAAAAATCAATAAATATGAAAATATTCCATGAGTCAAAATTTACTCTAATGGGTTAAAACATTGAAATCGTAAATTTTTCATGCATAATAAAAAAAAAAAAAAAAAAATCGAAGTAGAACATAAAAAATCTTGAAAAATCGTATTAAATTTTCTAAAATTAAAAAGTCGTAAATTGTGAAATTTACTATATTACACTAAATAAATCATCTAAAAACGTTTAAACACACAATAAAATACATAAGGTGATGTGAACAGACGTATACGTTTCAAAGTTCCAATACTCACATCATTAGTGTAGAAAAACTATAAAAGCAATATCCCTCCAACTACATGTACTGCTCCAAAACCCGAATGTCAGAAAACACAATACCAAAAGACCATCAAGTTCCAAAAGCCAATGAAATCAAAGCGGAAATGAAGTGTCATGACACAACAAATCCACCCAGAAAGTTGATATGTAAGGTACACTAGACATATCATTAACCAAGGAGTTTTTAAATCTATGGATATGAACAGCTTCAAAAAAGTCTAAATGTAGAGGAGTAATCATTTCTTGATATTGGTAGCTGAGTCAAAATTGAAATCATGTCCCTTCCCCCAGCAATGAGAAGCAATACAATGCAATTATTTTTTCTTTACATAGTTTATGTGTTATTTGACTCTGTAACGGAGTTATTGTTTAGCTTGTCCAATATAGAACAAACCACACTGGCATTGAATACTGTAAACACAACAATAATTTTGGGGAGGAATTTGATGCTTAAACTGTGAAAAAGTTAATTTATTAACTGGTTTAAAAACCACATTAAAATCGCAATGTCTTAAGATATTAGCTATTAATACTATTATAATATGGTAAAATGATGAGGTTAAAAAAAGAAACCGCTGTAACAGGAGAATCATGATTATTAACACATTTATTTAGACTATGAGAAATCAAATTATTTATATAAGATTAACTAAAACCACGATGAATAGCAAAAAATCTAATATAGTTTAATTCTGAAACAAGGAAATGTTATCGGAACAAATTGATCGAGCTCTATTAATCAAATAAAAAAAAATAGAAGCTTTTTGGGAAGGGGATGCCATGAATTGGAAGGGGGAACAAAGGTCTGACAAAAGGTTTATGGTAAACGCAAATGTCAAACGAGTTAAGCTGACGAATGAAAAAACACATCAAGAAATGACAGTTTATTATCAATTTCAACTTCAGAAATAAATTGAATAACTGGATCTATTGAATTCAAAATAGTCAATACATTTATAACAGAAAAAAGAGAAAGGTACAAGAGCGCAAATGAATCATCTACATATCTATAATAAAATGGAAAGTTGATAAGGTTAAACATTTTAACCTCAAAGTAATGCATATATAAATCGGCTCGGAAAGGACTAAGGGGATTACTCATTGCTAAACTATCTGACATAGAATAAAATTGATTTGAAAATTGAATGGATTTTGTTTTAAACAAATACTGACTAACTCAATAATGTGATTGATTTCATAATCTGTGTAATAAAACTCTTTTAATCTAACAGTGATATTTTACAGGAACATGGGTGAACAGAGAAGTAACATCAAACGAAACCATGCTCAAACAGGTGAAGGGGGTGAAGTTTTTAATGCGATTTACAAAAGAACTAGAATTCTTAATAGTGTAAATATTGGAACTTGAAAGAAATGAAAAGCGTTTATCTAAATATTTAGTAAGAGTGTATGAGGCACAAACGATATTCGATACGATAGGACGGAGCGGAACATCAATTTATCCCATTTTAAAACTTTGAAAATGCATTAAAAATCGCATTGAAAATGCATTAAAAATCGCGAAGTATTAAAAAAATTACAGGGGGTCAAAATTTATTCTAATGGGGTGAACAAAGCAATTGGAAATATTTTATGAAGGAAAAAAAATCGACGCAGAACACACAAAATCTCGAAAAATCGCTAAAAATAACATTTGAAATCACATTAAAAACCACTGAAATTCAAAAATCGTACATAGAAAATTTACTATAATAGTAGGCTAAAAGGTTCAAACAAAATTTCTTTTCCGAATGTGTGAAAATAGCCGCAAAATGCGGAAAAAATAAAAATCTGATAAAAAAAATTCGGAAAAATTAAAAAATCGCCATTTGAATTCAGAATAAACTTTATTGAAAAGAAGAAAAGATTTACTATATTAGGCTTAAAAAAATGAAATCGTCTTCTTTTTATTATTGTAGAAAAATTGCCTCAAAACGTAAATAAACGCTAAAAATCGCATTCAAATCAAATTCATCCAATCGCATTCACACATACCAAATATGTCGGTGAAAGACCGAATATTTGATTATATTATTGTACATTCGGACCATCACCGGTGTAGTCGACAAGCAGAGATAAGCCGATGTCAACAGAGAGGAGGCGTTCTGTCGCCAAATCTTCTATCCTGGTACGAGCCAGTCAGCTTTGTCAGTCTTATATAATGCTGATGGTGCGCACAACATTTTCTTAAGTTTTATATATTTATACAATTCCCTAATATATATTGATTGGATACTGAAGTATAAACTACATATTTTTTTAAGTTAAATGCATTAATTGCAAGTAAACGAGATGAATTTTTTTCTCAAAAAAAAAGTACTAAAATACTGTCTGAAGTGATTTCTGCTAAAACGAAGTGCAGCGCACCTTTGGATTACAGAGGATTAAAACGTTTTGACTTTTTAAAAATCAATGATGACGAGAAATTAATGATTCCATTAAAAGCAGGAGAAACAAATTTACAGTATTATGTTACCAATGATGAATTTTTCAGTATACTATTTGAAACTCACACGATACTAGGAAGAACACGTATGCTTAAAGATTTTAAAGTCAAATACAAAATTATGACAGATAAAGTTGTAATGTTGTATTTAAATTTATGCAGACAATATCAAATGAAACATAGTGCACATAAGAAAGGTATTGTTGTGAAGCCAATGGTCAGTTCTGAGTTAAATTCAAGATGTCAAGTTGATCTGATAGACCTATAGTCATAAGTTTATAATGGTGTATCAAGGCAATTTAACAGAGTTTGTCCAGCTACGACCTTTGAAAACAAAGACAGCAGAAGAAGTAGAGTATCACGTTCTTACAATATTGTTAACATTTGGTGCTCCAGCTATATTGCGATCAGATAATGGTAGAGAATTCAGTAATCAAGTCATATCCTAAGTATGCGCTATGTGGACATATGTAAATGTAGTTCATAGAAAACCTCGTCATAGTCAAACACAAAGCTCAGTTTAAAGGGTCAATCAGGATATACAGAATTTGATAACTACATGGATGAACGATAACGATGTAAATAAATGGTCAGATGGTTTGCCCTTTTTTTAATTTAACCAAGAATACTACATATCACGAATTAATACGACACAAGATTTATGAAGCCCTGTTTGGCGTTAACCCTCTCACTGCGAAACCCGAGATTTCCTCGGGCATGCATTTTTCCCGTCTAAAACCCCTCCTTCATTATTCCCACCAGTAATTTTTTATTGTAAATTTTGCCTTGTTTAATCGGAACATTTCCCTGAATAAATTAGACAAAAATTTTTGTTTTGAAAAACCGGTGACAAAAGAATTAAAATTCGTAAAAGATGATCGCCGTGAAGGGGTTTTGATAAAACAATTACGCAGCGAGAGGGTTAAACCAAAAAGAGGCATTGCATAGTCCTTTTTTGCCTTGCGAACAAATCGCAAATATTGAAACCGAAGAACAACTCCAAGAAATTGCTAATATTTCTGAAACCGAATACAAGCTTAAAGAAACTGTTAATACTTTTGAAGAAAATTTGAGTAGTGGCCATACCGGAAAACATATTACATAGAAAATTATTGAAGAGGACCTGCAAACTATCACGACTTCATTTCAAGCCCTGACTGAACAACACGAGTTTATTTCTATAAAGAGAGCAGCCGCAACAGATAATTTTCTATTGCAAGCACCGAAAATGTTACAAACCTTATAAAAAATCCTCCTGCTGAAATTAGTGATACCGTCCGAATAGAAGCCCCTGATGCCGGTCGTGGTCATACAGATGGTCGAAATGCGTCGGCAGTTGTTGCTGGAATAGATGGCTCCAACTTTTACAAATTCGCAAATAAAAATGGCACCCTCAAACCGTTTTATACCCGTAATCAGTCCGTAATTTGTAAAGAAAAGTTACTTTCAATCGGTGAGAATTCTTATTAAGAAATGTCACTGGGAGCAGCTACAGCTAATTCGAGAAATGAAGTGCGAGGCTATACACGCTGTCACTGGAAAAGGTCCACAAATAAATCCAGCTGTAAAAGCAGTAACTCTTGTGCAATTCAATGCGTCATAAAAGTTTAAGTTGTTGCAATAAATAAGGTTTTAATCACATAATTAAGTACGTTCTTTATATGTATTTTTCCTTTTCTGATTTAGAATGTACATTTTTGTTTTACGTTCAATAGTTTATTTACTTTTGCTGTTACTTAATCTTTCTCCTTTTTTCGCATGTATCGTAATGTGTTTTAATAATAAAGTATGATTTATAGAAAAAAATTCCGCTGTGGTATAAATGTCAAGTTCTTTACTGGCTAAATTTAAAACTAATATCTTAATGCTTAGCGTTTATCCAAGTATAACTGCTATCATTATTAAAAAGGCAAGTAATACCGAGCATCAGTTCTTCTTCTCACGCTAGAATCTAAAACTACATGTCAAAAAACACCAATCGCGGGCTGTCTCTTAAATTTAACACTGCATTTAAATTCTCCGGGGTTAGTCTCGCAGTGAAAACTCCTCTACAGTGTGACGAAACCCACCCCTCACCGTGATTTGTCACGCCTCACAGCAAGAGAAGCGAAAAAATTACGTCACCCATGTGACGTTTTATTGCGCCTGAAATACGGAGCTGAAAATTCAAATCTTCAACATATTCAACATTCATCATTTGTTCATGGTGAGTGTCGACATTTGCCAGTGTAAGTGAAAAATAGGGATATTTAGCAAATATTTCGGACATTTATCACGCGACTATGTGAATGTTGACATTCACCGGTGAATGTCGACATTCTCCAGATTTTGGTCTTTTACGATAACCTTTATATGCAATTCTTGTTTTAGTAATTTAGGTACGAAAACTTTGTAGTACTAACGGCTAATCTCATTTAGAAGAATGAAATTTTTAATATTAGCAAAAAATCTGTATTCTTTGCCTAGATAATACGACAAGATGAAAGTAACTGTTTCATTGTGTTATTACTTAAAACATGGACATATATAATTTATCTCCTGAAAACTTTATTTTAAACATATTCATTTTAACTATGATTACTAAAAAAAAACATTTCTGTTCCCAGTGAGTACTCCATCGAGGAAGTCTAAATCGAATTTTACAGTAAATGAAAGTAAATATATTAATACACGCAAAAGAAAACACTTATTCAATGTTTTAGAACATGTAAAATGGAACTACTAGTTACATTTTTATTTAAAAAAAAGAAAATAAAACCTTTTTTTTAAATTTTATATATAAAACAAAATAAGTTTAAAACAAAAATTAATACTCATAACAAACTCAAAAAGAGATTTTTTAATGATGCAATATAACTTGTCATGCCACATTCTCTGTCTTTTTTAGATTTCGCACCATACAAAAATTTATTCAGAAAGCTAATTTAAATTGTCACATGTGTTTTTCATGAAATACTGTTGTATTTATTATGAGGTGAAAACACTTTGGACATTTCAGGAAGTTTTCTGTTATTTGTATTTTTTTCCCCTTTGAGAAACCTTTGAGTTTTTGAATTTGTATTTTAAAAATATTTTGCACGGAGCAATGTTCTGAGACAATTTTTGGAATTGTGTTTTATTATTTTTAATTGTGATTGTTCATATAAAAACTCAACAAATGTGTCCCAAATTATGTAATTTTGTGTTATATATTAAATATTTTTATTTATATTTGCGTAAATTTATTATTTTCAATAAAGTGCATATCAGTGTAAAATTATAACTGCAGTTAAAATATTTATGTATAAGCTTAAGATATTTCCTTCATACCGAAATTTGAGATTATACTAATGGTAATTAAGGCAAATAATTAGTATACTTGACTACACATTAAAAGTATATATACAGCTTGCAAAATATAAAAGTATATCAAATACAGTGAAACCTCCTTGAACGGCCACCTCTAAACAAAGAAAACCTCCGAACACCGGCCACATGTTGACGGAACCAAACACGCTCCGTAGCATTAACATTAGTACGAACCTCTAAATAAGAAATTTTGAACAACGGCCACTCAAAAGTCACGAGAAAAAAAAAACTACATTTCCTGGTGCAAGTTAATATTTATTTGCAAACTGAAATGTGAAGCAGATCAAACAAAATTTACTTGATATATGAACAAACAGATAGTGAAGACATCAATAATAATGGGGAAATTTTACATAATATTCTTAGAACAGGAGGCAGAACTAACGTAAAGGCTAGCTTGTTTGTATGTCTGGTCAAAAATTTGGTACTTAAAGCCATATTTGATTCCATACAGATAATGGTGGAAGGTAGATGAGAGGAAGAGAAAATAGATAATAGAATCACACAAATTTTCCAGTATTAACACATATACCGAAGATTTGAAGAACCTTTGTGAAATCCAAAATTTCTCATTAAATCATAATGATGATGAGTTGTATAGCAAATCAAGTCATTTTTTTTCTTCGGAGAAAGACATTTCCAGCATAAAAAACAAAGCAACTGGAAATCACTGATTTTCTTACTACAGCGCCAGCAAAAAAACCTTCACAGTCATTTATAAATTTTTAAAAAGCTCTCTTTTCAAAGCACTACCAAAGCTAAGAAATAAAAAGGAGAACAATGAGTGATCTCAAGTTGCAGGGCCACCTCTCCACGTGACCAACGTGCGATAGAAACTCTAACCCGCCTCTTCTATTTAAAGCAGGAAAAAGTAAAATAAAACATCTGAACACGGAGATAGTGGATTGAGTGACAAGGTATTTTTTTTGCTGGCACTGTATATTGAAACAATGAGGATTAGTTAAAATGACTGTGTGTATTTCTATTTAAATTTGTGTAATTTTGATTTTTTTAAAATGAAACCTCTAAATAACACCCACCTCTGAAGAGCGGCCACATTTCACTGGTCCCACGGGTTATCGTTATTCAGAGGTTACACTGCACTAAATGGCTGAATTAAAAAAAAGAAATTTCGATACTTTACAGAATGTTATTCTAAAATACAGTATATTATATTATTTAAAATTTAAATGCAATATGTATTTCAAATTTATGCACTCTTTCGAAGGCATTTTCCAAGTGCTTTACAAATTACTTTCAAATAGTCAGCACCGGTGATGGTCGGAAAATTACGTGACCCGCTATATTTTCAGCTGTGATAACTCGCAAATATCCTAATTTTTATATATTTTGTACAATTAATTTCCAGCTTATTTCTATTGATGTTACATTATGTAAACATAAAAATTCAGTATTATTTTCAAATATTTTGAACATTTGCAGTATAATGAAACTTTCTTTGCACGATTCAATGAAAGTTGAAAAGATAGCAAAACAATAACGGACAATCAAATGATCAATTTGAATTAAGAAAACCAGTTAAGAAAGAAATTCAAAACAGCTTGAAACACACTCAGAAAATATAGGCTTTGATGGAAAGATAAGTATAATAAAGATAATAATAATAATAATAATAATAACCAAAAAACGAGTTATAAGCATAAAATGTAAATATACTTTTGTCGTATTTTTTATATTTTGTTCAAAATATTTCCATGCCGAATCATACATAATTAATAACACTAAACTAAAAAAAAGGCGGTCCGGTTTAAGAATTCAGATACATGTAATAAAGTTTTACGAATATATTCGATGACAGTGATATACGAATGTGTTTAAGATAGATAAATATGGACGAAGCCAAAGAGGGTAGAATTTTTAGAAGAGCATTTTTTAAACGTGAAAATAATAACACTTTAAACTACGAAGGTAAACATAACACGTTTGCGTTTTAGATATTTGTAACATCTATGAAATGTAACCAAGGGAAATATGTATTTATAAGTTTATTTTGAAATAAAAACCACCACAAACGAATCAATGAACCACAGTGTTCACGAATCAATTAAATTAAAAATGTAATCTTTCATATAGTGTACAGTGCATGCGTCAATGCCCCCTCCCCTTGAAAAATAAAGTTATAGCAAAAATATATTTCTTGGACATTACTTTTGTCAAAATGTATTATATAAATGTAAAGTAATTTCAATTTCAGTCAATTTGAGTAACTTTATTTGTAGTGGAATGTTTCCTTGTTTAATAAAGAGCCTTTTCTGTTAATAGTTGTTCCAGCTTTTAACGTTTATTTAGTTGTAGTTATTTTTGTAATGAACTTTTGGCATTGAAATTCGGCTATATGTTGCCAAGTTTTGCAAAGCTCGGAGAAACTTTGAAGTGGCGGACATGACAATGTAGTTTTAAGCATATGAGAGTAACAACATTGGTTATAACAATTAAAGTAAATTTTGCGACAAACTACTTTTTCGAAAATTCATATATGAAACATGATTATTGAGAAATCAGACATCCTAGACTTTCTAGACCTAGATAAGGCCTGTACACACGTTCAGTCACATCTGAATGGGTAAATAAGTACGACTGTTGTCGCATTAGAAAGCCAGATTGTTTCAAAATGTCAGCCACAATAGAAATTCAAATTATTATATTTCAGCTATTTTTAAAGATAAAGACTAAATAAAAATGCTCCGAAAATCTTGTATAAAGAAAACAAAGTCAAGGAAAATCATCTTTTTTAATATATAATATTGTTGTAACTATTTTAAAATATTTAATTTAATTTTTATAATGGACGCTCTTTTGAAACATGAGATCGGATAGAGATGGACAATTAACTCTGTCGAGACCTTGGTATGTACTGTACACATGCTAAGTTACATCCAAATCGGTTCATAAAAAGCAGAGTTACACCATAACAAAAACCAGATTGTTTCAAATTGTTTTGGTGTCGTTATACGTGGACGACCTTCTACTGTATTTAATCTAGAAAAAAAAACGTTGAAATTTATTGTTGCCGTGCAAATCGAATATGTGTTGCCACAATTTCGCAACCGTAGATTCGTCGAAAAGAAATAGCATCAGGCAGAATCCATCATACCAGTAACACGACCATCCGTAAATACGACCATACGTAATTAACTTATCAACAAAAATGATGGAAGTCATCGTTAGAAAGTACAGGAAGTTTAAAGAGTCTTCCAGTCTCATAATCCAATTATTTTCAAATGAACGTCGTCCAATCCTCTAAAATAGATGATTTAACTGTTTTTTTTTTTTTTTTTTTTTTTTTTTTTTTTTTTTTTTTTTTTTTTTTACAAAATTATAATTACCTCGTTTAATTATACCGGTTTCATGTTATGTGTATGAAGTTTCAACCGTTTCCAAAAAAAAAAAAAAAAAAAAACATTTTGCGTAAAACAATGATTTATTGAAATATGCAATACTTTTGGACATCAATCTTTCGATAAATATTTCGATCATTTGATATTTTTAAATTAAAGTTATTTCTTTCCAACCATTCTTTTACAAAATTAAAATGAATGTATCAGCATTAAATGAACTATTACTTTATACTAATTTTGTATGAATGTATATATATACTAATTTATTCATTTGTGAATCGTTCTTTTAAAGCATCTATTATGAAAGTTTTCTTTGCAGAGTGTAATGAAAAATTTCAAAATTTCAAAATTTGACAGTTTACATAATCTGTTTACCATATGGCAGTGATCTACTATGTTAGCATGCTAAATTTCACTTACTACTTGTTTAAATAGTTTATAAAAAATATTTTAAAACTTCCTATGCAGCGAAATTTAAAACAATTTATCTTCGGTCCAAATTATATTTTAAACACAACAGCATCATAAATCTTAATTACACTGAAATACTTTAAGGACAAGCAATTTTTTTATTACAAAAGAAATGCTTTAATAAAGACAAGTAAATTCAAATAAACTTGTTTCAAACTTTACAATAATTACAGAAAAATTAAAACGTATTTGAGTCAAATATTGAAAAGTGTTTCATTACTAAATAAATAATACATGACATGTAACTTAAAGCTTTTTTGTTTTTTAAATTAATATTTTTAAATGTTCTGAATAATTTATGTAACATATTTATAATTACCTTTAAATAGCTTTTTTTTGTTGTTTCTAAGTAGTTTTACATTAGGATAGGAAATCGACAACAAAAATGAAAATTAATAAAAAGAAATTGATTTGAGTAAATAAAAATAATAATTTTACTTAATCTTCCATATTATTTCTCCAATTGATGAATTTTAAGCTCTAAATGGGTCTCTTATTTTATATGAAATTTATTTCACGTTTAACATCCGAAACACAGGTTTATTAACTTTTTGAGTAAGATTGTCATATATGTTATATCAGCTAAAGGAGTATAATTTTTTATATATTTCATTAAGAGTAAAAACTAAAATATCAACCACATAATTCATTTGTAATGTGAAATAATGATTTTACGAATCTTCGAATGCTTTCTTACTAATTAATTAAATTCTTTTTCGTCTCCTGTATCCAATTATGTCGTTAATCTGAATTTTATAGCTAGATTTTTTTAATTAATATTTGTTTTCTCTGTGCCCTTTTATGTAATTCCAAACAAATAAATGTGAGGTTGTTAATCTTATAAACTTCAAACATTACAGTATCAGAAGGGAACAATTATATCAATTTAACAATCTTCATATACGATGAATTCCATATAATAAAGTGAAACCTCTCTGAAAGGCCACCTCTATAAGGAGAACACCTCTCATAAAGACCGTTTATTTATGTATCATTTTTGGCTATAGGCTCAATGTTAATTTTCCTCCATTAAAGGACCACTATTTCCCTTCTTCCTCCGTAAAAGACCACTTTTCAACTTTTCAGTCGAAGAATAGGATTACTTTCCATTGCATGGGAAAATCTCGAAATTTCACTTCCCTCTAGAAAACTCACTCAGCTAAGTCTACTTCCGTAGACCCCCCGTTTAGGAAGAAAAAGATGGTTCTCGTGCATTACCGCATATAATGTCACTGTGGTTACGGAGGGATAATTGGTGTGGTGGGAGAAAGGCTATCGTCCCCTTTCCTGCAATTGGCCGAGTAACAGACACCTGTAAAGTGCAGGAATCTTTTTCAAGAGCGAGAACGGGCCATGGTCCATATTCCAGTTTAGTTCTGTTGCTTTTGTTGGAAAGATTGCCACTTGTTTTTACCACCTCAGTTTTGTTTGGCAGTAGAAGTTATAACACAGTGCATATTCGCATTAGTGCACATCGCGTTTTTCTTGCTGCGTGCTTAGTATACCAATTTAGATGATGTCTAAGAAAATTGTGTTAACTTTGAAAGACAAAGTGAAAGTTTTAAGAGCACACGAGAATGAAAAATCTGAGCGAAAATTGGCGGCAGAGTTTAATCGTAGCAAACTCAAATAAACAATATGTTGAAAAACAAAGATTTTCTGTTAAAAGGTATAAAGAATTTTGAAAGTAAAGGCCATTCAAATTGCAGAAGCTATAGGAGGAAAAGATTTTTGTACAAGCAATGGGTAGCTGGAGAAATTTTGTCGCAAAAACAACATTGTCTTCAAATCTATTTGTGAAGAATCGGCTGATGTAGATAAAGAGGTGTTAGTGGAGTGAAAATCTCGTCTTTCATTGATTTTCGCACGATATTCAGATCATGACATTTACAATCTGGATGTGACTGGATTATTCTTCCGTTCCTTGCCCACTAAAACTCTTATGGAGAAAACAGATGAAGCAAAACAGGCTAAACAGCGACTTACTGTGCCCCTTTGTGGGAATGCCGATGTACAGAAAGAAGAACCAACCATAATATGGAAGGATTAAAACCTTCATTGCTTCAAAAATGTCAATGTAACAAAATAGGAGTGATTTGGGAATCTAACAGAAAGGCGTGGATGACATCCATCAGTTTTGAAAATTGGTTACATGACTTTGACAAAACAAAATGACCAAACAGGGTAGAACCATTATACTTATTTTGGATAATGCTCCATGTCACTTGTATGATGCACAGCTGAAAAGTGTGAAATTTCTCCCTCTTAAGACGAGATCCAAAATTAAGCCGTTAGATCAAGGACTTAGCCATTGTTTCAGACTGGAATACAGATGTTTTATAATACGAAAACTGATTTTGCTAATAGTTGAGACCAAAATGTATTTGACGCTATTCGATGGATAAAATGAGCATGTGATAACATAAAGCTATAAACAATTGACACTTGCTTCAATATTTGTGGACTATGCAATGTATCCATACAAAAATCTATTAATGATAACAGTGCATTAGACGTTGAAGTGATTCAGCTATCAAACACAGCTAAAATTGATTATTACCCTAAATCATATGATTATAAGGAAGCTCTTGAGTGTTACGAGTGATTTATCTGAAGACAGAGAATCGTATTATAGAAAATCTCGACA
The DNA here is from genome assembly GCA_963932465.1 of Maratus speciosus. NCBI lineage: Eukaryota > Metazoa > Arthropoda > Arachnida > Araneae > Salticidae > Maratus > Maratus speciosus. The sequence continues at coordinate 544,543,113 of OZ010790.1, read as the reverse complement.
AAGATAAGACTTTAAAATTTTTATATTAAAAAATAAATTCTATACTAATTTATAAAAATGAATGATGCTACAATCGAGATTTTTTTAATCTATTTTAGGAGCTCATTCTGATTTAGACGACGAGCTTCTGCCAGTTAAAGCTTCTATTTCATTTCAAGTTGAAATCAGTAGATTGATAGAAAGATCGATACATGTTAGAGATGTTATTAAAATAAATAATTTGTTTAAAGAGATCAAAGAATATTTAGAAACAAACATTGTTACTGAAAAATTGTTAAAATCAAAGCTAACTACAATTAATTCCTACTTTAATGTTGTATAGATATGAAATATAATAAACTAATTCAATAATATTTTTTTGTAGTATGTATTTAATGAAACTTTGCTTTTCCCATCACCTCTATTCAGAGACTACCTCTCTGAAAGACCGATTTTTTATGGTCTAATGGGTGGTCTCCTTAGAGAGGTTTCACTGTATTTCAATGTTTTCATGAAAACTAATTAGTTTATCTACACGGATAAAAAAATAGTAGAGCAAGCGACGAAGTGAAGATAACCGTGCGAGACAGCCATGCATGGGCGAAAAATGAACAGTTCACGTGTATCAATGCATAATACAAAAACAAAGACACACAAAAAATTGGTAATGGTACCTTAATTCTTTAAAACGGTGGCAACAACATGAAAAGATTGTTTAGGGCAACAATTTTGTTACATGCAAATGACAAAGATATATTATTTAGAAATGATGAAAGATGTTTAATATGGCGTGTAATCATGCAATGAGGTTATCGATAAGACGTTAGGGGATACTTCTACACGGACCGGACAGTAAAAATAGTCCTTGTTCTCGCTGAAATGCATCGTCGGTGTGTGTTCCAAACATTCTGGATAGGATTCAGATCAGGAAAGAATGCTGGTCATCCCATTAGCTTTATTCTTTCATCTTCAATCATTTTCTCTATTAGACGAGCTGTATGTGGTCTATCATAATCATGTATGAAAACAAAGTACTCACCGAATACTGTAGCTCAGGGTACGACGTGAGGTCTCAGTATCTCGTCAGCATACCTTCGGGCCATCAAATTACCATTTCGAATATGCCAATATGCACATCCACCTATTTTGATTCTAGACAATACCACCAACCCACCTCCTCTGTAATGTGATCTTTCACGAACGAATGCGGGGTTATTTTGAGGACCCCTTTTCCTTCATACATAAACACGTCGGGTGTCACAATCCAGAATGATTTCGTACTCGTCTGTAAACAGCAATTGGCTCCAGTGATGTTGTCCCGAAACTTGATGTTCAGCACTCCACATTCTTCGTGCCACACGTGGCTTGAAGCCAACGGAATACACACCGTTGGCCTTCGTTCATAGAGATCAACCTGATGAAGCCCATTTAGGACTGATTGGGTAGACACACCTTGTCCTGTTGCAAAGAGCAACTGCCTTTGCAACTCAGTAGTATTTCCTGTTCTATCTAGACAAGCTCTTAAGAGGATAAATCGGTCAACCATTACGGTGGTAGCAATTTCTCGACCTTACCCTTATCAACTAACATTCCCAATTTCTGGGAATCGATTACACTCCCTTGCAAAGAAACTTCTTGCGACTTCAATACCGTTCGCTACACTTCGCTGTATTTGCCCGGATTCATGTGTGCCGATAATCCGCCATGGATTTCGGTGATTCACGTTGTTGTGATATTTTCAAGTCACAATTTCTTAAAACAAAAACCGAACAAAAGAGATATTGAAACAGACGTTTCTCCAATTTCTGCACTTATCTCCTTATTCTGTTTTTTGACATCATGGGCGTTGATTTGCATATGAAGTTTTCTTCTTCTGTTTTCTACAAAGCTTTAAATTATGCATGATTTATTTTAAGATAAATATCATCATAAATATTTGCATTATTTTGTTAAAACTAGTACATCCCAAATTTTTTTTCAGCAGTGCGCTTGTTGAATGTACTAAAAAAGGGTAAGGTATTTGTATTACTCCAAAAACTTTTACAATTACGAGGGGACCGTACCCGGGCTTCCCGGTTTACAGGTGAAACATTTTTTTTTTTTTTTTTTTATTTTTTTTTTTTTATTGAAAACTAATATTTTTTTTATATGCAACAAATTTTTTAGATTGCCCACTTACATTAAATAGTATTTTTCATATGAAAAATTCGAATTATACAATCAAATTAATTTTTGAAATTTATCAAAAGAAATATTTTCTTATTAGTCGCATGCTAAGAGTTATTTGACCAAGATTTTGTTACTTACGGCATCCTTTTATATTCTGATAATTTCAGAGCTTATACATGTCTGTTAAATTTGTGTTTTATTTATCTTATCTTATTAACCGCCGGTACGGTATGCTATTTCTTTCTCCCGGCTTATTTTGTGCCGTCTCCAAAAAATAACGTTACCTTACAGAAGCCAGCCGTAAAACAAAGCAGTACGATTAAATACTCTATAGCAATTTTTTAAACTTCTAAGCATCGCACATTTTCAATTTTTATACCGTCGTATTCGGAAAAAAGGTGCTTTTAAATACAATTTGTTTGAAAACTGCATCTCCATTTATTTTTGAAATATTAATTTTTTTGTAATTTTTGGAGCCATTTGCTTAAAATTGGCAACGGAAATACTCCATTTCTGTAGAAAGTAATGGAAAAATAGTTATAAAATATTAATTATATATTTTGTTACCCTTTTTTCATAACAACCGAAAAAAAATGTAATTAAAATACGTGCTATTTTGAAAAAATATAAACGAATGATATTTGTTAAAACATGGAGCTATTATAAACTATATTTGATTTTAATTATCAATATTAATGTCACAAACAAATGAAGGCCTATAAATCATTAGACAGCCTTTTTTCTTCTTCTTTTTTTTTTTTTTTTTTTTTTTGACCGATTTCTTTAATGACGGCATCTTTTTGCTGCATTTGTGTAGGATTTCGCGATAGTGAACACCTATGCCTACTTTACTGTAGATGTTTAAGAGTGGATCGAAAATGTGGAATTTTTAAATGGATGCGAATGACGTCATTTTACATTAAAAAAAAGCGTGTGCTGTAAGTATAAAAATTGAAATATGTTTTGTACTATTTATACATACATATATATATATATATATATTTTCATCGGGGGTGACACTAAATTCTGAAAAAGCAGAATTCCTGTTTTCTAGTTTATTTATTCATAGGGAAGTTTTTTAATGGATATTAGCCATAGGAAAATGATGAACTCTATATTTTGTTTTAAGGGCAAACGGATTAATCTTTCGTAATCGAGTTCCGCGCGGTATAGATTAAATTAAAAGTATTTCATGCTTTAAAATTGTTTTTAAAACCATAGACAATCATTAAACTGAGATGAACTTTGCAAATAAATTCCATTTGAAAGAAATAACTCTATTTGGTGATCTAAAAATTTAACTTGTATGATTACAAATATGTTAGATTTGTGTTTTTTTATTATTATTCTTTCATTTGTTTTTAAAAGAAGTCTTAATTTCGTTAATTTGTCTTTCACAATATGTTAGATTTGTGTTTTTTTAATAATATTCTTTTATTTGTTTATAAAGGAAGCATTAATTTCGTTATGCAAAAATAGTCAAAAACAAATACTGAACAATGTTTGTTGCTTTATGCGCAAAATGTTTATTATTATTATGTATTGAAACCGGCACGTGATAAGATAAACTTTTAAGAAAGATCATGCTTAAAAATTTTTTTTTTAACATAATACATCAGTCAATTAAGATACAGTTACAAAGTGCATTTGAAAGTAAATTTTTTCCCTATGCGACGAAAATTGAAAATATACGATGGTCAGAAGATTAAAAAATTGCTGTAGCGAAAATTTTAAGAACGAAATTTGATCGTGAAGTGTTGCCATTTGCAAAATGACGTCAGCGTTACGGACAGATACGTTTGTTCTTTATAATATAGATACTTTATCAGTAAAATATAATAAAGATCAGTTATTAGGATGTGGTTATCAATTGAGGTATGTGCTTGATATTCTGGAATGAAAAACAGCAATTTTCACATTTTCAAAATTTGCATACGCACTTCTCATATACATATTCACCATTTTAAAAAATTTGTATTTTGTCTGATCATTTTAAAATCACTTTAACTCAAAACTTGAAGTCACAATGTCAGCAACATCTTTTATGTGAACAGACGCACTCTTTACTTGAGATTCTAATCTCAATTCCGGAGAGTAAAAATTTCCGTAATTTATGTTTTTTAGACGCATTTGTGTTAAAATGTTTAGTTTTATCTAAGAAAATGATCGTTTTATTTTAAATATGACTTAACTTTTACTTAAATAGGCATTTCGCCTAGTGTCTGAAACTTAGTATCCAGTAAACTTGAAGAAGGAAAAACAATATAGAAAATTTATGAGGAAAAATGGGTGTTTTCAAAAGCAGCATGTCATTTTCCGTTATTATTCCCCTAATATAATATTATGCTCCTAATGGAATTTTGCGCCACTAAACCCTAGACAACAATTTTTATCAATAATTTTGAATTTTTATCAGAAAATGGCATGAGTAAAGATAAAAATACCTCATTATTTCTCTCTTGTCTGCAGTAATGAAAGCTATATAATTTTCACAATTTTGAAGAAATTTCGGTACTACTTAGTTATCCCGTCGACCCATTTCGCCAAATTATATAAATAGCCAAACCAATCGTCAAATTATACAAATTGACGTAATTTCTATTTTAAATAACGAAAGAACAAATAAATTAGTATAACATTAATAAAAAATACAAATAAAACGTCGAAATAAAAATCACCTGATGACGTAAACACATGTAACTTGCTTAAAGTCAAATGAATGTGACATTTACCATCAATCATTATTGGCATTTAATCTTATAGTTTGGCGATAGATTTTTGGTCGACGGGATAAGCAAGTAGTACCGAAATTTCATAAAATGCTTTTAAAATTAAAATATAAAAGTGGGGATATTAAAAAAAAAAACAGATAGGGCGATGACATCTACAAATGAACAGCTTTCAGTTAAAAAATTTTATTAGTAAAATTGGGTCAGCAGAAAGATCAGGGTAGATGTCTAAAAAACACACTTGTGTTTTAAATATATAGATTATATAAAATTATAAAAATCTAAATTAAGCAATTTATGTTATTTTGATAAAATTATAGTAGAATGTCCTAAAGAATAACATTAAAATTTCGTTGTTCGAGAGAATTTTGGACAAAAATCTCAGGAACATGATATTATTTTAAACCTCGAATTTTTTGTTTGCTTGTGTAACTCGGCGAAGCAAATCCACCCATGCGAGAATCATGAATTTCTGTAATATAAATCACTATTGTTTGCATGTCACCTCTCTTTTATAAAGTCACTCCAAATTTTTGTAAAACATTAGGTTTTATCAGTGTTTGATTTCGATTACATTATTTTCAAAAGTGAATCATTTTCACCTATGAAAAACTTTAAAATCAGCTGGGCAGTGAAAATGACGCACTCCTACAAACCATGATTCAGTTCTAAGACATAAAATACACGCTTTTTTATAAAATGACGTCATTTACATCCGCTAAAGCAATCTACTATTACAATTCTTAAACTTCGTCGATAGAAAAGTATGCATATGACGTCATTATCGCGGAATAACAGACAATATTCTTGACATAGCCAGTATTTTAATTTCAACATATTTTTTCAGGTTTTATGAGAAAATGGCAACAAAAAGATATAGTAATCTCCTATTTTTAATAATTTTCCCTTTGCTTTCAATAGAAATGGAGTACTTTTGTTGCCACGATTAGAAAAATGGTATTAAAAATTACAAAAAAAAAATTAATATCTCAAAAGTAAATTGAGATACAGCTTTCAAACAAATTGCATTTAAAAGAGCATTTTTTTCCTCATACGGCGATGTAAAAATTAAAAATGTGCGGTGTTTAGAAGTTTAAAATTTGCAGTAGAGAAAATTGCAAAACCGAAATTTTATTTCAAATTTCCAAGTGCTGCCATTCGCAAAATGACGTATGCGTTACGCACAGATATGTTTGTCCTTTATAATAGAGATAGCCCTTCAGCAGGCAGCATTTTTAAATAATAAATTGAATATTATGAGTAGCACAAGTAATATACTTGACTTATCTATATTATAAAGGACAAACATATCTGTGCGTAACGCATACGCCATTCTGCAAATGGCAACACTTTGAAATTTGAAATGAAATTTCGCTTTTGCAATTTTTGCTACTGGAAATTTTTAAACTTCTAAACATCCCACATTTTAAATGTTTACACCGTCGTATGCAGAAAAAATGCACTTTTAAATGCAATTTGTTTGAAAGCTGTATCTCAATTTATTTCTGAGATATTAATTTATTTATAGTTTTTAATATCAATTTTCTAATCGTGGCAACTGAAGTACTTCATTTCTATTAAAAGTGGATTAGTTATTTTTATTGATTATATTCTTACTGATGCCATTTTCTCATTGCAATTAAAAATATCATTTTTAAAAATTTGAACAGAAAATGACGTTATGCTTTAAAAAAGACACAATTTCCCTGATGATGCTCTTATATTTCACTATTTTTTTCATTTTGCTGATATTGAGTTTGAGTCAATAGGCAAAATATTTCAGCGACTGAAAATGACGTCATATTTAAAAGTAAACGATAATTTTATTTGATAAAACGAGATATTTCCCCTTGAATACGTCTAAAAGTTATAAATTTCTGGAATTTTTACACGCAGGTACAAATATTATACTAATACCTCAAATCACGAGTGGGAATTTTATCATGGAAAGTTGTAATAGTTGACAAAAGTGACTTCAAGCTTGAAAAAATATTTATTAATAACCTATTGCGCGTTAAAATGTTTTTAAATGTTTAATATGGATGTGAAACGTGGAAAATGACTTGATTCGATTTAGAAGTAAAGGTAGAAAATTCTATGATTATATCAAGGTGAAATCATTTATGCGGATTTTTCATTCCGTAACCAAGCATCAATTAATAACTTAATCAAAATTACTTATCTTGATTATATGTTACTGATTACGTATATGAATAAAGTTTAATTTTTCAATAATTTTAACAGTTGAAGTTTATGAAAAAAGTATTTTGTTAATCTTAGGTTAAAATATGTCTTTGGAGAGTTAAATTAACAAGTGTAAGATGGATTTTTTATTCTAATTATTTTTTGTCGATGTATTATAAATTTGATGCAACACTTCCTTTGTAAACATTTTCTTTCGTCGAAATTCGACGGGTTCCACCTCGTTTTTATAATGGCAATTATTATCTTGAATATCATTCTATAGTTCCGCTGCGTACGTCCCTATGTTATACAGCTGAAATGTAGCACTATCAATGTCCAGTGAGTAATGTCCGATTTTTTGAAGAATTTTATAGGTCAAATCAGACTGCACATATACGCATATTACATAAATTAATTTTCTTTACATGTAAAAAGTTTTAGCTTTTTGTCTGTTATTTAGCTTAATTTTAAATATGCAGAAGTCTAATTACATTTTTCTATAAAAGTCAATTTCCATAATAACACGTTCCAATTTTGTGAACAGTTTGTTTTAAAACTTTGAATTATTTTGCGGATAGTGAAAGTACTTTCACCAAAAGCATTACTACGTGAAATATTTAATATATTACCACACATATCATCATAATATATGATGATGATGTTATATAAAACTACAAGTGCTTTACACGTTTCCACTGCATAGCGCAAAAATTACTGAAACTATTTTAGCATGAATCCCTGCGTAATCTTTTTTCAATTAAATTATTTTTGTGCAATTTTGTGCAGAAATTAATTGGATAGAATAAAGATAAACTGTTTTTTTCTTTCTTCCGCTTTGCTATTTACAAAATTCCTTCATTCCATAGCTCAACTCAGAACAAATGTGATTAAATATATGTCAAAATTATATAAATGTGTCGCAATTCTTATAAAAAGTTTCTCTTTATATATCCAAATGTCTCGCATCATGATTTATAAGACGCATTTTGTTTCTTAAACATCACATCATTTTGATATTTTAAGTATTATTTAAGGTTTTTATTATCTCAATACCAATTGAAAGAAAATCACTCAAAGAGGTTGTTTTAAAGACATTATAGTAACTAATATAAAATAAAAGATATGTTTTTTTATTAATGTAACATGATTTCGAACATTAAAATTCTGTTAAAAGCTTCAATTACAATATGTTTTCTTAATATATATATATATATGTCGTAGGCTAATTGGAGAATCCATCTCCCTTTTTCCAATTAGCCTGATATTTTTCAGGCTTATTGCAAAGAGCCTAGAAAGCGTTAGGCTATTTGAAAAATGGCCATTTATTATCCGGTCAGGGTGATATTTTTAGCTCACAGGCTATCAAAGCCTGAGAGCTTATGAGACCGCCGACTCTGTGTGTACAAGTGTACGTACGTACGTAACGCGATAACTCTTGATAGAAATATCCGATCTGCTTCAAATTTCTTTTTCTAGGTTCATTCTGATAAGGTGCTTCCCTGATTATTTTTTGGGGTTAATTGGTTAAGGATAAAGGTGGAAATGGGGGGCTAGTCCCTCCCCTTAATTTATATAAATGTGTTTTTCATGCAGAAATATTCGATTTGCTCCAAATTTGGTATACCGGTTTATTGTGTTAAGGAGCTTCCCTGATTAGATTTTGAAGCTCATTATTTAAGTATAAAGGGGGGAAAGGGGGCTACCCCCTTAATTTAGATAAATCGGTTTTTCATGATGAATTATTCGATTTGCTCCAAATTTGGTATACCGGTTTATTAAGTTAAGGAGCTGCCTTGATTAGATTTGGAGGTTCATTAGTTACATATAAAGGGAGGAAAGGGGGGGCTATCCCCCGTAATTTAGATAAATGGGTTTTTCATGCAGAAATATGCGTTTTGTTATAAATTTGGTATACCGGTTAATTATGTTAATCAGCTTCCCTGATTACATTTGGAAGATCATTATTATGTATAAAGGGGGGAAAGGGGGGCAATTGCCTCTACCCTTAATTCTGGTAAATGCGTTTTTCATGTAGAGTTATTCGATTTGTTCCAATTTTCGTATACCGGTTTATTATGTTAAGGAGCTGCCTTGATTAGATTTGGAGATTTATTGGTTAAGTATAAACGAGGGACAGGGGCTAGTGTCCCCTTAATTTAGATAAATGGGTTTTTCATACAGAATTATTCGATTTGCGTCAAATTTGATATACCAGTTTATTACGATATGGCTTCCTTCATTTGATTTGGAGGTTCATTGGTTAAGTATAAAGGGGGGAAAGGTGGGCAATTGCCCCTCCCCTTAATTTAGATAAATGTGTTTTCATGCAGAATTATCCAATTTAGTTTATATCTTTCTAGGTTCATTCTAATAAGGAGCTTTTCTTATTAGATTTGAAAGTTCATTGTTTTCAGCATATAGGGAGAAATGGGGAGCTAATACCCCCCCTCACCCTTAATTTAGTGAAATGGTTTTTTCATGCAGAATTATGTGATTTGCTTCAAATTTGGTATACCAGTTTATTATGTTAAGTAGCTTCCCTGATAAGATTTGGAGGTTCTTTGGTTAAGTAGAAAGGGGGGCAACGGGGACTAATGCCTTCATTTATTTTTCGAGGGGCATTACTCTTTGAAATAAGAGTATAATATACAATTAGTGTGGATAGCCTGTGAGCTCAATGCAATCAGTTTAACGGGGCAATTTTCTTTTTATTAGGTTTCTTAACGCATAACCCTACCCAAACCCGAAAAATAAATTACAACAGACCGTACCCCGATCTCAGCAAGACAAAATAATTTCTGTCTAAATGTAACCCGACCCAAACCTGAGAGTTCCATTTGAAAAAACCCGAAATCCTGAACCAAATCTGATAACCGACAAAAATATTCCAAAGATCGATAACCGGATCTGAACAAGACAAATTAGTTTCCGTGGACACGCAATGCTACCAAAACCTAAAAATTCCATTCGAAGTCAACCTGAAACCCGTCCCGAACCAAATCTTAACCGACAAAAATATTCCAAAGGACTATAACCTGATGCAAGCCAGACAAAATAATCTCCGTCCTCCGGTAACCCGATCCGAACCTGAAAGTTCTAAATGAACTCAATCCGAAACCTGGTTCTGGTCGGTTTTCGGGTTGACTTCAAATGGAACCTTCAAGTTTGGATCCGATTGAAAAAAAATTAAACTAAATCAGATAATTCTGCATTAAAACCCATTTATCTAAATTAAGGGGAGGGGCAATTTCCCCCCTTTCCCCCCTTTTATACTTAACCAATGAACCTCCAAATCAAATGAAGGAAGGCATATCGTAATAAACTGGTATATCAAATTTGAAGCAAAACGAATAATTCTGTATGAAAAACCCATTTATCTAAGTTAATTGGACACTCGACCCTGTCCCTCCTTTATACTTAACCAATAAATCTCCAAATCTAATCAAGGCAGCTCCTTAACACAATAAATCGGTATACGAAATTTGGAACAAATCGAATAACTCTGCATGAAAAACCCATTTATCTAAATTAAAGGGGGGTGGTCTATCCCCCCTTTTCTCCGTTTATACTTAACTAATGAACCTCCAAATCTAATCAGGGAAGCTCCTTAACATAATAAACCGGTATACGAAATTTGGAGCAAATCGAATAACTCTGCATGAAAAACCCATTTATCTAAATTAAGGCGGGGGGTCTAGGTATAGCCCCCCTTTCCTCCCTTTATACTTAACTAATGAACTTCCAAATCTAATCAGGGAAGCTCCTTAACATAATAAACCAGTATACCAAATTTGGAGCAAATCGAATACTTTTGCATTAAAACCCATTTACCTAAATTAAGGGAGGGGATAGCCCCCCTTTCCTCCCTTTATATTTAACTAATGTACCTCCAAATCTAATCATGCCATCTCCTTAACATAATAAACCAGTATACCAAATTTGAGCTAATCGAATAATTCTACATGAAAAACGCATTTATCTAAATTAAAGGGAGAGGCAATTGCCCCCCTTTACCCCCTTTATACATAATAATGATCTTCCAAATGTAATCAGGAAGCTGCTTAACATAATTAACCGGCATACCAAATTTATTGCAAATCGCATATCTCTGCATGAAAACCCATTTACCTAAATTACGGGGGGGGGAGGGAAAGCCACCCTTTCCTCCCTTTATATGTAACTAATGAACCTCGAAATCTAATCAAGGCAGCTCCTTAATTTAATAAACCGGTATACCAAATCTGGAGCAAATCGAATAATTCATCATGAAAAACCGATTTATCTAAATTAAGAGGATTAGCCCTCTTTCCCCCCTTTATACTTAAATAATGAGCTTCCAAATCTAATGAGGGAAGCTCCTTAACACTATAAACCGGTATACCAAATTTGGAGTAAATCGAATATTTCTGCATGAAAAACCCATTTTTTTAAATTAAGGGGGGGGGGGACTAGCCCCCCTTTTCCCCCTTTATCCTTAACCAATGAACCCCAAAAACTAATCAGGGAAGCACCTTATCAGAATGAACCTAGAAAATTTTTTTTCAAGCAAATCGGATATTTCTATCAAGAGTTATCGTGTTACGTACGTACGTACGTACACACGTACATACAGAATCGGCGGGCACATAAGCTCTCAGGCTTTGATAGCCTGCGAGCTAAAAATATCACCCTGATCGGATAATAAGTGGTCATTTTTCAATTAGCCTAACGCTTTCTAGGCTCTTTGCAATAAGCCTGAAAAATATCAGGCTAATTGGAAAAAGGGAGATGGATTCTCCAATTAGAGCGGCTCTTTTCAAAGAGCCTACGCTGTTTGCAAAGAGCCGGATTTCTCAATTAGCCTACGACATATGTTGTATATATCAATCTGAACAGCAGTTAAATTAAATATCATTCAAAATGACGTCCTTTAGTAGAAATCATACTAAATTGTTTCAAGTACATAAATAAAAATACAATATTTCTATTCAAAAATATGGGACCAGTTCCATGAATTAGAAAAAAAAAAAACAGATTTTTACTTAAACATAACGTCATTTTTATACGTCAAAATTTTTCGAGGGCTTAATATTGCTTAAAATATAAGAAAATAACATATGTGAAAATTATATAACTTTTTAAAATTATAATAAAGTATTTCGAATTCATAAGCTAATAAACAGACTTCAGTTGCATCTGGGACTAGGTCCTATGGATGTTTAAAAAAATTTAAACATAACTTCAATTTTATATAAGTTTTTTTTTTTTTTTCGTGACCTTCATCTCAGTAAAAGAGAAAGGAACACCAATGAAAATATCGTCATTTTATCGAAAACATGGTGATTTTTTTTTTATAATTCATAAGTCAAAACACGCATGCTTTCTTTTTAAAGAGATTTTTAGTAGCCGCGTGTTCAAATACACTCCATAGCAAATATTAATAACTAGCAAACCCTGCGGCTTTGCTCGCGTAATATTTGAAATATGCCAAAGTGATATTTATATGTCTAATTTTTATCAAAAGGTACTAACTAAATTTTTATTTTATTAAAAGGTAATATTTTATTTTATTAAAAGTTTTTTTTTTTATTAAAAGGTACTTATTACTTTTAGGAATAATTCAAAAATTACTATTTAAAACACAGTTTGATTAAACATCATTATTACACTGCATTAGGCAGAAATGGGACTTAAATTAATAAAATGAAGTAAAACTAAATAAAGGATAATTTTAAAAAATATTTTGAAACTATTATGCTCAATTAATACGCTCATTTCAGTATTCATTTGAAGTTTTGAATTTTTTAGAAACCATCTTCTTACATCTTAAAATTAACCATCATGTCAAATTCCAAGTCCTACCACCTCTCTCAACATAAAGGGCTATGTTGAAAATGGAACTGTTACCGTTAATTTGCCAACATTAATTTTCAAATCGGTTTGTTATTTCCTAATATTCCACAGAAACGTAATTTAAAAAGCTTTTAAAGCACTTTTTTAGAACCTTTGTTGTACATGTGAACCCCAAGTGGTAGAATCACCGGCATAAAATATAGCCTGTGTAGGATCAGAGACTGTTACCATTGATTCGCAACTATTACTTTTATAATCGGTTTATATTCCCTGAAATTGCATAGAATATAACCTATGTTATAGCAGGGGCAGTCACCATTTATTTACAACCATTACTTTTGAAATAGCTTTGGTATTTCCTTAGATTGAGTAGAAATCGCAATTTAGAACGTTTTTAGGACGCTTTTCGCGCATTTTCACCCCTTTTTAAATTTCAAATTTTTTCGAAACTGTTCTTAAAGATCATTTATATCTAATAAATATGTACCTTGCCTAATTTTAAGTTGCTAGCCCCTACTGATCACAAAAATTGAAATTTAAAACGCTTTTTTGCTCCTGCAACGTCTTCGTGATAGTGATAACGACATAAAATAGTGTCTATGTTACAGCAGAGGCTGTCAGCATCAATTTCCTACTATTACGTTTGAAATCCGATTCATTCTTCCTGAGATATTGCCGACAAATCGGCATTTAGAACGTTTTTAGAACGCTTTTCGCGCATTTTGCTCCTGCATCTCCTCTGCGGTAGTGGAAACAGAAATAAAATATAGCCTATCTTGGAGCAAGATCTGTCACCATCATTTTTACACCATTATATTTGAAATCGGTTCAGTACTTCCTGAGATTGCATAGAAATCGCAATTTAGAAAGTTTCTTACAACGCTTTTTGCGCATTTTGACCCCCTTTTAAATTTCGATTTTTTTTAGGAAATGTCCTTAGAAATCATTGATATCTTATAAATAACTACCATTCCAAATTTCACGATTCTAGGCCCATCCGTAACACAAAAGCCGCAATTTAGAACGTTTTTCTCCTGCACCCCCTTTGAGATAGTGGCACCGACATAAAACATCGCCTACGTTGGAGCAAAGGTTGTCACCATCATTTTGCGCCATTATTTTTTAGATCGGTTTGGTATTTCCTGAGATTGTGTAGAAACCACCATTAGAACGTTTTTTAGAACGCTTTTCTCGCATTTTCACCCCTTTTAAATTTCGAATTGTTTAAGAACTGTCTTAGAAATCCTTTATATCTAATAAGTAGCTAATATTTCAAATTTCATATTTCTAGGCTCTTCAGTAACGCCAAAATCGCATTTTTAGAACGTTTTTTGCTCCTACACCCCCTTTCGGGTAGTGGCACCGACATAAAACATAGCCTATGTTGGAGCAAGGGTTGTCTCCGTCATTTTGACACCCTTATTTTGACACCATTATTTTTTAAATCGTTTTGGTATTTCCTGAGATTGTGTAGAAACCACCATTTAGAACGTTTTTTAGAACGATTTTCGCGCATTTTCACCCCTTTCAAATTTCGAATTGATTAAGAACTGTTCTTAGAAATCCTTTATATGTAATAAGTAGCTAATATTTCAAATTTCATATTTCTAAGTCCTTCAGTAACACATAAATCGCCTTTTTAGAAAGTTTTTTGCTCCTGCACCCCCTTTGGGGTAGTGACACCAACATAAAACATAGCCTATCTTGGAGCAAGCGTTGTCACCATCATTTTGACACCAATATTTTTTAAATCGGTTTGGTATTTCCTCAGATTGTGTGGAAACTACCATTTAGAACGTTTTTTAGAACGCTTTTTGTGCATTTTCACCCCTTTTAAATTTCGAATTGTTTAAGAACTGTTATTAAACATCATTTATCTATACTCCTATTATAAAGAGGAAACAATTGTTTATTTGTCGGAGATAAGCTCTGGAACTACCGAACCGATTCCAAAAGCAATGGTATCAAAATGCTGGTGTTTGCCCAACTTAGAACATAGACTATATCTTATGTCGGTGCCACTACCCCAAAGGGGGTGCAGGAGCAAAAAACGTTTTAAAAATGCTATTTTTGCGTTACTGAAGTGCCTAGAAATATGAAATTTGGAATATTAGTTACTTACAAGATATAAATGATGTCTAAAAACAGTTCTTAAAGAATTCGAAATTTAAAAGGGTATGAGACTGCACAAAAAGAGTTCTAAAAAACGTTCTAAATGGTAGTTTCTACATAATCTCAGGAAATACCGAACCGATTCCAAAAGTAATGGTATCAAAATGATGGTGTTAGTCCAACTTAGAACATAGGCTATATCTTATGTCGGTGCCACCATCCCAAAGGGGGAGTAGGAGCAAAAAAACGTTCTAAAAATGCGATTTTTGCGTTACTGAAGTTCCTAGAAATATGAAATTTGGAATATTAGTTACTTACAAGATATAAACGATGTCTAAGAACAGTTCTTAAACAATTCGAAATTTAAAAGGGGTGAGACTGCACAAAAAGTGTTCTAAAAAACGTTCTAAATGGTAGTTTCTACATAATCTCAGGAAATACTGAACCGATTCCAAAAGTAATGGTATCAAAATGATGGTGTTAGTCCAACTTAGGACATAGGCTATATCTTATGTCGATGCCACTACCCAAAAGGGGGTGTAGGAGCAAAAAACGTTCTAAAAATGCGATTTATGTGTTACTGAAGGGCCTAGAAATATTAAATTTGAAGTATCAGCTACTTATAAGATATAAAGGATTTATAAGAACAGTTCTTAAACAATTCGAAATTTAAAAGGGGTGAAAATACACAAAACGCGTTCTAAAAAACGTTCTAAATGGTAGTTTCTACATAATCTCAGGAAATACCAAACCGATTTAAAAAATATTGGTGTCAAAATGATAGTGACAACGTTTGCTCCAAGATAGGCTATGTTTTATGTCGGTGCCACTGCCCCAAAGGGGGTGTAGGAGCAAAAAAAGTTCTAAAAATGCGAATTATGTGTTACTGAAGGGCCTAGAAATATGAAATTTGAAGTATCACCTACTTATTAGCTATAAAGGATTTCTAAGAACAGTTCTTAAACAATTCGAAATTTAAAAGGGGTGAAAATGCGCGAAAATCGTTCTACAAAACGTTCTAATGGTGGTTTCTACACAATCTCAGGAAATACCAAACCGATCTAAAAAAATAATGGCGTTAAAATGATGGTGACAACCATTGCTCCAACATAGGCGATGTTTTATGTCGGTGCCACTACCCCAAAGGGGGTGCAGGAGAAAAACGTTCTAAATTGCGGCTTTTGCATTACGGAAGGGCCTAGAATCGTGAAATTAAAAGGGGGTCAAAATGCGCAAAAAGCGTTGTAAAAAACTTTCTATATTGCGATTTCTATGCAATCTCAGGAAGTACTAAACCGATTTCAAATATAGTGGTGTAAATATGATGGTGACAGATCTTGCTCCAAGATAGGCTATATTTTATATCTGTTTCTACTACCCCAGAGGAGATGCTGGAGCAAAATGAGCGAAAAGCGTTCTAAAAACGTTCTAAATGCCAATTTATCGGCAATATCTCAGGAAGAATGAATCTGATTTCAAACGTAATGGTAGGAAATTGATGCTGACAGCCTTTGCTCTAGCATAGACGCTATTGTATGTCGGTATCACTATCACCAAAACGTTGCAGGAGCAAAAAGGCGTTCTAAATTTCTATTTTTGTGATCGGTAGGGGCTAGCAACTTAAAATTAGGCAAGGTACATATATAATAGATATAAATGATCTTTAAGAACAGTTTCGAAAAAATTGGAAATTTAAAAAGAGGTGAAAATGCGCGAAAAGCGTCCTAAAAACGTTCTAAATTGCGATTTCTACTCAATCTAAGGATATACCAAAGCTATTTCAAAAGTAATGGTTGCAAATCAATGGTGACAGTCCCTGCTATATCATAGGTTATATTTTATGTTGCTGTCACTACCATCTGAGGGTTGCAAAAGCAAAACATGTTCTAATTTGCGTTTTTTTGCAAAACTGAGGTGTCTAACACTTTTAAGTATGGCATGGTATTTACTTACAAGATGCAACTGCTTCCTAAGAACAGTCGATAGAAAATTCCAAATTTAAAAAAATGAAGTGAGTTAAAAGCGTTATAAATTACAATTTTTAAGCAAACTTAAAAAATACCAAACCATTTAAAAAAATAATGATGACAAATTTTGGTGATAGAACCTGCTCAAACATAAGCTATATTTTATGTCTGTTCCACTACCACCAGAGGGTTGCAGGAGCTAAAAACTTTCTAAATTGCGATTTCTGTGATACTGAAAGGGCTAGAAACTTTAAATATGACATGGTAGTTACTTATAAAATATAAATGCCCTCGAAGGAACGTCGAAAATAAAGGGGTGAATTAAAAAGGGGCGAAGCGAAGGGGAGGTGCGAAAAGCATTCTAAAAAAGTTCTAAATTACGATTCTATGCAATTTCAGGGAATATAAACCGATTATAAAAGTAATAGTTGCGAATCAATGGTAACAGTCTCTGATCCTACACAGGCTATATTTTATGGCGGTGATTCTACCACCTGGGGTTTACAGGAACAACAAACGTCCTAATAAAGGGCTTTAAAAGCTTTTTAAATTACGTTTCTGTGGAATATTAGGAAATAACAAACCGATTTAAAAATTAATGTTGGCAAATTAATGGTGACAGTTCCTGTTTCAACATAGTCCTTTATGTTGAGAGAGGTGGTAGGACTTGGAATTTGACATGATGGTTAATTTTAAGATGTAAGAAGATGGTTTCTAAAAAATTCAAAACTTCAAATGAATACTGAAATGAGCGTATTAATTGAGCAAAAAAGTTTCAAAATATCTTCTAAATTATCATTTATTTAGTTTTATTTCATTTTATTAATGTAAGTCTCATTTCTGCCTAATGCAGTGTAATAATGATGTTTAATCAAACTGTGTTTTATATAGTAATTTTTGAATTATTCCTAAAAGTAATAAGTACCTTTTAATAAAAAAAAAAACTTTTAATAAAATAAAATATTACCTTTTAATAAAATAAAAAATTAGTTAGTACGTTTTAATAAAAATTAGACATATAAATATCACTTTGGCACATTTCAAATATTACGCGAGCAAAGCCGCGGGGTTTGCTAGTATCTTATAAGTAACTAATACTCAAAATTTCATATTTCTAGGCCCTTCAGTAACGCTAAAATCGCATTTTTAGAACGTTTTTTGCTCCTACACCCCCTTTGGGGTAGTGGCACCGACATAAGATATAGCCTATGTTCTAAGTTGGATTCACACCATCATTTTGATACTATTATTTTTGGAATCGGTTCGGTAGTTCCAGAGCTTACCTCCGACAAATAAACAATTTTTTCCTCTTTATAATAGGAGTATAGATTTATGAAAAATATCCAGCAATTGCTTATTCGAAAAGATACAAATGACAAACACTTGTGACAAATATTGTATTATTTCACTTCATGTATATGAGAACTCAAATACTACTTGGTTCATTTAAATAACAAGTGTGCAAAACGGCAGGTGTGTAAAGCTTTCTAGAAATATATATTTGTACCTATGTACAGGGTGTCCAGTTTCAACAGTGTGCAATGGCTAATATTTAAACCGTTAGTCATAGACATATAGTTCCAATTACATAAATGTTTTAAATGAGGTAAAGAAATATTTTAAAAACGATTTGGGGCAATAAAAAGATCACTTAAAAATTACGAAATTTAAATATTTATACGATTCAGTGGCCCAATAAGTTATATTTAGTAAAATTTTCCTGTTACACTGAAAAGTAAGAGGAAAAAAGACTTGTTATTCTACGATTAAAAATGACCGAGTAATAGCAGTTTAAATTTGGAGCACATTTTTTGCTGCAAATTAGGGGTCATTCACATATTTAGTAGAGATGTAATTTCATCAGATATTATTAAAAAAATGTTTGAGAGCAAAATTAACATTGCAATATAAATTTGAAATCTTTAATCCTTCTGCATATTAATGCAAAATATACAATTAGTAAACATATAAGAAGGAAATAAAAACTGAGTTTTTGTTAATTAAAATGATAAAAATTAACAGCCTCAATTTTTTAACAAATTATACACATTTTAAAATGTTATTAGATTACACTAGCCTGCAAAATTTGGGTAATGTCATGTATTTTGGCTTTTCATAATTGTTTCTTATGTATTGAGTACCGCTGAATCCGAAATTGACCTTAATTTCACGTAAAGATAAATAATCACGTACCTTAATAATCACGTAAAGATCTTTTGCAACTCGCAAATTTTAATGTTAAAAAAAAGAAAAAAAATAGAGAAAATTTGATACTATAAAATAGATGTGATTGTTCTATATTTAACTTTTGATAATTGATTTCTATGTATTTTTTATCACTGAATCTGAAAATGACCTTCATTTTTCACAATCACGTCATGATTTTTCGCAAATTGTAAATTTCAAAATAAAAAAGTTTAAAGTTAAAATTGAACCTCCTCCTCCACCTCATCGGATCCCTCAGCTGTTTAGCTATAAGAATACCAGAATAAGCCAAAAAATTGAATAAATTATTGAATGAAATAAAAAAGATTTACGCCTGTTTTACAGTATTATATTTTTGCTATATTTTAACTTTGGTTTTTCCGTGTTGCAAATAAATTCTAACATGATTTTAAAAATGAAGGTCATTTTCACATTCAGTGCAGAAAAGTACAGTCGTGGAAAAAAAAAACGTAAACAGATGTACTATTTCCTCAACAAATTGTCGTAGAAGAAAGTTACTGGTACCGAACAATTAGAAATAAAGTCTACTTTTAAATGATGTATATAAAATTTTCATAGAAGGCCATCTACATAATAAAACGAACGCATACTTCATATTTTTAAAATTTCAATACCAAATTTAACAAGATATTCCAAATCTTCGGTTTAAACTATGCCAAGACACCGAAACCAAATGTCAAGTCATTTGAATGATAAGTTTTTGAATTATAAGCATTCAAAATTTAGTGCTTCTAATGTTAAATTACATTTTCATATTTTCATTAATATCTCCTGAAATTATACTCCTAATGTGCTAATGTTTTGGGTAGCAATAATACTAAAATACCCAAACATAAATACGTTGAATTTGCAGTTTTTATAATTTTATGATATGAATTATGAATTATGGAATTAATATTCGAAAAAATTATGAATTGCAACCTACAATTTTTTACGATGGATTTAGGTTTATTAAGTCCTGCTTTATGATAATCCAAAATTTCACATTTTTCTTCCAAGTAGTTTTCCAATTTTGCTTTAAAAACGGCAAAATGCTGATTTAAGGGGCCATCTATGATAGAAGTGAGTAGATATCTTGAAATTTTTTATGCTATCCTGTAATCTAAGCAGTCTTCAATGACTGCTTGGTGGCGCTTAAGATGAAGGGAGCTCTCTCGTTCAACAATCAAGTACCGAACTTCAGTTTGGATACAGCCTTTAAAATACGCTCGTTTTAAAATAATTAATGTCTGGGAAACTTATCGTACGAATTGCATAAAAATTTGTTTTTACCCTAATTGAAAGGTTTAGAGTTCATTTATGCTGTCACAATTGTGTACTGCAATTGAAAAAAAAAACCAAAGTTATGGTTTGTTTTAATATGTAGATGCCCCCTAAGCAAATTTTATATACATCATTTAAAAGTAGACTTTA
This sequence comes from Maratus speciosus, assembly GCA_963932465.1. NCBI lineage: Eukaryota > Metazoa > Arthropoda > Arachnida > Araneae > Salticidae > Maratus > Maratus speciosus. Next base: position 544,522,502 of record OZ010790.1, on the reverse strand, counting down.
ATACCAATCGTGTGGTACCTTTCTTCTACGGTAATTTTTTGCTGAGTTAGTAAGGGGTGTTTACATTTTTTCCCACGACTGTACAGAAATATAAATTATTAAAAGATAAATAGCACAGCCATCTCCTCTATTTTATAGTATCCGAATTGTGTTATTTTTTTAAACTATGACAATTTATCATTAGCGAAAAATCCTGACTTGCTGGTTAAAAAGTAAGGTTTTTTCGGAATCAGTGCTAAAAAATACAAAATAGTTAAAAAACACAACCATCGCAGTCTTGTGTTATCAAATCTAAAACTATACGAAATTGTTTGTGATATCCTGTAAAATAGGTATAAATAGTAACCATCGAAAATCATAATAATATTAGACTGGCATCGAAGTTATGTTAGTATATAAAATTTAATCTCGATCGGATATTTGAAAGTGAGTTAAAGTTCGAGTAGAAATTTTGAACAGGAAAAACCTACATACGATGATTGAAGTTAAACAAAAACTTATAAAAATAACATAATTTTTTGTTAAAAGAAATCATGAAAAGAAACAGTCTCAAACCCTTACAAAATAAAACATATGTTAAAATACAATTATTTTAGACAATCTGAAACTTAATAAGAGTTATATCCATCGTAATACTTGTACGATTTTTTATAAAAATGCAGGAACACATGAAATAAGTTCTTCGAATACTTTAAGCACTTCGTTTATGACCCCTCAAACCATGGCCGGACTCATTTGTGTTCAGATGCAGAAAAGTGTTCTAAGTCATGCATTTTTAAAGTTTCATAACACGGTCAATTTTCGTGTTATATTAACGGGACTTTTTTTTTGTCTGACTCAACTTACGTTTTTCTACTCTGTTGTCAACGTAATAGGAAAATGTTACTAAATATAACTTATTGGACCGGTGGACCGTATAAAAATTTAAATTTCCTATTTTTTTTAAAGAATTGTTTTTATCGAACCAAATTGATTTTAAAATATTTCTTTACCACATTTACAACATTTTTTTTTTTTTTTTTTTTTTTTTTTTTGTAATTGGAAATATACGTAAAAGACTAACGGTTTCTGAATTAGCCATTGGACACATTGAGAGTGGACACCCTGTATATATATGTATAGTATATATAAATATCTAAACAAAATAAAGGTTACAAATAAGAATAGCATTTATGTGATAAGTGCTATTGCTGCAAATAACCGTACAAATTATACATAGGATATTAGGTTTAGTAAGTATTTGGCAGACCCAGAATTTCGCATCATAATTAAACTTAAACTGGATATAAACAACATAACATCAAATAAATGTTAACAGATTGAACTTGAGCAAGAAAATGAAAACCAAAATGCTGTGGCCTTGCCGGCAGTGAGTATTTGATAAATTTGATATTTTTCAGATTAAAGAATTTATGTAATAAAAAGAGAGAATCAACATTACAAAACACAAATATAAGTAAGTTTAAAACGCATATAGCTATTTCGAAGCCTATAAGACTTCATCATCAGTGATGATGACTTAGCTTTATTTGTCTTTATTTAATATCTGACATAATTGATGATATTAGGTATACGCATTCTAGTACAGTGGTGGTCAGAATTATAAGAGCAATTGAAAATTGCACAGAAGAAAAATTATTTCTAAACTAAATAAAGTGAAATTTATACATAAAATGCTTTTTTATGCTAGAAATCATTATAGAATGCAAAACATTGGAAAATGCAAAATATGAATGTTTTGCCATAATTAACAAAATATGCCATTGTAAAAATTGGACAAAATTATAAGGACAATGAATGTTTTTGCCTGAAACACACAATAATTAATAATCTCCACCTTTTTCTCAATCAGTTTGATCAGTCTTGACGTCATGGAGTTTGAAAATACCTTAAGAACGTCCTTGGAAATTTTTGACCAGGCTTTTTCGATGGAGGACATGAGTTCTTCCTTGTTTTTATATTGTATACCATTTTTGTATACTTCGTGTGCTAGAATACCCCACAAAGATTTTCCATTGGAATCAGATCAGGGCTTCTGGCCGGCCAATGAAGTAGTTTCACGAAATTAGCAACAAAATCACGATTTTGAAGTTTGGGAAACATATACTGAGGCATTGTCCTACTGGAAAAAATAGCCTCCACTCGTTATTAACTGTGCTTCCGGTAAACGATTATCGCCCAGTACATCAACATAACTCTCAGAATTCATGCTACCCTGCACAAAAACTATTGGAGTAGTTCCACCAGTTGCGAAACCTCCCCAGACCATTATTGAGCCACTTCCAAATGCACGCTTTGAGAAAATTTCTTTTTCTCTATGGAGATCTTAAAAGAAGTAGCGAAAACCATCTGGTCCATCCAAATTAAACTTTTTCTCATCTGAAAAGACAACATCATCCCACTTTTTTCCCATAGTAATGCATTTTTTTGCAAACTCCATCCTCAGTTTCTTATGAACTTTTGTAAGAGGTGGTCGTGACAAATGTTTACTATAGCGAACATTTTTTTTTTCTTTTTGTAAAACACGTCGAACAGTTCGAGCACTGCATTCTAAGTTCAATTCACGTTTTATTTCTGTTGACGTTTATTTTTTGGCGCAAGCTCGCCTATTATCATTCTTTTCTCCCGTACGGAAACAGAAGATGGCCTACCTGTATGTCTTTGCCGTCCATATTTACTGGGATTTTTAAGATAATTGTAAATAACCGTTCTTGATCTATTATGCTTTGTCGCAATTTGGCGTACAGAAAGTCCTGACCTTTTAAATGCATCCACTTTCCCTTTCTCAAACTCCGAAAGTTTTGTACCTAGCGGCATGACTGAAAAACAGAATATGACGATCCCAAACGCTTACTACGCATTTATATCGTCGCTGAGTTCCATGTGCAGAGCAAAAAACATGCAATTTTTACTTTTTAGAACACACAAATACAGTTGTTCTTATAATTTTGTCCATATCAGATGGCTGTATAAATCTATAATACATTTTATGAATATGGATTTTCCCCTATTTCCATAAAAACTTATAAAAATATTTTTCTTTTAGTTTTCATCCATTAAATTTGCATAAATTTCCGGACAAATGTAGCCAAGATTTGGCGATTTTTCCCTTGTCCTTATAATTTTGAAAACCACTGTACTGTTCCTTATTTTCTCTTTTTTCTTTAAATAACGTATTTTATGTTGCAATCGATATTTTAATAAAGAACTAAAAAAACACGACACCAAAATGAAGAACGAAAGTTTACATTTATATATAAAACGAAACTTTAATTTTAATTTTCCTCGTTATTGTTCAAAAATGTAATTTATAATATTTAAAATGAAATTATGGATTAAAAATATTTTAACCTATCTGAGGAAAGTAAATATCACAAAGATTTATAATGTTTAGGACAATTTACATACTTTAAATAAAAGCGTCAAAATAAAGCGTACTTTAAATAAAAGCAAGCAAATATAATATATCAGGCATAATTATAGTTTCATGTTTTACAAAATGTTTTAAAATTTTGGTTAATATTTTGAAGTAAAAAATTAGCAATGTTTAAAATGATTTTTCCATATATATTAAATCCTTGTTATATTACACATATGTTATATTCAATAAAAGTTAACTTATTTTTCAAATTAAGTTTTATATTAAAAGGAGCAGTACCACGTATTGCAGCATAAAATATTTATTTATCTTTAATTCATCAGTTATGCTACCAAATATTCTAAATAAAAATATGTATTTTAATGTGCAAATTTAAACGCGACAAATATATTATATGAACGCTTTATGGAACTGAGTAAATAAAATAATTAGTTTATTTCAGCGTCGCGAAGGCTATTGAATTTTCGCAATTCAATTACTCTTCATGTGGCATTTAAGAAATTATTAGATTATGAAAAAATAAAGCAAACAAATTACTGTTGAAAGATTCCAGAAAAATATAATATTCGGGATTATCTAAAGTAACTATTTGATTTAAAATATTTATAATGCGTAAAATAAATATTTAATATAAATTATGAAAATTATATATATATATATATATATATATATATATATTTATAAGCACTCACAAATAAGAACATTATTAAATTTTGTTTAAAATAATCTTCATAAACACACTGACAGATGTGTTATTTTATTTAAATTTTTATTACATTACACTGTATCTAATATCTTAATATTTTTCAAAAAGTAAAAACGGTATTGAAATGATTTCAAAATGCTGAGAAACTTTATTTAAATAATTTATTTACAAATGTAAGTTTTGTTTATTTTTCTTTGTGAAAATTAAATGATATACAAAAGTAACATTGATTACTATTTAAATTTAAATTACTACTAAATGAGAAAAGAAATCTATGAATCAACAATGAATTATAAAGGACTTTTCAAAATAGGTTTAGAACACTTAAATATCGTATTTTGACCTATGCTCCATGTGCTAAACAATTATGGCATTTCCAACGCATTTCAAAATTACTAATAAAAAAATCAATGTGTAATTTTAATACCATAAAATGTATGTATATACATAGTATACAGTGTATATACATTTATATACACATGCTCTTTTTTAGTTGCTTCTAACTTTCCATACTTTCGTTGAGCTAAAAAAGAACTAAAGCAAAGCATAAAAATAATGCATAATTATTTCCAAACCTCAATAAATAGTTATTACTTTTATTTATAAAAAAAATCGCTATTTTTAATATTACAAATTTAAGACTTTTATTGTTTCAGTAAAAAACATTTTTTTTCCTATAATAAAATTATCCATAAACAAAAAACCCGGTACATATATATAGGTAAATAACATAACCCTGGTTACAGATTTTCAACCATAGATTTAACATTTCAAAAACATACAAAAATATATCTCGCTCTTTATAAGCATCTCACTGTCTCTCCTATGCAAAGTATAAAAAAATTAAATTATGTCTAAAAAAAAATTCTTTTTGTCTAAAAATTTCCCCTGTTACCCCTATTTACGTATATAAAAAAGGATGCATCAGGGAATATGAATAAAAACAAGACACATTTAGAAATACCTTACTTTTATAATTAACCTACTCCACCCTGATATGTCTAAACTACACACGCAGATTTATTGAAAACGTTCTTGAAATCTATATACTTCAAAATTGAGTAATACAAAATTATATTTATATATATTGATAAGCTTAATGTTAAAGATGCATGGATATCTATATTTCAACATGAATACAAGCTTAACATTCTTTAAGATACAGATGTACATATCGCTCACCCGCTAGAAAAGTAACACATCTCGAGAAAAGTAAATTTCACAGGAGAGGCAAAAGATAATTTGCATAATTTTACTGAAACATGAAATTCTAGTATTTAGTTCTGCATGCAGTAGTAAAAACGTGCATAAAATCTTAAAACCCTTAAGAATGAAGACGTAGATGTGATTTGGAGGGTTAAGTAATTTTACCTCCCCACACAATCCACCCCCCTTCTTTGATCATGAATGGACATATAGCGTAATAAACCGATTTTCAGTATAACTACACTTATGAAACGTCATCTGCAGCAAGACGAATCTATGACAGACCTTTTAGTGGATTAAAACTCGAAATGAATTTTTGCGAGATGTGTCACTTTTCTTGCTTTCTTGCAGGTGAACGATATATAATATGTGCATTGTTGAAAAAAAAATAATGATTTTATAAATTAGTAGCTTTTTCGAATAGTGTTTTATACATAAAACAACATGAAGAAACAAACAGTTTTTATCTCGATATAAATTACGTGAGTGAAAATGTGAGCTATAAATGTTACATTTTCTTTTCTACAGCCTTTAAGGGTCTCAATTAAAATTGAAAAACTCTTGATTGAATTGACTCTTAAAATTGAAAAGAAAAATGAAAAAAAGACCATTTTCAACATTTAATATCTTATAATGTATATGATTTTAAAATACAATTTTATTGGTAATGAAAGATATAATTATGTTCTTTCATTTCATGTATTTAAAAGATTGCAAGATGCAGAATTAACATTTACAGACGGCTCCAAACTGCCAGACATCTGTCGAGCAGAAAATTGGTATAGCAGCTTACGCGCATTATTACAAAGTAAATATTGTAGCTAGAATGAAAATTTCGTTGCCTGCTTATATTTCAGAATTGCAATAATTTTCCTGCACGTAAATAAATTTATGTTTAAATTGTTTAAATCATTTTTATATTTTTAATACATAGGATTATTGAGCTAATGAAAACATTTTCAAATTTCAACAGAATAATCACTTAAAAAAATATCAATAAAAATAAAACTTTAGGTTCGGTTTAAACAGATTAACACGAAACACATGTTTTGAAAATGTCTTGAAAATTATTCAGAAGTTTGTGAGATATCGTGCGCATTATGCCGATAAACATCATTTGGAAAAAAATGACTTCAAACTTTCGAAAACGTTCGGAAAGATTCGGAAACGCCGCTTCAGCTATTGAGCGGATAAAATTCTAAAAGCCACAACTTCTGTTCTAATGGGAATTTCAAGGAAACAATTATATTACAATGTTCAGGAAAGATAGGAATTTAGTATCTAAAAAAATTAAAATTTCGAAACTATAAGCTGTAAGAGTCCCGAGACTACATACTATATTAAAAATAACCATAATAATAAAACTTTATATTAAGTAAATGAAAAATTCTGTCTAATTTACGATTGCGTATTTTTTATTAGTTTTAAACATAAATATCTTAGAGATAATCGCACAGATCACAGTACAGACTTAATCAGACTTAATCACAACAGAACAATATATTTTCTTTGGATCTAAATTACCACAGCTATCACAGTAACATACACTTATTATTTACTTAAGAGGCCCAGAAATATACTTTACAAATTTTCTAAGAATCGAAGCTATGAACAATTTATCTTCATCCAGGGTTATCATGTTTTAAGTATAGCTGGGTCATCAATCTTAATGATACTAAAAGGTTTTAAGACTTAACAAAATATTCTATTTTTTTATAAAGAAGACATTTTAACGAAGGACGATCAGCTAAAATTAGTGTATTTTGTTCCCTAACTGTATTTTAAAGCCATCTTAAAATATCTTGAGTAAAATCCATAAACCGTTTTAAAAATAAATATACATATTTAGCATACTTTATATTAATTGCACCAAAAATGTACGTTATATAAAGATGTTCCTTTTTTTAATTATTTTCAACAGTAAAACATGTTACTGATGTTTTATAAGATTAATATGTGGAGTCAGGAATTGCTCCTGTAGGCTTTGTCGTTTTTATTTCAAATAACAGCAGTATGTGGCGTTGCGCTATCCCAAACTGTTCGAATGCTCAGAAATAAAAAAAAACTCATCAAAATTCACCCAGGTTTTAATTATATTCTGTATCGCTTTAAAAAGACGAAAAGGGTAGGATTTTTAAATTTCAAACTTTCTTATTTCAGCAGTGTTATAGTTCAATTTCTAAAGATAATATTTAGAATTATGACAAGGCAGAGTGTTACAGATATTCCTCATTTCACATGTTACGTTTGCAGGAGTATAAATAATACAATAAACGTGAACTTTTACATGCTTTTTTTTAACAGCCCATTGTACTATATCCTATATATTCAGCTTGTTTTGGTACATTCAAACAAAAAGGGAGCGAGAGAACACACACATTGTATTCATGAAATTATCACAGAAAAAAAATGAAACTATCCGTTTGACTGGAAATTGTCTTCTATCAATTTATGGGGGAGGGGAAACATAGGGAGTCGTTTATATGCTGAAATCGTATCAAACTCTAAATTTTCCCTACGAACACCTAAATTTAATAACCTATTTCGCTTTTTTTCGTACATTGTAGGACACCGCAAACAGGAATTAAATTCGGAAAAGAGATTAGGAATTAAGAAAGTTGAAATTTTGAAGTTTCTAATACGAGGGCAATTCAGTAAGTAGGACACAAAAGCCAATAAAAAATGGGGGAAGCCAAAAAATACTTAAACGTCATGTTTATTTCTCTATATAATCGTCATTTACATTGATACATTTGCCCCATCTCTTTATAAGTTTTCTAATACGCGCTGCATAAAAGCCTTTGGACAGCACTCTCACCCACCTGTGTACCTAACAGTCAAAGCCTGCATCTGTCGGCTGTAGGCTAAACCATGCGAACACCCTGTTGCAGTTTCTATGCTGTCTATTGCTGTTCACCTGACAGCTCTAACTATTTCCTCACTCTTCCGCACTGTGCCTTCTGTCGATTTCTGAACAGGACGACCACTTCATTCTTCGTCAACAACTTTTGAACCTCCGTGCTCATCTTGTACAACTGTAGTCTCATAAATTCGAAATTGACATCTTACAGTTGGAAAGCGCTGCCACCTATTGCAATATTTGGAAACAATTTACTACTAATTTCTGACCTCTCATGTCCGTTTGTGACGCACTTACTGAATTTCCCTCGTAATAATTCATTTGTACACTTTAAAAACATACATTGAATTTATTATAAAAATCTTTTATAGCATGTATTTTCCTGTTGATTACTTCCAATTAAAAAAAAATGCTTTTTGTTTTGCATCTTCTCTCGGAACATTGACACCTATACAAAAAATTATTTCTAATATTATCCTGATATAATATCGAATATTTCATTCTGACAGCTGTGTTAAGGTATCCTCCTAGAATCAGAGCACTTAATATATATATATATATATATCACGGTATTTCAAAATAGATTAACTGTATACATTAGGTTTTAAAAACTGTGTTAACTGTAAAAATAACCTTAAACTGATCGTGATTTTGGATACCATGTGCTGATGTGTATTTGGGTAAAATAACTGAGATTTTATTAGGTATTTTGTGTAATATTACTATTTTTCCTTGCTTAATATTAATTATTTAAAAGGTTGTATTGTTTTTTCCATTTCATAGGATTTAATTTTATTCTGTTTTCAGTTTGGAACTATTCTTTTTTTTATATTGGTCGTTAGAGTACAGGAGAAAAAAATTTCAGCTTTTATCTTTTTTTCTCACAGAAAACGACTGATTTTGCTTATATAATTGAATTCTGTACTCTTGATAACGTAATTCAATATGTAAGCTTTTCAATTATTTTTATCTAAATCCATATTCTTCCTTTTTTCTTTTTTCTTTATTATTAATTATTGTTATATAGTGCAAGGGACTTTATTTTATACATAATAGCTTGTTTATTATGTTTTTGGTATCTATTCAGAGTGTTTGGGGACACTGTATTGTTGTAAATTCATTCATACTATCACAATTATTGATGGTTGTCAGTTATGTTTAATTATTGGTTATATATATATATGTATAATATATGATAAATGCATAAATTTTCAGTTCAATTATAGTACAGAATTATGAACAAATTTAAAATCCTAACAATCTCCGTAACATTAAAAAAATGGAGGTTTTTGCCATTTTTTAGCAAATTTTCATGCTTATGCTAGGCAGTGTATACTGGATTCAACTAAATGTATTTCAATTTCATTTATACTACATATTACAATTACACTGAACCTCTACACCGAACAAGGAGTTTTACAATATCCTAAAAATTAACTGATATATCACAAAATACATATTTTTTTATAAAAAGAAAAATATGTTTCTTTACATTCGAGTACCTATAGAATAATTACACTATCACACTGAGCTTAGATTCTAGTTCAAAACGTAGTGAGTAATATGCAAGCTGACAATCGAAACATTTTATGTAATGGAATTTATCGAGCATCTAAATAACGGTAAAACTGATTTTCCAGAAATCTGATTCAAAAATCTTTTATCTATATTGTTTCTTATCTATAAAATTAATCTAGAAATGTCAGATAAGGTTTGTTACTGTTTTTATGTAAAAACAAAGTAAGAAAATGATGCATAGAAACATTTTTTACATTTTTCCTGAACTTCTTAAGCCTACGTTCAGTATTTGACTCACCACTTCCTGTTTTTATTATTATTATTATTATTATTATTGACCTTAACTGCTCTTCTAATAATAGTAGGGATACATATTAACAGATTAACAGACTAAACAGATTTTCAGTCGTAACATATTGCTGTTTTAAATAAAACAATGAAAAGATTTTCAAAAAAATTCACCAAAATGGCAGTTTTAATATAGGCTTAATGAAAAAACATAACACAGTAAAAATCCTGTTTCACTCCGCACTGCTCTCTATATGCGGTAATGTTTGAAATTTCTATGGTGTAGCCTTGTATAGGACCGATAGAATTTATACAAATGACGTAATACACTAAAGATTAATAAAATAAAAGTTAATAAATGCATACCCCAGCAACAGACGTACTTCCAGCAATTAGTATGTACTAGGGGATGTACTAGGGGATATTGCCACCTGAGCTTCCTGAGTTACAGAATATAGGTTAACCCTTTATCTACTGACGGTACTGATAAGTACCATTAAAATAACTTGTTATAAAATTCATTTAATACATCGATTAGTTGTAATACAGTTTAGAATGAGTTACGGATACTATCGATTTAATCGGGTACAAACGATCCATTTTTTAATATTACTCTAATACTCGATTAAACAATAAAATGTAATCAATAGTTGAATAAAAGTGATATTATTAAGAGTTTCTATTCTTTCAATGCAGCGAATCATGAGAACGTTTAGAGAATTGTTGAAGTATTTGATATATTTTAATTGTATGTGAAATTTAAAATTGATCCGTACGAAGTTATATTATTTTTTCGAACACTTGCATCTCAACACACAAAGGCAAGTGTTTTGTCTCTATTTATAAAATGTTTATGTCCTTTTAAACCTTTATCTTTTGACGGTACTTATAAGTACCATTAAAATAACTTGGTATAACATTCATTTTATACATCGATTATATTCAATACAGTTTAGAATGAGTTATAGATACATTACTTTATCTTGTTCCAAAAGCATTATTGGTTACACAAAACAAAAATATTGTTAAAAGGATGATTTCTTTTGCCTTTGCATCTTTTCAGCTTTCTTGGCGTTGGATGGGGGGGGGGGGGATTCCAATTCGGAAATACTTCAATATTTCTATTGTGAGAGCATTATATTTATACATTTCCCAATTCTACAAAATAGTAAGGAAAATATTTAAAATAAAATATTTGAGTGGGGTTATTACTACTGCACAAAATCCTTATAAATTCAAATTTAATTAATCCTTCTAAATCCTTCAATATTTCTAAAATCCTTTAAAAATTTATTAAATGTTTATGTAAATCTTCTAATTAGTTTAAACAATTCACAAAAAAATGCGTTAAAAGATAAAATTTTTATGAATTTATAATTCAGTACATAAAAGATTAAAACCATTTATTTAATTGATAAATATAATAGATTTTTTTACATTTAACATATTATTTTAACAATACCCACTACTAATACTTAAAATGATATTTATATGAAAAATATCAATAAGCGTTCAAAGAAATTCTTAGAATTATTAGAAGGCGATAATTCTGTATCGGCCTCTTGCCAATAGTTAACAGACGAAGAAATCGTTGAAGTTTGCTATTTACTATCAACCTCTTTGATTCTGATCATGTGGGTGGGGCAAATGTACGCTTTGATTACATCTCTTAAATTTATTATTTACTTATATTTTATTGTTTTATTTAATGATTGATGATTTTCTTAATTTACTTTTGGAACGTAAGTTGTAAACAAATGCTGAGCTATATATATTAATTTAAGTGCAAACGGATTTATATTTGGTAATTGTCTCCACGTGATAACGATCGATTTAAAAAAATCATGCTTAAAAATTATTTTCAAAATTAATAAAATGGAAGTAAATGGCGATAGAAAGTGCTATATAGTTTTCAAACAAATTTTATTTGAAAGCACATTTTTACGATAGTTAGAATCTATTCGACTCAGTCAAAATTTAAAATTTGCATTTCGCCGAAAAAAAAAAAAAAATGCAGTAAAAGTTAAAATTAATCGTCTGCTGTTGCCACCATCGAAATGACTTTAGCGTTACGCACGGACACGATTGTCCTTTGTTACATAGATAAGCCATTATTATGTAACAGAATTCTTTTGTGCGTCCCTGTAAACGAACGATGCATGGGCTCCATAATCTACAGAAAACATGTTGTGGTGCACATTTTAATTTCTATATATTTGCAGCATTATAAAATCCTTCAAATGTACAGAAATCAATTATTTCCCATAGATCTTTTCTTTTTTTCTAACCAATGACCAGGCCCCTATCTGCTGGGTAACCCCAGCTAAACGGGTTTGATACTTGGTATCGGGCCGGGTGACCGCGAGCGCCAGCCCCTCGACTAATGTATCTAAGGATAAGTTGTAGAAAGGAGTTTCGTTCAGATACATTTTTGTTAAGTATAGAAAGCGCTCCCTCTTGGTGAAATGTGAAACTAACAGATCGCGATTTTATTTAAATTATGAAATCTAACAACGCTATCTGTTCGAAACTTTAATAGTTTATAACATATAATAAAAATTTAAAAAATAATGGCGCGAGAAATCTCGGGAAGGCGGGGGGGGGGGGTTAATTTTTTTTTTTCAAACCATAGCATTTTTTACTGTTTTATGTGCGGTTTTTTGACGGAGTCCTGAGATAAATGTGCTTGTTCAATATAAAAAATATATATGAGTGTCGATACCACTATTTTAGAATACTAATTTCAGCAAATATTTTAAATTTGTGTTTAATACCCCCCCCCCCCTCCCCGACTAATGTATCTACGAATAATTTGTAGAACGGAGTTCCGTTCAGATACAGTATTGTTAAGAATAGAGCGCGCTCCCTGGTGGTGAAATGTGGAATTAAAAGAACGGGACTTTATTTAAATTAGGAAATCTAACGCGATGATCTGTTTGAAACTTTAAGATAGTTTATAACACATATTTTTTTTTCAAAAGAATGGCGCGAGAAATTTTGTAGGAGGGGTGGGGGGGGGAGGCGTAATTTCTTTATTTTAAACCTTAGCGTTTTTTACCTTTTTATGTGCAGTTTTTAAGGATTTAATAATTATAAATTATATCATTCCGGCTTTATTAATTAAAGAATAAAGTGTTTTGAAAGGAATATTAAACGAAACCCTTTGTGCGATCTGTGATCAAAATACCCACTTATGCTTAGTTGTGAATGGTGTTATGATGGTTGCTTAACATTTATATCCTGTTGTTTCGAACCTGCACATTGCTAGTCCAGTTGATCTCGTAATTCGGAACCTTAATCATATAACGAGACCTTCACATGGTAAGGCCACCCCAGAGGTCATAACGTGACGGGATTCCTTAATGCGCTCCACTAAACAAAAAATAACTGCTACTTATTCTACACTCCTTAGAAAGCATGTTGTAATTCAACTAAATATTGCATATCAAACTTATTATGTTGATTGTAAATAATTTTTACTTTCTTCTATCTTTACAAGAAGAAAGTATTGGATTCATGAAAATTTTCAAATTCCGGTTTTCGACGGATTTACACGTTTTAGAGGTCAGACAACCCGAGAAACATACTTTTACAAAATGTCTGTCTGTGAGTTAGTCTGTCTGTGTGTGACACAAATTTTGTGGACGCTCTATCTCAAGAACTAATGAACGGAATTTAATAAAAAAAATTATATTCAGTTAGTCCCTGATGTAAATTGATGCTAATTAGTTTTTGGTGTAAATCGCCCAAAAGGTGGCGCTGCTATGCAGCCTTTTTCACGATTTCTACAATAGCTCAATGTCCAGAAATAATGGACGGATTTTCATCAAACTTCAGATTCACTTAGTCCTTGACAGGAATTGACGTTCTATACATTTTGATGTAAATCGCTCAAAAGGAGGCGCTGCTATGCTGCATTTTTTGCGATTACCGCAATAGCTGTATCTCAAGGACTAATGCTTGGATTTTCAACAAACTTCAGATTCAGGTATACCTTGATATGGGTTACTCCTATTTATGTTTTGGTGCAAATCGCTCTGCAGGTGGCGCTGCTATGCTGCATTTTTCAGAATTACCGGAATAGCTGTATTTCAATAACCAATGCACGAAATGTCACCAAACTTCAGATTCAGGTACACCTTGATATCAATTAGTGCTGTTTATGTTTTGGTGAAAATCGCTCAATAGGTGTCGCTGCTATTATACATTTTTCAGAGTTTCCACTATAGCTCTATCTCAAGAACTAATGCACGAATTTTCATCAAACTGGAAATTCAGATATACTTTGATATGAATTGGTGCTAAATTGATGTAATATCTTGTATTATTTATATGATTTAATTGACGTGATTTACATAGAAGAAAGTTTTGTGATGGCCGTAACATACTAGTTCTTAACCCCTTCGGGACGAGCGTCTTTTACAGAATTTTTAATCCTTAATCACCGGTTTTTTAAAACAAAAATTTTTGCTTAATTGAATCGGGAAAATGCTCGGATTAAATAAGGTAAAATTCACAATAAAAATTTACTGGTGAGAATAATCCATGATTCTGAGTACCTTACGCGTCACGAATACCGGTCGCTCGTCCCCAAGGGGTTAAATGGTTTCAGGATTCTTAAAGCTTCAAAATCTTTCGAAATTCATATATTTTTAGATGTTAAACTGCTATCTTTTCTGAACACTTTAATATAAATATGTCCTTGAAATTCCCATTCTAACCGCAGTTCTGACTTTTAGAATTACACCCGCGCAATAGCTGAAGCGTATTTTCTCCAAATGACGTTTTTGGGCACGACGCGCACGATATCTCAAAAACTTCTGAATATTCTTTCATGAAATTTTCAAAACATATGTTTCATGTTAATCTGTATAAATTGAACCTAAAATTTAATTTTTATTGTTAAAAAAAAAAATATTTTTTTAGGTAATTATGCTGTTGAAGTTTTGAAAATTTTGTATTAGATAAATATAACTTTGTATAAAAAATATAACAATGCCTTAAATACAAATTGATTTAGGTTCAGGGTAATTATTATATTCCAAAGAATAATTAGGTACAAAAAATTTCATTCTAGTTGCAAAATTTCTTTTGTAATCCTGCGCGTAAGCTGTCATACCAATTTTCTGTTCGACAGATGTTTGACAGTTTGGAGCCCCCTATAAGCACTAATTCTGCATCTTGCAATATTTACATACATGAAATTAAAGAAAATACTTGCATCTTTAATTCCAATGAAAATTCTGTTTTTAAATCATATACGTTTTAAGATATTAAATGTAGAAAATGGTCCTTTTTTTTTTCTTTTTTCCAATTTTAAGAGTACTGAGACCCTTTAATGGACCATAACGCAACGGAATTTATTGTGTATCATTGTAAACGAACTATAAATGCTACACAATTTAATTTCCATACTGAACATTCTATGCTAAATTTGAAAAACGTACAAATACATGGCAATTGTATTCTTTGTAAACTCTCTTCTCTGTCCTTACTGTTCATTTAGGACCTTGTTCTCTTACGAACATATGTTTAATTTGCCTAATGGCAGGCTTTTAAAAGACCTGTGTATTCTTTTGTTTTATGTTGGTCCACACAAAGTTTTATTATTTAATTGTGATTCAAAGCGAGTTCATTTTTGTGCTTTTTCATGTATATTTACGAGAGTTAGAGTACAACGGCGGGTCAAAAAGACAAACCAAATTCATAAACACTTTTCAATTATTTTTGAAGATGTTAAAAATAAGACAGTCAAGTGGTAAACAAATGAAAAGCATTTTCATGCCCACAAAATCCCTATTTTAAAGTAAATAAAAATGTTGATTTAGTTCATTGGTGATTTCTTTAAATCTGTAAATTTATTTTTATTAATATTCTAAGAGCCTTAAAGAATGCATTGAAGGGAGATGATAAAAATATCTCGGTGACTCAAATAATCAGAAGGTTTTGTAGAAAAATAAACTTTATTAACATAACAACACATAGTCAAATATTCGCCATCGTCACTGACAGAATAATCTACCGCTCTCTGCAGAGTTCGAATGTTACTGCGTCACGTGACTTCAAAAGCTCTCCGCAGAAAACGCGGGGGGAGGAAATGCGCCTCATTGCTATTGGCTGGCTCCTCGCGTGCGAGAGAGAAATAGCAGACGGCTACAGAGTATGCCCCCAGTGACGAAGTCGCGATTACAAAAAGGTAGCAATTAATAAGATACATAAGAAAGGTCTTGAGTAAAATTAAAGTACATATGATGCAAAAAAAAATAGAAAATATATTATGCATTACATGAAAAACAATACTTTTGAGAAGGAAATAGTATGCACACTATATACATCAAATGTTTTAAACAATATAATCCGTAACGAGATGTTTCGGAAAACGAACTTTACGACCAGATTTGGTGGTAGGGTGTTCAACAGGAGTAGTTGGAAAATTTATGGGCTCATTTTTTTTTAGGTTGGGAAGGTGAAATAGAATCTGCTAATTGATACGCAGGTTTCATGCGATCAATAGATACAGTACAGCGCTTCCCGTTTATTTCCAAGTCAAACGTTTTCTCAGACCTGTCAATCACTCGATGAGGTCCTGTATAAGGGGGTGATAAGGGAGGATTGACTTTATCTGATCTAAGAAACACGTGTGAACAGGTTTTTAATGAGGGATTGACATAAATTTTAGGATTGCCGTGCATTGCAGTGGCAATGGGATTTAACTTTCTCATTTTTTCAGTTAACTCAGTCACGTATGTAAGAGTAGGTGGTTGATTTATAGTTTCAGTGTTTATGAGATCAGAGGGTAGTCTGATATTTGTGCCATAAACAAGTTGAGCACAGGTCGCTTGGATATCATTTTTAAGAGCAGTGCGTAAACCAAGTAAGACAATGGGGAGGATTTCAGTCCATTCAATTTGATTGTGAGCTTTAAGAGAACTCTTAAGATGGCGATGGAATCTTTCAATAAAACCGTTAGACTGTGGATGGTATGCTATAGT
The DNA here is from genome assembly GCA_963932465.1 of Maratus speciosus. NCBI lineage: Eukaryota > Metazoa > Arthropoda > Arachnida > Araneae > Salticidae > Maratus > Maratus speciosus. The sequence continues at coordinate 544,505,553 of OZ010790.1, read as the reverse complement.
TCTGATGCGTTTACATCCTAATCTATCTGTAAGCTCTTTGAAAAGAGTGGACTCAAAGTTTCTACCCTGATCAGTAGTGATGGTAACAGAGGTTCCAAATCTGGAGATCCAACTGTGTATCAATGTACGAGCAGTTGTTTCTGCAGTCATATCAGATGTGGGTATAACTTCGGGCCATCTCGTGAACCTATCAATGATGGTCATGCAATACTGATTGCCATCGGAAGATGGTAAAGGTCCGATAAAATCAATATGAATATGGGCAAAACGAGCATCAGGTTCAGAGAATGTACCAATTGGTGATTTGGTGTGTTGAAAGATTTTAGCTTTTTGACATTTCGTACAGCTGCGAACCATAGATTTTATGTCCTTACGCATGCCAGGCCATACAAATCGTTTGGAAATTAAATCTAATGAAGCTGAGATACCAGGATGCGAGAAATAATGTAAGGTTGAAAAAACTGATTGTCGCATACTTTTAGGAACAAATGGTCGAGGATGTTCTTGTGACATATCGCAATATAAATGTACAACTTCGAGTGGAAAATAATGTTTTTCTAATTTTAATGAAGTGGTGTCAAATTCGAGAAGTTGTTTTAGCTCTTCATCATTTGTCTGAGCAGTGGCAAACTCTTTAAAATCTAACACATTAGGAGAAATTGAATCTATCTCAATTCGAGATAATGCATCGGCCACAATGTTGTCAGAGCCTTTAGTATATCTAATATCAGTAGAAAACTGTGAAATATAGTCTAAATGTCTCAATTGACGTGGGCTACATTTATCAGGGTTTTGTTGAAATGCGAATGTAAGGGGTTTTTGGTCTGTATAAATAATGAAATTCCGACCTTCTAGCATGTGTCTGAATTTTTTTATAGAACAATAAATAGCAAATAATTCACGATCATAAGTAGACCAATTTCTTTGAGATTTATTTAATTTACAGGAATAAAATGCTATTGGTTCCCATTGGTTTTCGGAGAGTTGCATTAAAGATCCACCAATTGCGACATTACTGGCATCGACCCATAAGCTTAGCTGGGCGCCAGGAATTGGATGTCGTAATAATGTAGCTCGAGCCATAGCTTCTTTTGAAGCAGTGAAGGAAAGAATGGCTTCATCGTTCCATTGTAATTGCTCGGTTTTGTTAGCATTGGAACTGGGATGTTTTTTCTTATTTTTGTGTCCTTCTAAGAATATAACGAGTGGAGCTAAAATATCGGCAGCTTTGGGAATGCACCGTCGATAAAAATTGAAAAGACCTAAGTAGCGTCTTAGTTGAGTTAAGGTAGAGGGCTGGGGGAAATCTAGGATGCATTTTACACGATCAGGTAAGGGTTCAATTCCTGCAGCTGAAAGTTTGAATCCTAAAAAATCGATAGTGGATTGGCCAAATTTACATTTATCAACATTAATACACAGACCATACTCTTTAAGTCTAGAAAACAACAACTCAAGGTGTTCTAAATGTTCAGTTTCATTATTTGATGCAATTAGAAAATCATCAAGAAATGCGTAAACAAATCCTAAGTCACGAATTACGTCATCAATAAATCGTTGAAAAGTTGAGGAAGCGTTACAAAGGCCGAATTGCATACGAGTGCTTTCGAAAAGTCCGAATGGAGTGCAAATCGCAGTTTTATGTACATCATCAGGATTTATGGGAATTTGATGGTAGGCTTTTACAAGATCAATGTGACTGAAGATTTGTTTACCATGTAATTCAGCAGTGAAATCTGCGATACAAGGGATAGGATATTTTTCTTTAACAGTTTGTGCATTTAGAGCACGATAATCACCAACAGGTCTACAATCGACAGATCCTTTCTTCGGCACCAGGTGCAAAGGCGAAGAGTAATTACTTTTAGAAGGTCTCATATGACCGAGTTGTAGCATGTGCTGAAATTCAGCTTTGGCAATTTTTAACCGATCTGGAGCTAGCCGTCTAGGCTTAGCAGCGACTGGAGGCCCCTTAGTGTTTATATAATGCACAGTATTATGCTTAACCGGTTGGTTAGGATCCGGTAATTTCGTGATTTCAGGAAATTTAAATAATAATTTACCATATATATCATTTACAACATTGGGTTTCACAGAAAATATATTACAAGTACTTAATACAGCAGGAGCTTTTAAATTAGTAGTGGAATCAATAAGACGACGATTCCGTAAATCAAGTTTTAAATTAAAATTATGCAAAAAATCAGCTCCTAAAATAGCACATGAAACATCACAAATATAAAAAGAATATGTAAAATTTCGGCGTAGGCCTAAGTTGATATTAATACATTTAAGACCATACACATTAATTTTTGTGTCATTAGCAGCACGAAAGGTTTGAAGAACAGGCTTAGTTTTGTCATTTTTATTCGCGGCCACAAGTGAGGCATCAGATCCAGAATCGACTAGAAAACACATACCTGTATTTCTGTCTCTAACAAAAAGGCGACGAGAAGGTGCTGGGGAGAAGTCCGTCGCCACTACTCTTCCCGCTTCTGGTTTTCCGAATAAGAACAAGGCGCTAGGCACTTTTTTGCTTTTCTTGATATTTTTGGTGATACCAACACAATGTTGCATCCCTATGGCGGGACTGAGAACGATTACGCTGATGGTTATCACTTCTAGATACACTTCTTGAACGACGAAGATGGGCGACCTCTTGGCGTAATGCTTGGATTTCTTTTACGAGCATATCAATGGCTGGTGGTGTCTGAGATTCAGTTGTTGGTGTTCGAATCGAAACAGAACTAATGTTGGAAGGCGTTAATTCAATTATTCTATCAGCAATATCCGCCGCTTTATCTGGAGTAATTTTTTCAATGGAAGCTAGAATCGTTTGCACAGTGGTTGGCATTTGTTGAGTAAACAGTTCTAGAAGAAGATCGTTACTAATATTATGGCTTTCAGCCCGTCTTTTCATTAATCGAAGTAATTCAGTTGGTTTTCTGTCACCCAGGCTTTCTCCAGCTAGCAGTTTCCGTATTTCTAAAGTATGACTTTCTCCACAACGTTCGATAACTTTTGCTTTCAAAATCTGATAAGGATCAGTAGGATCAGGACTCATAATTATATCTCGAACCATAGTAGCAGTAGCAGGCGGTAGATGCGCTACAACATAATTATATTTTGTTTTCGACTCAGTGATAGCTTTAGGAGTAGCTAATTCGAATGTGCTTTCCAGCATATGAAACCATAATGTAGGGTCCACAGGGATATAGGGTGGAATGACTACGGCAGATGTTTCAGCAGTTGCCATTTTGCTAGTTAAACAAAACGTTCCATGAAACAGTTGAATAGTTCGACGGTCTATGAAATAGTTGAAGGTTCAAAAATCCGCGGTCACCATTTTAGAGAATGCATTGAAGGGAGATGATAAAAATATCTCGGTGACTAGAATAATCAGAAGGTTTTGTAGAAAAATAAACTTTATTAACATAACAACACATAGTCAAATATTCGCCATCGTCACTGACAGAATAATCTGCCGCTCTCTGCAGAGTTCGAATGTTACTGCGTCACGTGACTTCAAAAGCTCTCCGCAGAAAACGCGGGGGGAGGAAATGCGCCTCATTGCTATTGGCTGGCTCCTCGCGTGCGAGAGAGAAATAGCAGACGGCTACAAGCCCATTTATCAGAACATTCAATCGTAATACACAGTTTAATTACAAGCGTACATTAGTTTAAAGTCAACAATAAAACAAAAACAATTTTACAAATTAAGCACGAGATTACCATGTAAGAACATATATTTCAAAATATGCTTATGCACGCATAAGCATATTATTTTGTATGTTTCGTTAATAAATTATGCTATGAATCCTCCTACATTAAGAAAATACTTTCAGTAAATTTGATGATAAAAATCCTTTACATAAATAATTTCTTAAATTAAATAAATAAATAAATAAATTTATTTGAGCTCTCGTGATAAATATTAAATTTACGCGATTTATTTAATTAATTTTCCTATGACATTAAATAAATTATTAGATTATAAAACGAAAAATTTCAAAGGAATTGTGCAAAATGCAACAAAAGTGTAATTTGATTTTGCTTATGTTATTTAATTATTTCATTCAAACTATCTTTAAAACATAAACTAAATATACATACATAATAAATTACGTATATATATTTAATTAACAAATTGACATTCAGGAATATGAACCTCTCTTAAACTTTATTTAAATCCCTTATTTCATAAACAGGCTGATATGTGACTGGTTTTTTTAGAAAGATATTTATCGTCTTTTCGATTATTAAATTCATTTATGTAAAAATGTATATTTCATATATTTTTCATTGGACCAATTAATCGACCTGCTATTAAAACTATTGTAAATATACTATAAGTATTATGGAAATGAATTTTAAGCAAAGAAAAATTACCGCTTGCTTAAGAAATGCAAATTTACATTAAAGTGTATACGCAATAATGAAAGAAAATTCTACAGAATTTTAAAGCTTTACTCTAATTATTATGGAAATATATACAAAATTATTATAGAAAATATAACCGGCTGAAGTGCACATTAAAAATGCATTCAATTATGTTGCATCACATTACGTTTTACAGCAAATACGAAAGGACAGGTAAATATTTGGAATATGCAGCAAAGATATCTGACAAATTTAACAAATAAGGAAATGCATTTCACTTAAATTTAATTACAAATTAAACTATTATATAAAGTAACATTTTCACAAAATTTTCACAAATAACAGCAAAAATTTTCGTTCTCCAATAGCAAATTTGCCGTTTCTTTTTTTAATATGCGTGAACTTTTCCATGATTGTAACATTTTATGAAGCGAGATGGAAAATTTTACCACTCTGAGTGGTTTGCCCGTATTTTTTTGTTTCCCCAAAACAACTTAAATCTGTTGTTTTAAACAAAAGAATTTTAAACAGATTTGTATTTTAAGATGCACACTGTAAAAAAAAAATGGTAACTTTCCATGTAAAATCCAGGAACGTTTCGCCTTTTATCAGGTTTTCAGAATAATTTATCTCTTTCCTGTGAAATTCTGGTTTTCTTATCTGAAACGTTCCTGAACAAAAGTTGGAAACAGCAAAACGCTGCGGCCGCCATTTATTATTTTTTTTCCCTATAATCCGTTGCTCGCGCGCGAGTGTCGAAAACGAATTCCTTAAATGAATGTAAAAAAATCAATATGGAATGCAAATAAATCAATAGACGACATAATCCTTTACGTCTCTATTGTCAAGATAATTCAGATGAAAATACAATACCTCTGTGACATCACTAAGAGATTATCTCTCGTACTTGCCTGTGAAATCTTTAACGAGCAGACTGTGTAAAAAAAAATACACCTATTATTTGGATCTGCATTAACCAGGGGACAATCAAATATGATTCTCACCTATTTTGATAAATTTAAAGTATGTTTTAGAGTTGTTATCTCTAATTATTCTTGTGAAAGGATTTCTTCAAATGGGCCTTAGATTTTCAGAAATTAGATGCCGAGTTTTAGCATACGTTTCAAATACCGATTAGTTTGCAGCTCTCAACGTCTCTTTCGTGGTGTGGACGCAGAAAGCTTGCACGCCACCCGTACGGCCCGGGTTCGATGCTACCTCTTGACATTTTTTTTTTCTTTTTTAATTAATTTTATATTTTAACACTTTATTACAATTTGATTTAAATTTGACATATATTTGACACTTTGAATTGCTGCAAATTTGAATTTTTTTTTTTTTTTTTTTTTTTTTTCGGAAAAAATATACAATTACGTTTAGGTTTTTTTTTCATGAAAATTTATATGTATTTTATCTAACTTGTAAACTAACATAATCATTGACGAAAATCCAAAATATTTTATGTCTAGATTTTTTTTCTAATTATTATTTACATTTATATATTTTTATATTTTAAGCAAAGTTCAGAAACAATATATCACATATATATTTACTTTATTGAATTTTAACTGAAAATTTATTTTTTCGTGTAAATTATAAATAATAATTTTGATGTCAATTTCAAAATATTTTTTCATTCTAACAAATAATGATAATAAAGCGAAAATTGTCAACTGGAAATGTAAAAATCGTCTGCGGATCCCGCATGCTGTGAAATGTCAGTAATTTCATAATGAAGGGAACGAACATCCAAAGTGAATTATGTCAGCAAGGTATCGGTCCAGATAGCCTAACAGGTAAGGCTTTGGCACGGCACGCCAAGTATCCAGGTTCGATCCCTGGTCTGGACATTTTTCGCTCTTGTGCTACTCCAGCCTTGAATATATCAGTAATGTTTTGCTGTCAACAGAAATATTCCTGGTATTTCGCAGGAAACTTACTGGCATTTCTGTAGAAAGTTTTTAACATATACAGTAAAGTACCAGTCATTTTCAAGAAATGTTTCTTGGAAATAATGGGCAACTCAGCTGCCCATTTTTTCCCAGGAACGTTGCGGAATTTTTTTTACAGTGCAAGTCAAAAAAAAAAAGTCATGAAACGTCTTTTAGTAACAAAAGGGGAATGAAAATTTAAATTGTGATTATTTTATAAGCATTTTTATGAATATTCAGGAAAGCCATCAGACGTTCGGAGGGTTTTAACGAAATTAAGAGAAGGGAATATTTTTAAAAATTGATCCTACCTGTAATAATAAAGTATGAAGGTGTTTGTATCTCTGACACAGTTGTATTTTGACGGACATAGCCACTGATTTCGACGCAAGCATTTCTTATCAGCTCGAATGCACATTTAACTCTTTGGTAAATGCTCTTCAGATAGTACTGTTTTTTTTGTTTTGTTTTGTTTTGTTTCCATCAAAAATTTCGCAATGAAAATGTGTTCAGTTTACGAATATTTTGACGTTTTAGTAAAAAATAAAACAAACAAGTGTGCTTGAATTAATTTTCTTTACTAGCATTGTTTAATTCCAAAGATTGAAAAAATATTACATACAGTAATTTTTGATATATTAAAATTTATTATAGGGGTGCTTATTTGTTGATGGATAATAAAATGTTGTAAAAGCTCTTAAAATATTTAGATTGGAAAAAAAAAACATTTCTTTATTTATGGATTCTATTCTAATTTTTTTTTGTAAACGTTCTTATAATGAGATATATACATTTATTGGTGAAAATGAATGCGTCCAATAAATTTCCTATATTGCAGTAATCAGCCCATTGTTTATGAAATCTGTAAACCGGGTTGCAGTTACATAAAAGTTCTAGACATCCCAGTTTCCTAAAAAAATATTTGTAACCTAACAGATTTTTTGAATTACGGCGGAAAAGTATACCTGTTACATGAACTTTTGTTGTTGCCGTTACATAAAAATTTCTAGTAATCCCAGTTTCCTAGAAAATTCTTAGTAACATAGACAAGTGCCTGACAAGTGATATGGCAAAAGTGACATCTAATTGATGTATAAGTGTTATACACTTATAATTTTTTTCAAATATGCGTATGTACAAAGGGAAAACTAGTGAGTTTATAGATTATAATAAAGAAGAGAAATCTAGCAGTCCATCTTATTTGAATAAGTGTATTTGAAACTACAAAGCGCCGTATCCTCGTGACCTGTAATCAGTAGAAACGTCTCAAATTGGAATAATGACTAATTTAATCACCAATTCACATGCTCTGAATACTAGATATTTATAACAAATCAAATGTTGAATATATACGAATTTTAGGTACATAAAATAAACATGTTTTCATTTATTGTAATCAATATAAAAGTATCTGTATTTCATGCTTGAAGACCAGCGGCGCAGTTGTCAGCACATTTGATTGCCGCCAGACCGCTTCCCAGAAAAGAGTATTTTCATAAAAACAGCTTTTCTGAGACGCAATTTTAAAACTAAATATATCATAGATTTACTTCTTATTTCAGAGATTTTATATTTAAGTAAACTTCTGAAAATATTTAAAACAATTTCTAAAATAATGTAAGCCAAGAATTATTTTTATGACATTTTTGCATGTTTATAGAGCTGGATATTATGCATTCGCTATCACTTTTCATAAAAACTAATTACAAAATAAAAAGTAAATTAATTTCTGAAAGTAAATTCATTTGTGAAGTTCTTTTCACTTTCATTTAAACGGAAGTTTTCTTGTAAAAAGTCAAAAGAAGCTAAATCTGATAAGAAACAAACAACTATGACGGAAAGAATAGTTAATATAATATGACTTGACAGAATGCATATATTCATTTGCTGCTTTACATATTATACAGTGATTTAGACAAGAACTTAATTTAATTAAAAACTCTAAGAGATAAATGGTTCTTTGTGTTGCTAACACTGTTGTGCAAGACAAGTGCTTGTCATTTTTTAAAAATTAAGTGTGGTGTTTTATCTTTTCTTTGAATTTTTTTAACATCCTTTTTTTGTTGGCTTTTGTTCTCAGTTGTTCCATAGCTTATAAATATTAAATGTTTAAATTTGTAGCACATAGAGTAATTTTTTCAAACAGGTAACGTAATGTCTTTTTCAGTGTAGAAGCAACATAATTAATAGTATATTTAAGGTTTAGAAAGGTTTTTTTTTTATTTGTTTTGTTTATAAAATGTGATTTATAATTTAGGTAAAAATTATTTATACCCTAAACAGTTGAAACTGAAACTTTTACGTCCTTCAGGAACAACATAACTATCTTACAAGAGGATTACAATTATTGTATAATTTATGAGATTTTTAATAATATAATTTAATTTTTAATAATATAATTTAATTTTTAATAATAATTTATTTTGTCATACAATGTTTTACACTAGATTAATTTTCACACAATTATTTTAATTGGTAAATAAATCATATCAGATATATAGTTCGCTCAGTCGTAAATTTACATTTGATATGATTTATTTACCAATTAAAATAATTGTGTTAAAATTAATCTAGTGTAATAACGTATCCAGCGATTTCTAGAGTTCCATTGCCTGTGATTTATTCTGTCATCCTGAACCAGATTTCAGACCAGATGGTATAATCAGTAAGGTTAGCTGAGAGAAAAGATTCCACCAGATTCGTCCGGTATAGCTTACATGGAAGAGAATTGGCGGCTTCAACCAAGAGATGCTTGATTCGAATCCTGGTCCTGACATTTTTCGCCCAGTCAGAAATTTACACCTGATAGAATAATTTATCTAGCAAATTTTACTAGTGCTTAATAGTATTAACCAAAATTCTTTATTTCATGTTTTATGCAAACCTTTCATACATACAGTTTATTTTCCTAGACACGAAATAGAATATCATAAATTTACATTTTAAAAGTAAACACTATTTGAAAATTGCAATAATCAATACCTGTTAATTTTAACACAATCATACTGATAGCTAAAGTTATCGTACGAATTGAATATTTACAACTGAGCGAAAAAAAGCCCATGCCGGGAATCGAACCCAGATTGGCTTACATTGCTAATGCTCTACCGTTTAAGCCAACTTGGATGACAACCGGCGATCATATGTAGCTCAGATAACCTTATTGGTAGTAACATCTGCTCTGCCAAGTAGACAGTTCAACAGAATAAACCGAAGGTAAAGCAATTCCATATAAACGATGGGTACGTAGATATACTGATATACTGTAACTTTTAACACAATCTTACTGATTGGTAAAGTTATCATACGAATGAAATATTTCCAACTGAGTTTTAATATTAAAAAGCAGAAAATCAATGCTTAAAAATGCACAATAATATATGAAAAGCAGCAAACAGCTGTTTCGAAACTACTAGCGAGATTCTCCTTCAGTGCAAGATAGGGAAAAGGAACAGCGCGCTAGAAAAAGCAAGGCTGAGCAAAATGACAGAAACGCGTTGGCTTATATACTCGATGCGGGTAGCGAATGCGCCAAAAACAACCAATGAGAAAGAAGCAGGGGAAACGACCGAGTTGACAAGTAGCGGCATCTACCGGAGAACGAGAGAAAGAGAAACCAAGCAAGGGGAAATTAAATTAATTCTTTCCAAATACTTGGAAAATCAGGAGTACTTGATAAGTCATTGAGCAAAGAGTGATAATATTTTATGGTTCAACATAGGTTCAATTTTTCATCAGCCATCATTATCCAAAAATGTTTCTTCTAACCTTGATCTTCATTTTTGGGATTCTTACCATATCATTAAAAATTCTCACTTTTTTTCAATGACTTATTATTTGCACATTTGTAAGTAAAACTAGGTTAGTTTACTCTTATTTGATGAATCATTTGTTCTAAATAATCTGAATTAAGCTGTTATAATATGCCATTGAAACTCGGACATTCTATTATGTCATATGCAATATCTTTTCAGAAAAGTACAGTCGTGGAAAAAAAAGTAAACACCTCCTACTAACTCCGCAACAAATTATCGTAGAAGAAAGTTACTGGTACCGAACGATTTTAAATAAAGTCTACTTTTAAATGATGTATATAAAATTTGCTTAGGGGGCCATCTACATAATAAAACGAACCATAACTTCATTTTTTTCAATAGCAATACCCAATTCTGACAGCATAAATGAACTCTACACCCTTCAATTAGCCTATAAACAAATTTTTATGCAATTCGTACCATACGTTTCCGAGAAATTAATTATTTTAAAACGAGCGTATTTTAAGGGCTGCATCCAAATTGAAGTTGGGTTTTCGATTGCTAACCGAGAGAGCCGCCTTCTTGATTAAGGCACCTTAAGCAGTCAATGCAGTCTGTTAGATAACAAGGCAGCAGAAGAAATTTCAAAATATCTACTCACTTCAATCATAGACGGCCCCTTAAACCACCATTTTGCCGTTTTTTTAAGCATAATTTGAAAACTACTTGGAAGAAAAATGTGAAATTTGGGATTTTCATAAAGCAGGACTTAATAAATCTAAATCCATCAAAAACATTGTAGGTTGCAATTCATAATTTTTTCGAATATTAATTTCATAATTCATAATTCATATCATAAAATTATAAAAATTGCAAATTCAGCGTATTTATATTTGGGCACATTATTTTTATTTCTAAACAAAAAATTAGCACATTAGGAGCATAATTTCAGAAGATATAAATAAAAATATGAAAATGTAATTTAACATTAGAAGCACTAAATTTTGCATGTTTATAATTCAAAAACTTATCATTCAAATGACTTGAAATTTGGTATCCAGGCATATTTTGAACCGAAGATTTGAAATATCTCGTTAAAATTGGGTATTGCTGTTGAAAAAAATGAGGTTTGGGTTCGTTTTAATATGTAGATGACCCCCTAAGCAAATTTTATATACGTCATTTAAAAGTAGACTTTATTTCAAATCGTTCGGTACCAGTAACTTCCGTCTACGATAATTTGTTGAAGAGTTAATAGGGGGTGTTTACTTTTTTTTCCACGACTGTACATGCGTTTGACATATTACGATCTATAAACAGTCGCAGCTTATTATTGTACTACTTTTTTATTAATTATTGAGTTTATGAAAGCAATTTTTTGTTTTATATGATTAATAATTGTATGTTTAATTCAGTGAATTGAAACATTTATTTTAATCAATATACAAACACAGCATTTACTATAGAAGGCTGCAATGTTGTAATCGGAATTTTTTGACGAATCTCAAAAAATAGTCGAGAAACACGAAATCACTAACAATCGAATTAGCAATCGCTAAGAATCGAATTAACAACCGCTAAAAATTAATAAATCGAAAAGCAGATATTGTACTACACTAGGCGTAATGTTTGAAACCTTGTTATACAGGGTGTTTCTAAATGAATATAAGGGTTTTAACGCTTGGTAGTAGTTATTTCATAAAACTTTAAATTATAATTAATACATAAAATGATAGAGCAACTCAAACAGTTTTACCTAGAAGCTTACACGTGTTCAATGTGAGCACATTTCGTCCCACGGCACACATGAAGTCGATAGCTCAGTTCTTACCAAACATTCATTAGCGTTTGTGGTTTAATTGTTGCAAAGGAGAGAAAATAGAGATTCAAAATTATTACATATTAGACATATTTTTAATAAGTCATAATTTGGTTGTTATGTGTAAAATATGAATAATATGTTTTAAATAAAATTCGAGAAGAATTTTTTTTTTTTTTTTTTTGAATAAGGTCTATTTTTTAATTTGATTGAACTACTATATCTATTTAAATAGGAAACAGTAGACAGACTTTAATACAATTACTAAAAGACATACAAAACAATTAAAATGAGATAAAATCATATAAAATTATACACTATAAAATAAACGTTTCGCCATGCACCGCATAGCCTCATCAGTATTCGAATCAACTTACAACAAAACAACGTGCATACACCGGACCCAGTCAAAGTTAAAGTCAATGATTTAAGAAAACAAAATATTCATTCGGAACAGGACTTGATTCATTCAGGGTTAATGGATGCAATTTAGTAAACCATCCCTCCATAAAAATTCTATAATAATAGTCTATGCAATTACTTCTCAAAATTTTGAGAAGTAATTGCATAGACTATTATTATAGAATTTTTATGGAGGGATGGTTTACTAAATTGCATCCATTAACCCTGAATGAATCAAGTCCAGTTCCGAATGAATATTTTGTTTTCTTAAAGTTCAGTCCCTTTCTTTGCAGGGGGGTGAAAAGAACATTTCATGTTATCAGGAGTTTTTGAAATATTTAGGATATTATACTAAATTGCGGAAATATTATAAGAAAAGACATCGTTACAAACAGTATCAACGGTGTCCTTTCTTATAATATTCCCGCAATCCGGTATAATATCCTAAATATTTCAAGAACTCCCAATAATATGAACTGATCTTTTCACCCCTCTGCAAAGAAATGGACTAAACTCCGCTTGCGCATGCGTACTATTTTGTTTTTGTTTTGAAAATTTATTTTCTATGCAGTCAGTCATCTTTTCCCTTTGAAAATGAACGTGTGTGTGTTCGAGAGATCTCAGGGTTGCATTAAATAATATTTGTAAATGTTTTTGTCACTTTTAAGTAGTTATAAGTATGTATTAAAGTTTATATTTTATATGCGGATTTTTTTTTATTATTATTACTCTAAAAAAATAAATTGCGAATAAGTTTAAATGAATGATAAAAGTGCTACTTTATTAAATTCGAAAGCATTGTTTTTGTTTGTATTTAAATATATTAGAAATTATATTTTATTGACTTTTCGTTTTTTCATTTTAAAAATAAATTAGAACTTTGGTATGAATATAGCCAATACGCATGCGTGGAAGGGATGAACGGAATTTTTCCATCTTTTTCAGACTTCTGTGAAAAATTAACGAAAAAAAGTATGTTTGCGAGGAGTACGGAAATGATTTGCTTCAAAATGACGAATAATTTAGTGTATAAAGACGAATTTTTCGCACAATGTACTGCAAATATAAAGAAAAAGAAAAATGCCCAGTTAAACTGGTGGCATTGAGCTCACAGACTATTCACACTAATTGAATATTGTACTCTTATTTCAAAGAATAATGTCCCTGGAAAAATAAATTTAGGGGGGCGTGTTGCTCCCTCCGTTTTCCCTCTGTATACTTAACCACTAAGCCTCCAAATGTCATCAGGGAAGTGCCTTATCAAAATAAACCGGTATACCAAATTTGAAGGAAATCGGATAGAAAAAACATTTATCTAAATTTAGAGGGTATTATGCCCACGTTCTCCCCTTTATATTTAACCAATGAACTTCCAAATCTAATCAGGAAAGCGCCTTATCAGAATTAACCGGTATACCAAATCTGAAGAAAATTTGATAATTCTGCATGAAAAACACATTTATCTAAGTTAAGGGGCACTAACCCCCATTCCCCCTTTATACTTAATCGATGAACCCCCAAAACTAATCAAGGAAGCGCCTTACCAGAAAACCTAGAAAAAAAATGAAATAAATCGGATATTTCTATCAAGAGTTATCGCGTTAAATACATACGTATACACATACATACAGAACCGGCGGGCACATTAACTCTGAGGTTTTGATAGCTAGTGAGCTAAAAAAGAAAAGCGTCCAGTTAAACTGATGGCATTGGGCTCACAGACTATTCACACTAATTGTATATTATACTCTTATTTCAAAGAATAATGCCGTCGAAATATAAATTTAGGTGGGGTGTTCTCCCTTCCCATTCCCCTCTGTATACTTAACAATGAGCCTCCAAACGTCATCATTGAAGCGCCTTATCGAAATAAACCGGTATACCATATTTGAAGCAAATCGAATAGAAAAACCCATTTCTCTAAATTAAAGGGGTATTATGCCCCAATCCCTCCCCCCCCTTTATATTTAACAAATGAAATTCCACATCTAATCAGGAAAGCGCCTTATCAGAATTAACTACTATACAAAGCCTGAAGAAAATCTGATAATTCTGCATGAAAAATCCATTTATCTAATTTAGGTGGGGGGGGGGGGGGGATTAGCCCCCATGTTCACCTCTTTATGCTTAACGAATGAACCCCCAAAACTTATCACGGAAGCGTCTTATCAGAATGAACCTAGAAAAATTTTTTGAAGCAAATCGGATATTTCTATCAAGAGTTATCACGTTACGGACATACATACATACATACAGAACCGGCGGGCACGTTAGCTCTCAGGCTTTTATAGCCTGTGAGCTAAAAATCAGGTGGTTCAATTTCTCATTTCTGAGTAGATATTTTAATAGTGCTTCTTTGTCATATGAAATTATTTCATAATAATTATGTGTTTCTATGCATATAAAGTTCTTTACTAAAGAGATATATCACAAGGAATGTAATCATAAAATCATAAATATTGAAATTACTTGATATCCATTAAACTTAAAAATATGCACAATTTAAGAACATTAATTTCCTTATTAGCTTTAGAAAGAGTTTTGAAATAATCCCATCAGTCGCAACAAGAAAAAATCTGACAATCATAACAGAACAATTTATTTTCGTACGGTAATAATTATCTGTGCTAGCACACTAAACTGTTATTTGAATTTATTTAAGTGATCCCGAAAAATTCTTTTTAAACATTCTAGGAACTAAAACTGCGGACAATTTATCTTCTACCAGGATTATCGTGTTTTAAATATAGCTAGATCATCAATCTTAATGAGTCTAAAATGCTCTGAGACCTAACAGAATACTCTATTGTCGAGAAAATATGTTAATGAAGGTCGAGGAGTTAAAGTTAGTGTATTTTTTTCTTAACTGTAGCTTCAATATACGATAAAAGTTTGGTTAATGATATTTAGACACCACACTATTTTAATTAAAAAAATTGTTTCAAAAATAATTTGTGCCCAGTAAAGTATCGATTGCAATCTTCTCAAAATATTTAAGATTTAAAAAGTCACTAATGTCATGTATTTATGTAAATAGACTGGATTATGTTTAATTGTTTTATCAATAATTATTCATTAGATATTAACATAAACGAATTATCTAAATGACTAATCTAAACGAAACGACTATCGCCCCAACGAAGTTGTTTTGTGCAAAATAAAACAGACGACTATCGCTCCAACGAAGATGTTTTGTGCAAAATAAAACAGTTTACAAAACCATTCATTTTTTTTTTATTTCGGCAATGTCATTACTTTATTTTTCTTCTAGAAATTCAACTAGAATTTCTCTAAAATTCAGCTTACTAATTTTGTAAATGTCTATTTCGCTAACTAGATACATTATAAATATAAAGTAATATGAATATTTTACAAGAAGGGGATATAACTTTCTATCATTAAAATTTAAATTAGATGACATTTTTGCGTTTCTTATAAATATCATTAGTGCGCATTCATTTCTCTCCATATCTCAACTTATAAGCATACTAGCAAATCCCGCGGCTTTGCTCGCGTAATATTTGAAATATGCCAAGTGATATTTATATGTCTAATTTTTATTAAAAGGTACTAACTAAATTTTTATTTTATTAAAACGTAATATTTTAGTTTATTAAAAGGTACTTATTACCTTTAGGAATAATTAAAACAATTAGTATTTAAAACACAATTTGATTAAGCATCATTGTTACACTGCATAAAGCAGAAATGAGACTTAAATTAATAAAACAAAATAAAACTTAATAAATAATAATTTAGAAAATATTTTGAAACTTTTATGCTCAGTTAATACGCTCATTTCAGTATTCAATTGAAGTTTTGAATTTTCTAGAAACCATCTTCTTACATCTTAAAATTAACCATCATGTCAAATTCCAAGTTCTACCACCTCTCTCAACATAAAAGGCTGTGTTGAAATAGAAACTGTCACCATTAATTTGCCAACATTAATTTTGAAATTGGTTTGTTATTTCCTAATATTCCACAGAAACGTAATTTAGAAAGCTTTTAAAGGCCTTTTTTAGAGCGTTTGTTGTTCCTGTGAACCCCAGGTGGTAGAATCATCGGCATAAAATATAGCCTGTGTAGGATCAGAGACTGCTACCTTTGATTCGCAGCTATTACTTTTATATTTGGTTTATATTCCCTGAAATTGCGTAGAAATCGTAATTTAGGACTTTTTAAGAATGCTTTTCGCACCTCCCCTTCACTTCACCCCTTTTTAAATCGAATTTATTTTGACAGTCCTTCGAGGGTATTTATATTTTATAAGTAACTACCATGCCATATTTAAAGTTTCTAGCCTTTTCAGTATCACAGAAATCGCAATTTAGAAAGTTTTTAGCTACTGCAACCCTCTGGTGGTAGTGGCACAGACATAAAATATAGCTTATGATTGAGCAGGATCTATCACCAACAATTTGTCATCATTATTTTTTTAATCGGTTTGGTATTTGATAAGATTACATAAAAATTGTTATTTACAACGCTTTTCGCTCACTTCATCTTTTTAAATTTGAAATTTTCTTTCGACAGTTCTTAGAAAGCAGTTGCATCTTGTAAGTAAATACCATGCCAT
Source organism: Maratus speciosus (assembly GCA_963932465.1). NCBI lineage: Eukaryota > Metazoa > Arthropoda > Arachnida > Araneae > Salticidae > Maratus > Maratus speciosus. Next base: position 544,488,687 of record OZ010790.1, on the reverse strand, counting down.
ACTTCAAAGTGTTAGACCCTTCAGTTATGCAAAAAACGCAAATTAGAACATGATTTGCTTTTGCAACCCTCAGATGGTAGTGACAGCAACATAAAATATAACTTATGTTATAGCAGGGACTGTCACCATTCATTTGCAACCATTACTTTTGAAACAGCTTAGGAATTTCCTGAGATTGAGTAGAAATCGCAATTTAGAATGTTTTTAGAACGCTTTTCGCGCATTTTCATCCCTTTTTAAATTTCCAATTTTTTCGAAACTGTTCTTAAAGATCATTTATATGTAATACATATGTACCTTTCCTAATTTTAAGTTGCTAGCCCCTACCGATCACAAAAATCGAAATTTGGAACGCTTTTTTGCTCCTGCAACGTCTATGTGATACTGATACCGACTTAAAATAGCGTCTATGTTAGAGCAGAGGCTGTCAGCATCAATTTCTTAACATTACTTTTGAAATCAGTTTGACTCTTCCTGAGATATTGGTGACAAATCGGCATTTAGATTATTTTTAGAACGCTTTTTGCTCATTTTGCTCCTGCATCTCCTCTGGGTTAGTGGAAACATATATAAAATATAGCCTATCTTGGAGCAAGAACTGTCACCATCATTTTAATGCCATTACATTTGAAATCGGTTCATTATTTCCTGAGATTGCATAGAAATTGCAATTTAGAACGTTTTTTACAACGCTTTTTGCGCATTTTGACCCCCTTTTAAATTTCGATTTTTTTAGGAAATGTCCTTAGAGATCATTGATATCTTATAACTAACTACCATTCTAAATTTCACGATTCAAGGCCCTTCCGTCACGCAAAAACAGCAATTTAGAACGTTTTTCTCCTGCAGCCCCTTTGGGGTAGTGGCACCGACACAAAACATAGCCTATGTTGGAGCAAGGATTTTCACCATCATTTTGACGCCATTATTTTTCAAATCGGTTTGGTATTTCCCGAGATTGTGTAGAAACTACCATTTAGAACGTTTTTAGAACGCTTTTCGCGCATTTTCACCCCTTTTAAATTTCGAATTGTTTAAGAACTGTTCTCAGAAATCCTTTATATCTAATAAGTAGCTGATACTTCAAATTTCATATTTCTAGGCCCATCAGTAACACATAAATCGCATTTTTAGAAAGTTTTTGCTCCTACAACCCCTTTGGGGTAGTGGCACCGACATAAAACATAGCCTATCTTGGAGCAAACGTTGTCACTATCATTTTGACACCAATATTTTTTTTAATCGGTTTGGTATTTCCTGAGATTATGTAGAAACTACCATTTAGAACGTTTTTTAGAACGCTTTTTGTGCATTTTCACCCCTTTTAAATTTCGAATTGTTTAAGAACTGTTCTTAGACACCATTTATATCTTATAAGTAACTAATATTCCAAATTTCATATTTCTAGGTCCTTCAGTAACGCAAAAATCGCATTTTTAGAACGTTTTTTGCTCCTGCACCCCCTTTGGGGTAGTGGCACCGACATAAAATATAGCCTATGTTCTAAGTTGGACTAACACCATCATTTTGATACCATTAATTTTGAAATCGGGTTGGTATTTCCTGAGATTATGTAGAAACTACCATTTAGAACGTTTTTTAGAACGCTTTTTGTGCATTTTCACCCCTTTTAAATTTCGAATTGTTTTAGAACTGTTCTTAGACACCATTTATATCTTATAAGTAAGTAATATTCCAAATTTCATATTTCAAGATCCTTCAGTAACGCAAACATCGTATTTTTAGAACGTTTTTTGCTCCTGCACCCCCTTTGGGGTAGTGGCACCGACATAAAATATATCCTATGTTCTAAGTTGGACTAACACCATCATTTTGATACCATTAATTTTGAAATCGGTTTGGTATTTCCTGAGATTATGTAGAAACTACCATTTAGAACGTTTTTTAGGACGCTTTTTGTGCATTTTCACCCCTTTTAAATTTCGAATTGTTTAAGAACTGTTCTTAGACACCATTTATATCTTATAAGTAAGTAATATTCCAAATTTCATATTTCTAGGCCCTTCAGTAACGCAAAAATCGCATTTTTAGAATGTTTTTTGCTCCTGCCCCCCCTTTGGGGTAGTGGCACCGACATAAGATATAGCCTATGTTCTAAGTTGGGGAAACACCATCATTTTGATACCATTACTTTTGGAATCGGTTCGGTAGTTCCTGAGCTTATCTCCGACAAATAAACAATTTTTACCTCTTTATAATAGGAGTATGACTAGGTGTTTGCAGGAGGTTAGCGAGAAAGACAGGCTACCGTGGTGCATTCCACATATCTTTTTTTTACAGAACGCTGGAGTCACGTGATGCTCGAATGCACCAATGAAGGCGTGCGAAAAGAGCATCACTTTACTCTAGCGGTCTGTATAAAAAGGACACGTGGGATGCACCGCGGTAGCCTATCTTTTTCGTTAGCCTCGGTGTTTGCAGATATGACGCTTCTCGCAACATTAGATTAGGCGTGGATACAAATGAAACGCTTCCCGTAACAACTCGAGTCACAGTAACAAATCCTACTAAACGGGATACAAATGAAACGCCTTCCAGCTTCTGGCGTCACAAAGTTGTGATTGTTGTCATAAAAATTTGCAATCCGCCGCACGCTGTCACAAGACCGTAACAAGTACTCATTATTCAAGATGGCGGAGATTTTGGTTGTTCGACGCCGGCGAAGAAATCAAATACAAAGGCAAAGAATAAAGGATCGGGAAGATCCTTTTTCAATAAATGAAAGAAATTTCATCTCAACATACAAAGTAACGAAAAATGCGGCGAGAGATCTGATCGAGGAAATCAGACCTTTCGTTTTGTTGGATGAAAATAAAAGTTATCCTTTAGAGATTTATGTAAGTTCAAGGATATATATATTAGATAAAACTGTTTTCTCTGTATACGTTTTATACGTATAATCGCGAGCACTAGATTAAATAGAAATAGTTTAATAGTATTATATGCATAGAGTTTGTATATATATATATATATATATATAATTAATGCCCTTATTTATGTGGGATGCACGTTAGCTGTATTATGATTGGGAGAATATTGTTTACTATATAATAATGGAATGGATAACATATCGGGCTTTAATTAGTATGTTCATAAGTATTCAAAATTTTTGTTGTCAGTTTATGTAGATTTTAAAAATGCAAAATATATGTAGGGTAGAGTGGGGAGGAATGGGACACTTTTTACAAAAATAAGAAAATCAACGTTGTTTGACACATAAACAAAAATTTCGATACATAGAATATACAAAGTGAAACATTTTCTAATGTCCTTGAACAATATAGAAATATAATTTGCGGAATCAATTTCATAAATAAAGAATTGGTGTAAAAACTTAGCACCAATGGACAGATTCTTACCAAATTTTTAAGTATTCTTCCACTAAATTTTATCAGTTATCTTATTAGTTATTAAGCAAACAATACTAAAAATTTACAAGTGGCAACCATTGGCACCTAGAATTTTACACTCCTGGTTACATAGATATGGCTAATGTGGTTTAAGAATTTTATTATATACATACACTTATATTAATAAAATAAGGCTTATAAACACAAGTTTTAAAGCAGATATGAAATCATTCATGCTTTATTAATATTAATGTTGTCCTATTTATTGAATGAAGAATATCAGTTTTTTTTATTTATTAATATTATTATTATTTGTCATGTTACAAAACTTTCCTGTTGTTTTTAAATCCACATGACTAAAAAAGGTACCAGAAATATGATTTTTTCCTCCTTTTTATATTAATATATTTGCACTCCATATTTTATGTACTTATAAAAACTGAAATGCTAAAGCTATTTTTTTCGCCTTTTTAAATTAATATATTTATTTGTATTCCATATTTTATGTAGGTTTAAAAACTGAAATACTAAAAAAAAGTTTAAATAATTATAGATTTAACCCTGATATAGTAGCAATTACATTTGAAATTCTTTTGTGTCATGAATTTTAACACAATGCAGTTTTATGATCAATATTTGTTTTGATCACAATGTGAACAGGAGGGTTAAGAAAATTATTGTTCAATAACACAACTCGAAATACACAAATATTTCACATATCCACAAGAAGTATTAAAACATCTATTTACAATTTTCAGCTGAATTTCTTTCCTAGAAAGATAAAAGTATTAGAATAATAGCTGCGAACAGACTACTCCCTGCTACAACAGCAGTGCCTTTGATGTGGCAGTCTTCTGTTGCTCAACGAAAGGTCATAGGTCTGCGGAGGAGATCCCTGATATGTTTATCACTGCCCTTTTTTTTATTGAGACTCCCCTTTCTTTTGTTGATGACCACACATCACAGATCCTTTGGAAAAGAAAGTTCAAAGAAATATACTACTTTTTGAAGCAAGGGTTATTCAGTTTCTATTTTTTAGCAGGTATAACAGCTACACAGCTGGCTGAGTCCCACCAATAACTTTAAAATCTCTATGCTGGTGTTTCTCAACAAAATTTTATGAACAAACTTTTAGGGGCTTGGTCAAAACTTTAACCCTTTCAGGGGCAAGGTACTTGTATTCATAAAATTGAAATAATTGAACGACACCACAAGAAAATTTTTTTGTAAATAAGTAAAAGTATATTCTCGCATATTTAATAAAAGCGAAATTTTCATTTTTTTATTTACGGAAAACAACAAACTGTTTAAAACTGTATAATTAAATATCTTGTTAATTCTAAATGAATTTGGTATCAAGATGTTAACTTATAATGAAGTGTAATGAAACCTCATGAAGTTATCTCTGGTCTGTGAACCGTGAAGCCTACTTTTAGAAGTGGAGGAACTGAAGTCTTCTATTGGGATTTTTATAACAGCTGGATGCATTATCAGGCAGAAGTTTCTTTTGATATTCTGTCTGTAAATGTAACCTGCTAGTTCTGCGATGTCTTCCATGCCAAGAAATCTCTTGCTGCAACTCTCGTTTTGTTTACAGGTTTGTGTCAGTAGACGTTTCATTCACAATAAGTTAATATGTTGATATTAAGTTCATTTGGTATTTTGAAAGTTATTTTATTCTTACTTTTTTGGATAACAACAGTAATAAAATGTTCTTTGTTTTCCTGTAAATATTTTTATTTTATACCTTTGTCTCAAAGTGTTAAATATATTAGAAATGCAGATACTGCCCGAGAAATATTTTGATAGCAAAAAACAACAACAAAAAACAGAGGCATACTTTAAGAAAAAAGAAGTTACTAAAAATAATAATTTCCCGTGGAGATATTTTAAAAATATGAATGCATTATGCAAGTATAGGTTTAACATTATGAAAGGAATTTGAGATCTTACTGTCCATCACCCTTAAATATGTACGCTATGATTATTTAGGCTGACATTTTGGTGCTTCAGAATGAAGACTATTTATTATCAAACATTTTTATGAGCAAATATTACAATATAAAATTTTGCCTTTTTAGCAGAGCTGCGGAGTCGGTCGGATCCATTTTTGAGCAAAAGAGGCAGAGTCGCTAAAAAACAAGCAACTCCAACTTTTTTTTTTTTTTTTGACAGTATGAAGTGAAATTAAACCTATTACAAGTAATTTTATATCTATAAAATGAATTATTATTGTTATTTTTGGACTATACCAGTCTAACTGTGTTAAGGATGTGCAGTTTTACAGAGTAGATGAAAACCGTTTTTAATTGAATAATCTAGTACATATTTTACATTTAGAATACAAGTACTTTTCCTCTGATTTTTTGGGTTTGCGAAAACCAAGGTAGAGAGGTCTGCAAGGACCCAAGGTCTGGAAAATGAAGGCAATTTTTCAAACGGGACGGGTCAGCAGAATAAAGGCAATTTTTGTTAATGGGTGAGACTGGACTGATAAAAGAGTTAAGCAAGCTGACCGGCCCAATATAACAAATTTGAAAAAATCAAACTACACCGATAAAATAGGAACAATTTTCAGCGGATATAACCGGGGTGCAGGGCTTAACTTCTATTTAAAAAAAAATACCGGAGCCGTAATATTCTGTGATACCGGTGCTGAAAACTGTACCATTCACGCCTCCTCCCCTGTCACTCCAATTTGCATATTTATGTTTTGTACATTATTTGCAAAATTTAAAGCAGTTTTTTTTTCTCTAGCAAAATAAAAATTTTAAATATATCTATCAGCATATACTTAGCTTTCAACTATTCCACTTTTTAGTTATCACTCATTCCGAATAGTAATCTTTGCCTAATTATAATGTTGTGTTTTTTTGCTAATTCTACGTTTAAATATGATAAGGATTAGGATTCGAAAATTGACTTAACACAAAAAAGAGATAGTTTGCAGCTATGCATTTTTATGAACGAAATGAATGATATTTACAGAAATTATAGAAAAACGGGAAACACTGCTCGATTGCTTTCTATCAGAATAACAATAAATGACAATTATATCTACTTGCAAATGAAAGTGACTTTGTAAATGTGTAAAGCAGAGCCTTAATGAATTAGCATGGGTAGCATTCATGATACAAAATAAATAGAAAAATCACTAATATGATTTTTATAGTCGTAAGCAATAGAAGACAATAAACCTCAAGTTGATGCTTGTTGGCTAAAGATATTCTTTTCAGGTTAGATATCTCTTTTTTTTTTAAGAAAAATAAATTACATCCAGTTAAAAATTATTCTACTGTCACAAAAGAAAATCGAACTGAAAGCAAATTCATTGTTCAGTCTCTTGAGTGGTGCCATATCAATGCCACGCCGGCATAAATTTGCAAATATCACTAGATCAGAAAAACACGCTTTCTGTTTTCACTTCATTCTGATCAAAATAGTATTAAAATGATTTGAAATAGAATATAATACGTAATTTTGAAGGAGGAACTTTTTTTTCTGTACATGAATAAATAAAATTTTGAATATAAGACCGGCCGGTGCGTGAACTGCAGAAATATATATGGGCAGGCTCGAACTTTTAAGGGTTCGCGCCTTGGAAATTTTGGCCGATGCAAATCTCTAACCAGATATAAACAAAAATTGTAAATTTCTGTTATTTTTGGAAGCCAAAGTACCCGAAACAGTGTTGTAATAGTAACCATTTTCCCTTTTAGGAGTGTTCATAGTTGTATAAATATGTAGCACTTATAGTTGTCCTCTGATCCCTCCCGTCTCTGTCTGCATATAACATTGCAAAAACTACCCCACTGAATGGTTTGAAATTTAATAAATACCTATAATCGTTGCAGAATTTTGTCGAGTCCTTTCAAATTTTATAAAAATCGAATCAAAACTATAAAAAGATATTAATGAAAGTCTCCTATTAAATTTTATCATACATATTAATTCGATGATACCCTATGATAGGTAATGATTCTAGGTTGCCAAGGTGATTGCGTCCTATTTAAGATGGAGTCATATTATTTATGTATTACTGAATTTAATGTATATAATCATAATAAAATAAAAAATAAATGATAAAAGTTTAAAGCATAATAAAATTCTGTTAGCTGAGCACCAGTGTTATATACATACATATACATAAACTGGCTAACAGAAAATTACCAAAAGTTTATCGAAGCAAAAACTATACATGAATTTAACTATTTTTTTTAAGGATATACAGTACAAACTTGCAGTGTACAGAAGAAAAAAAATAATTATTTTAAATTGTTGGGAATTGTAAAAACATCACAAAGAATAGTATTTCCTTTCAATTAAAAAATTATTTACATGTGACTTATAAACAGAAAAAACATTAAATTCCTTAATATGCGTTAAAAGCAGTAAATGGCAGAAATTATGTCACATTCGAGATGATCATTTTAACTATTTTTGTAAATTCTAAGACAGCACAAATAGTAATACAGTCGAATCTTGTTAATGTGAACACTCACGGGTAATTTTTTTTTTTGCTTGTGTTAAAAGTAGTTGTCTTATCCATATTTTAAAAATATATATTCCATGGAACAAGAATAAATATATGCATACATAACTTCAAAATCTACTGTATTGCTGGTGTTGAATTTGTTTAAGATATATCCATCAAGAATATAGACCTACACATGAGATATCTCTCGGTGGAAGTCTTTTCAAGGAGAACTGGTTGGTATTTACATTACATACTAAGAAATCTACCATCAAAGTTATGGACAGCCAACTCGATTTATTTCTACAGATTAGAATCTAAGTCATCACTGCCACAGCAATCTCTCAATTTAATTTTCATACTTAAACAGCTTTGTTAAAAGAACTTTAATTACCGTTAAATACTTTTTTTTCACCCCTCAATGCAATTCTTGCAATAGAATTTAAAGCTTCATGACAACTTATAAATAACTATATTACATAAATTTCAGGAGGCATCTCACTGTGAAATATGGGGTGGAGGAAGTATTATGAGGGGCTTGTTAATTTTGAGAGAAAGAAAAGAGAAAAGTATATCTTAGTAGCAGAAAGGAGTAATTATATTTAAATGGAATGAATAATTATATTTTAAGAAAACAACCTTTTTCTTTACATACAGAATGTAAATTTACTAAGTTTGAGTTGAATGAGAAAGGATATAAAAAGACAGAGGACACATGCAAGAGCTTTTTTTTTGGGGGGGGGGGGGTGAAATGATTTTACTAAAATAAAAAAAGTTTCATTTTTACAGAGGTAATGAGTTTCTATTTTAGATAAAAATATATATAAATTACTAGAACTATCTATGGATTAAATAAAAAATTATGAATTAAATAATATTTACATTTTTGAAAGTCATATGTTATCTTATTGGCATCAAAATATTACAAAAAATACATTCAGCTGTGATGATTTTTGAACACTCAAACAAAAAATTAATTTCAATTAGTCCTTAATTTAATTTTTGATTTTAAAATTGAAAAAAAATAAAACAATTAAAATAATTTTTTTTAAGTCAGTATTTGGGCGCCGAATATTCAGAATTTGGCCAAATCACTATTCGTTACATCCCTAGTATTTGGCCTAATAGTCACTATTCGGCTAGTCGAATATCTGGTATTCGGTTTACCTGTGGGCCGAATATTTTGTATTTGGCCAAAATCACTATTCAATGCATCGCTAATTCACACTATGTAGGTACTTTATTTATTAACCAATGAAAATACTAAATTCTTGAATTGTAAATTCACTTTAATTTACTTGTTACAGATAAATTAATAATGTATTTCAATATTTTTCTACCATTGTTTTAAAAAGCTTAGTGCAGTTTGGGCTTCAGAAAGTGAAATTTATTGGCCAAATAATATAAACACCTATGAAAACAAACCAGACGAACTTTTATTCTTGTTTATATACATATATATTACTGTTTTTATATACAAAGTGCTTCTGTTTGTATATAAAAAGAGGTAAATAGCTTCTTTGTATTAGATTAGTTGCATAAATATAAAAAAAAAATTAATGTGTATAAGAAAATAAGGAATAGGTCGCCAGAAAATATGCATGAGAAATTTCCTTTTCTCGCCAAGGTCCCTATAGTCTGACAGCATGTGCATTTCTAATATATAACACTTTGAGACAAAGGTATAAAATAAAAATATTTACAAGAAAACAACGAACATTTTATTACTGTTATCTAAAAAAAGTAAGAATAAAATAACTTTCAAAATCCCAAATTAATATCAACATATTAACTTATTGTGAATGAAACGTCTACTGACACAAACCTGTAAACAAAACGAGAGTTGCAGCAAGAGATTTCTTGGCATGGAAGACATCGCAGAACTAGCAGGATACATTTACAGACAGAATATCAAAAGAAACTTCTGCCTGATAATGCATCCAGCTGTTATAAAAATCCCAATAGACGACTTCAGTTCCTCAACTTCTAAAAGTAGGCTTCATAATTTGCAGACCACAGATATCTTCATGTAGTTTCATTACACTTCATTATAAGTTAATATCTTGATACTGAGTTCATTTAGAATTAGAAAAAGATATTTTGATGGTACATTTTTAGATAACAGCTTTAAAAAGTTATATTTTCAGTAAATATTTTTACTTTATACTGCTGCTGCAAGGCATTCTATATTAGAAATATTCCAAAATTAGTAATAATTATCTTTAACAACTAAATTAAAATGAAGTGGTTCATAAGAGAGTGATATATTTACTGATTACAAAAAGTTATGAATAAATTTACTGTTTTAACTTTACATTTGATTACCTGATAATGATTAATAAATCAAAATAATTTAGCACATTTACTCAGTTTTATATCTTTTAGAACTGACATGCTTAACAGCTTCAAATTAAAATTCGTAACTTTCAGACTAAACTGCATGATTATTATTGTCCAATGTAATCATAAACTTTCCTAACCTTTATATTCCTAAAAACTACTACATTTTTTAAAAGTTTAGGTAGTTCCGTAAGTGGCTTTTGCCAAGCTTTTTTATACATAAAGGATCTTGTTAAAAATAGATTAATAAATACATTCAAACACAGACTGTCAAAATGTCAATTTTTTTTCGAGTCATGTTTGTTTTAGAAAAAAAAAGTTCTGATACAAACAATATATGTAAAAAGCACATATGTATAGCAATAAAAAATTTCATTAGGAATATATGAACATAAATTACTCTTATATTGAAGCAATAATAATATAATTTGTACTATAAACTGCAGCATTTTAAATGTCAAAACAATATTTTTAAATGTGATCACAGACACATATAATGTGAAGTAAAGGTATATTCAGGATGAAAAATAGCATGAGTGTAATAAATAAATTTACAGGGTTCCTACATAATTCTGGTAAAAAAATTCCCTGACTTTTCCAGGTTTTCCTTGACTTTATTCAAAAATTTCCCTGACCTTTCTCAGTAAAAATTCGTCTTATATATCGTTGTAAAATCCTCCACAAGCGACTTTAATTTAGATAAATGCTAGAAAAAAGTATGCGCTGTATGAATCGCCGATTTTTTTTATTATTTTACATAGTTATATAGTTTGTATAAATTTCATATAAAAATTTTTGATTGGATGAATAATTCATTCAAAATTTCTTCATTTACGATGATAATAGAAATCCTGATGGAAGTAGTAAATAAAAAATTCCCTGACTTTTCCCTGACCTTTTCAAATATTAAAAAAATTCCCTGACATTTCCCTGACTTTTGTCCCAAATTTTCGAATTCCCTGACTTTTCCCTGTTTTCCAGGTTTTCCCTGACCCGTAGGAACCCTGATTTATTTAGTTTATTAAATCAGTATTTTAAAAAATTCATAATTAAGCCTACTGAAAATATTTAAAAAAGCAGTTACTTTCCCAATTGGTGAAAGCATTCATACAATATTAAAATCTTTTAAATGTTAGATACAACTCTGCAATCAGAAATTTATAGTTATCACTGCAGACAAGATAGTTATAACTATAATCTTAATATATTTTTAAACAAACAAACTCTTCAACATTTTAAGATTTTAATCACATTTACACAAATGAAATCTTTTTAAGCAACCGTTACGCTATATTTCTAAACAAAAAACTATTTTTTCAATATATTATTTTATTGCAATATTCAGAAATAGACATGCAAACAAATAATTCTTAACATTACCATGCAATACTACGTTAAACAACTGCAGACACAAGAGCCTACGAAATACTAGATACATTATTTTAATCGCAATAATAATAATTATTCAGGGCTTACCACACTAATTTTAGCGGATAAAATGAAAAATAATGTTTCTTGAGTACATAGACGGCAAAAAAAATTAATTCTGAAGTAAATATCTTACATTAAATAAAAATTAACGTAACGAGCAATAGGAGTACTCAATGTTTTGCTCTGAGAAGCTCACAACGGTTCTTCGAGTTTGTTTACGTATGACACCTGGTTACTAGCCAATGAAATGAGCGTATCGTTGAAAATAATCGATACTCTGTAACAACTTTGTTACAGCACTACCTTCATTTGTGACGGTCACAAGTGTTACTTTTGTATCGCTTTTTTCGTGCCTGTTGCAAATTTCAGATTTGTGACGCGTAACTGTTACAGCGTGAAACCGTTTCATTTGTATCCACGCCTTAGTCTTCTAAATTTTAACCCTTAACTACTGTGACAAAAATTGTCCCATAACTACTGTGAGCGGTCTCTCAGACCGCTAAATCGAAATATGAATAAAATATCAACTAAGTGGTAAAAAATTCTTTACTTAGCAATACCTGTCTAATTAATTGATTTTAAATCATCTTTTGAAACTTTAAGTTGATTTTTGAAGACTGAAGACAGGTATCCTGTTATATGAGAATAGTAAGGGAAAAAATCATTATGGAAATCAAGGAAAAAAAATATATATTTTAAACTCATCTATTAACCGTTGAATAAAAATGTACTTTCTTTGTGAAAAATCATGACTATCTAATAAAAGTATATTTAAGTAATAAAAATTAGATTATATTTCCCCCCAAAAATTGTTACAGAAATAGAAAACGCTTATAATTTAAAGTTTAAATGCAGATCTACATATTGTTTTTATATGGACCTAAATACATGAGAATTTATACATAATTATAGAAATTAAATAAATAAAAACAGTACCTTACTACACAGAAAAAAATGTTGACTTACAGCCAATGCATAACATCTTCGTACATTGAAGGCAGATTGGAGCTTTACAATCGATGCACTGATAGATTGTTTTCCTTTTTTTTACTTGGGGGGGGGGGGGCATCTTCTACGTGTTTTTTTTTTTTTTTTTTTTTTTTTTTTTTTTTTTTTTTTTCATTTCCTCATCTTGATTAGAATAATTATTTCCTTCGTTTTCAGTTTTTCCAAGCATTCTACTTATTACTAGTTTTAGTTCTTTATGTAAATACAATGAACTGATTCTTCGTTTTAGTTGAGGCTGTGTCAGCTGACTCACCAAAGAAAGCATGAAATTTCTTCTCTTCATTTTCGGAGCTTCAGTATAGGATTGGATTAATATATATGCATTTACCGCACATATATCCAATATTCGGAAAAACATTGCCATTGGCCAACGTTGCGTACGACGACCTTGAATAGATTGAGCATTTGAATAGATTGACTTGAATAGATTGAGCATTTTTTATCGAATTCATCGACACCGCCTTTAGTCAAATTATACATTGCGACAATTTCAGGTTTACCTATAGAATAATCAGTTTCAGAAGAATGATGCATGGAGGAAAGTAAAATAACGGCTTTCCTTTTCTTGGGAACGTATGAAATCAGAGTCATATCTTTAGTAAATCCATAGAGGCAGCTTCCTAATTCTCGAGATTTATTAGCTTGAAATTCTATAGGTATTTCCTTTTAACTTTTCTCAGTGTTCCGAGATATGTCAGTCCTTTCTGTTTGAGGCATTGGACAAATTCTATAGAAGAAAACCAGTTATCTGCGGTTACATTTCGATTAGACATTTTTATATGTTCAATCAGACGAAGAACTGCTTGAGTTGGATTATTACATTTTTTTTCATCTTCAATAAGTCCATCTCCATCAGAATCTTTTCCAGAATATATGTACGCGTTTAAAAGATAACTATTTCGTGCATCACAAAGACACATTATTTTGAGCCCGTACTTTGCAGGCTTCTTTGGCATGTACATTTTATATCTACATCGCCCCTTGAATTTTACTAGCATCTCATCGGTACATGTATATGCGCCAATTGAATAATTATTTTTAATTTTTTTTATCGCCATATTGAATATTTCCGATATCGGAGCTATTTTGTCAAAAGCCATACGTTCCTTCTCGTTTTTGAATTATCAAACCGTAAACAACTGAGTAAAAATAAAAATCTTACTTTTGATGTAACAGAACGAAATATCTCTCGTCTTGTACCATCAGTTGCAAACAAACATTCCGCATCTTCTCGATTTGATTTGAAAACTGCCGAATACAATAATAATCCAAAAAATGCTTTCAATTCAATATCATCCGTATCACTGTGTTCATGTCTCATTTGATCAGAATAACGCATTCTAAATTCTTTAATTTTTCATTGGTCCATTTAAAATAATTTCTATAACGTTTTTATCAAACAGTAAATTCCAAGTTTCTCCTGGTTCTGCTTTAGGCCCAGTTTTTGCAGGACCTTTCAAACCCGGCAACTGCATCACAATATTATGTTTCGGATTTCGAACAACACGATTTGGATCTTTTGTACTCCATATACACTTATTTTTTCCATAAAAATATTCTGAGTTACTTTCAATATCTTCTGCCTCGTCCAGTGATAATTCCGAACGGGAATCGTGATCACTTTCAATAAATTCATTTTCAGAAAAATCAGAATCTGAATATTCTATATCTGACTAATTTTTTACAAGCTCCTCAATTTCATTTTGTGTGAGGTACACAGGATGTTTCCTCGAAAAATTAGATTCCATTTTTTCCATAATATCATAAAAAAAGTATAAAATTATCCGCAAAATAAAGACATATCCTTCTCGGACAAAAACAGATTCACAACTACTGTGAGCGGTATGTCACACCGCTTCCCCAAGAAAATAGTTAAAAAAGTAGCTAGCTGAATGACAAGCGGAATGTGGCCTTGGGAGTCCGTTTCAGGAAGGTAGAAGAAAGGGTGAGGATCATTATCTATTTTGTGGGGAGGAAATGAATGAGGGAAAATATGCAGCGGCCTGTCAGACCGCTCACAGTAGTTATGGGTTAACTTATATATCATTTAAAGTCACACAGATACTTTTAAATGTTTACATGTTTGTCCCTTACACGTTAGTGACTGATTTGCGTTAAAGTTCAAATACGTTTACACAGAGTCATTCACACAAAACTTTAAAAATTTAAAAGTTTTCTTCAATGACTTACTGAAAATTTCCAATATTGTAAACGTCCCTGCTTGAAAATATGAAAATGATATTTCTTTCAGATATTATTGAGTGTCAAAATCGTAACTATAATTCTCATTCACTTTACATACTGTATCTTGATTCAGTTAACTAAGATTTATTAAATCAAATCCACTTTTAACCTCTGACAGCGAAGCAAATAGGCCAGGTTGTAATGTTGTTTCAATAAAGTGTTCCAAAAGAGAATTTTTCCAACATGATATTAAAAACTGAATTACATATATGAATATAATCTTTAGGATTATTAATAATTAAAGTCTACATTATACATGTTGAATTATATTAGTTTAAGTGATGCTTCTATTGCAGTGAAAACTACAGCTTAGTGAACGTATATGGGGAATTCTCACAAGCTTTTGACTTTTTGGGGGAAAAAATCTGACAAAATTAAACTTCCTAAAATAACATCTTAATCTGATAGACGAATGCCTTAATGATTCAAATAAAGAAAAAATGGTCAGCATCGAAATTTTTTTTTATTTAACTGAAGTTTAAGTTAAACTCAGGAGTTCAATTTTCCTTACCATTTTACCCCTATAACTTTTTTTTTCTTCTAAATTTTTACTTATAATGAATTTGCATAGTACCCACAGGACATTCAAATAAGAAATAATAACAATGTAGTACTTCTAATGCAGAATTTTTGTATAACATTGTCTTAAAGAGGTGTTAAAGAAGGGACGGTAAGGTAAAAAAAGGGAATGGTATTAGAAAAATGGGACGAAATGGTAAAAAAAGGGACGGTAAGGATGAGACGATAAGGAAAATTACCAGCTATTTTTTTGGAAAATCACGTTATAACTAAGTGATAGCCACAATGTTCACTGATTTTTAGAAACAGTTGTTAACGTTGGATTAAATTTTTTTTTATTATTATTTACCTCGAAAAGTGCAGGAATTAACCTTGGGGACGGTGAGACTACCAATAAAGCCACGATGTTTGAAATTTATATTCAAATGCTGCTTTAAATTCTACAGTAAATTTCCTGCCAAAGAATTTTAGACATTATTTCTCTAGCATACGTCTACATGAGAAAAAACTTGAAAAAAATTCTGTGGCTGCATCTAAAATGATTTTCTGTGTAGTTTTAGAAGAGGGATGGTAAGGAATCAAAAACCCAGGGACAGAGTTTAAAAAATAATATCAACCTTAAAAATGTGTGCAGGTTAATTTTTAGCAACATATTTATATAAAACAATAGTTCCAGTTTCAGAAAAAAAATACATCGAATTACTTTTATTGAAGCAATTTTATACAGACAGATCCAAACTTAAAAATCAGCGTCAGGGACATAGGAGTTTTCCAGGTATTTGGACCCCCAACATAGTACAAAACTTATTTATCTCGTTAAAATTGTTGTGCGATCATGCAATGGGACGTTCCCCAGTATATGAAATAATAAAAACACAAAAAACATGAAAATCAAAGATTGTGAGAATGCCCCATATATCAGTTCGTATCGCTGAGGAGATTAATGACTTCTATATATTTAACATACAAACTGGGCTTTTTTACGTCATCTGTAATGGACATTCTAACAGAAATAATTTTAACTTTTTTTATGTTAAAAATCTTCATTTGTAGATGAGCTGCAACTAGATATTTTTCTAAATATTACTTATATTTATTTTCAGTATTTATTTCCAATTTTAAATATTTTAAATGTAATTTCTTGGAAATGGTGACAATCAAGTTACTTACATTCTTTAAGAAGATAAGGGAACATTGAACAGGATAGTTCACTTTACGCATTCTGAGAAAAAGGGTAGTTGCATCGATGGATATCCTACTGCCAAGTAGGATTGGATCTGAGAATGGATGTATAAACGAACCTTTGATTGATAAACGCTTAAAAATTGTAATAATTAACATAATAATGATGACTGCATTACGGTATTTTATGCACTTCTGATATTTTTATTAAACAGGTTGATATATAATTTTTTTCCAAGGGCGTGAAACGGCAGTGTTGCCAGATTGGGAACTTTTTTGTCCCCATATTATTGAGTGTCACCACTTTTTTGAAATAGAAATATTCCCCCTATTTAAAAATAGATTAAAAATTCCGAAAAAATATACTATTTTAAAAAGTAGTGACACTCAAATAACCTAAATTAAAAAAGCCCCCAATCTGGCAAAATTGTGAAACGGACGCACACACGAGTTTTAACGACCGTGACATTACCTAATTCCATTTACAATTGAGATTTATGTACAAATAGGATTGTACTGCCATCAAACATAAATCATTGTTTGTACCCATTACCTCTTTGTCTTTATAAAAAAAAAAAACTTTCTTTTTTATAACTAAAATCATAACTTCGCTGTGAAGGTAAATTTTATAGTGTTGCTATTTAACTTAACCTTATTTTTTTTCTTTAACGTGTTTGCTATATATATCCATCCTCTTGTTAAAATTCATAACCTCCATTACCAGAGCAATTAATTTATTTGTAGCCAGCCAGGGTAATTGGGCTATTTTTAAACGATGGGAAAATTAATGGCAGGGCAACAGGCACTTCTTCATAGCAAGAGAAAAAATAGGGATTTTTATATCTTCGTTGATTTTATATTTCTTAACGTCATTTTCTCATTATGATCAAGAAAAATATCTGTACGTTAAAAATCAAGTTAGTTTTTTTTTTTTCATTATTGTCTCTGACAATTCTACTGAATTAAATGAATCATATTTTTTTAAACCAAAAAAAGTTCATTTATAGAATGAGCCAACTCGAGATATTTTTTTAATACTTCCATTTTTATATTTTATGTTTAAATGTTTTATGCTATATTTTCCAATGGTGCCAATTAGGCTACTTTCGTTTCTGTATAGAAAATTTTAAAAGATAATTATTGTGGAATAATTTATCTTTTTTTTTTTTTTCTATCTATATTGATGCAATTTTCTCATTACAATTAAATATATATATATATATATATAATTTGGCTAGAAAGTGTTTAATATAATCATTCGGACGGATTCGATATATCAACGCAGTTATTTTCGTCAAGGATTATGAAAATAGATAATAAACTAGAGTTTCAAACACTTTGAGATCAAAAAGTTTATAAACCACAAAGTGGCAGACATTTGAGAAACTGTCTATTTCTGACAACTTTATTTGCACTTTGGAGTGCTTCTAAAAATATTCATGTTTTATATAAATGGATGAAAGAGGCCCACGCACTAATAAATTATATTATCTCTAATTTAAACCGTTCGGTTTAAAAAAAGTCATTTAGCGTAAAATGTATTTATATTGGTCCAAAACTGTGTACGCCTATGGACGCGTTGCACTAAAGCACCAACTAACTACGAAAGTACTTTCACAAATCTACAAACTTCCGATAATACAAAAATGTAACAAGTTGGAAATTGCTCGTCAAACTTGGCAAATGAGGTGCGTTCGTACTATAACTAGTTTTATAATTATTTTTTGCACCCCATATTGTACTGAATGTATAATTTTTTGCACTTCGTAAAGTGCATAGTCTGTAACATCATAAAAATGCACTTCCAATAATTTTTTCCCTATTCCCCGTAATGTAACGGAACACTTTTGACTGTCCTGTAATTAAACTATACATCCGATTTTCCTAAACTTTGAAATGGCTCAACAAAATTTTGCAACAATTATATCTTTAAAATTGCAGACCATTCGGAAGGCTGTAACATCATTAAAATGCACTTGTAATAATTTTTCCCATTGGCCGTAATGTAAAGAAAAACTTTTGACTGTCCCTGTAACTAAACTATACATCCGATTTTCATAAAATTTGAAATGGCTCGACAAAATTTTGCAACAATCATATATTAAAAATTTCAGACCATTCGGTTGGGTAGTTTTTGCTCTGTTATATGCGGACAGACAGACGGACGGACAGACGGATGGATGGACAGACGGACGGAGTGAACGACGACTATAGGTGCTACGTATTTATATAATTACGAACGCACCTAAAAAAACATAATCAACCGGAAAAAAGCAAATTTTCTCCAATAATAATAAATTTAACTAAAACTACCTTATTAATTTTTTTTACGTCGAATTTAAACGAATTACACTTTATTTGGATTTAAAATTTAAAAGAGTGTATTTGAAAAAAAAATGATTTTTTTTTTTTAATGGAAAAAGTAAACATGAAAGAAAATATGTATTTTTACTTATTAAAATTCAAGGTAACTCAAGAATAGACTCGTCTACAGCTATTTAACCAACGGTCATCCATGAACAATCACACCTTATTTTAGTTTATTTATTTATTTATTTTTTGAATGAGATGAGGACTGTTTGTATCAATCTTAAGAGCATTGGTTTCGAATTTTTACACTCTCCGAAGTTTTAAAAAACCTATTTTATACATTTTTAGCACCTCTTAGTAAGATAAATCATAATTTAGATTTTTTTTATATTTAAATGTTCCAAGCTGAACATGACGTTTTGAAAATTATAGTTAACTACATTTAAATTTAAGACATGTTAAATTAAGAAGCACACATAATACATATTAAATACAATAATGTAGGCGTTTCGGGTGCAAATTTATCCATCATGAGTCCTGTACAGCGTAATATCACGAAAGATATCATTAACAACTCGCAAACAAAAATATTCATCGGAATAGTTAATTCTAAAGTTAAAAAACGAAACAGAATATACATATGGGATTTGGGCTGCTTCATTAATTTGATTATTTGCTAAATTCGTATACCATACCTCAACAAGCAGACTACATAGAATCAGAATATTCTGTTTTGTTGTAACTTTAACTTTAGTATTAGATTTTTAAATTTGTAAGTTGTTTAAGTCCGTTTTCCTGAATTTACGTTATGTAGTACTAATGAGGGATGAATTTACGTTCGCAATGTCTACTTTTTACTCTCTTCTATCTTCAATAGAAGAAAGTATTGTAATCGAAAAAAATTTCGACTTCCGGTTTTGGACGAATTTACACGTTTAAGGGTTGAGATCACAAAAAACATGTTTATAGAAAATACCTGTATAGAAATGCCTGTATAGAAAATGCCTGTATAGAAAATGCCGCGTGTCTATCGAATTTGTACCATCGAAAAGTTTATAAATTTATACATAGAATTGGACCAATTTTTTTTTAAGTTTTTGCTATGGCCAGCAGGCTCTTCCTTCATTTGGAAAAAATCCGCCAGAAGAGGGCGCTGTAATAGCGATTTCTGTCCGATTTTGAATATTGTACTTTCGAAAAGTATATGAAGTTATGCATAGAATTGAACCAATTTCTATTTAAAGTTTTTGGCTATAGCAAGCAAGTCGTACTTTAATTTGAAAAAAAAATCGGCCGCAAGGAGGCGCTGAAATAGCAATTTTGGTGCAATTTTGAACATTGTATCATTATAAGTGTATGAAGTTATGCATAGAATTGAACCAATTTTTTTAGCTCTTGGCTATGGCAAGCAGGTCCTCCCTTAACTTGAAAAACAAATCGGTCGGAAGGGGGCGCTGTTGTGACAGATTTCTGTCACATATCACGTTTACTTCAAAATTAAATCTTTTTTTTTAAACGTGTTGTTTTCCCCCCTCGTTAAACTAAAATTTGTAATTTATTTCTATGCTTAAAATCCATAAGGAATTTTATCTGTTCGTTTTTCTTTCTTTCCCTTTCACTATTCTTTTTACTTTAATGCAGTAATTTTCAGTTTATGATTTGTAACATTTTCTCGCAGATGCAATTTATTTTTCAATAACATTTGAGCCGTTATATAAAACAGAAGAGATAAATGCACCTGCTTTTAATATTTGAATGTATGTTTTTTTTTTTTTTTTCATTTGCGTCTCCCATGAAGGAAATAATTCAGTCTCATTCAATACTTATTTGAGAGCCGTTGCAATAAAATATCAAAAAAGTAAAGATAGTTATTTTGGAAGCGGTCTTTAAATCACTTTCATGTTCGTTACATTTATTTATCGGTTGTATAAACATATGCCTTTCTCGGCATTGCACAATTATAAGTAGCAATCATTTAAAGTAATCATTTGTTTTAGATAAAATAAATTTGTACGCTAATTTGTACATATGAAGAACCGTTGTTCTGGCAACCGTTTTGCATTATTCGTTTTTGATTGGGTTGCTAGATTATGAGGGGTAATCATATAGCTCGAAAATAAAAACCTTTGCTCTTCGTTCACAGTGCTAATGTTTGAAATCGGCGATGAATTTTAATACCAAAAGATCGAAACTTCTTGTGAAATCTGACAATTCATTCCTGACTGCTTTGATGTAAGGATGCAACTGCAACGATGCAACTGCAGAGACAACTGCGTCTTGTGGCGCACTCTGTATGAGGGGCTATCTCTCTCTCTCAACGTTGACACTTAGAAATAATGTGTCACTTTGGTAATCTTCTTAAAGATATTTTTTTAAATAAAAATATTGTTTCCTGTATTTTGAGTTGGAGTTTTTCCTGCATGTACTTTGCCTGAGCCACGAACCACCAATGCACATAAATTCAGGATGGCAGTGTGAAAATTCATAAAATGCTAAATTATAATATACTTTGATCTTTGGAGAGAGGAACTTAGTTATATTGCAGGAATCTAAAAAAATCCATTATTAACTAATGCAGAATCCCTAAGTTGACACCATTATAATTGACTTTCTACACAATATTTAGGGCTAGACCTGTTCGCGCGTGCTGCTTGCACATTTTTTGTCTTTGGTAGTTCTGTGTTATGCACAAAATTTTTTTGGGAGTTCATAAAGAAGTAGCAAAGTAACCTAAGATTATACAAATAAGCTTCAATTTTATAAAAGGATCCACTTTTCCTTAAAGTTACAAAATTTTTACTGGTATGTTTTTGTTCTTTGTTTTTATTTGCCTGCATTTTATAATATGATGATCTCATGTAAGATCATATTTTGAGAAGTGGTAGATGCAGTTAATGTAAATACTTCTCTTTATGAATATCCAGGACTAAATAGATGGTACCAGCATGTCATTAACAAATGTGGCACTCTTATTTTGTGGAATATATAATTAAAAACAGATTATTTTGAATAATTTGAGCGTTCAGTCATAAACAAAATACAATTATTTGTGAATTGTCTTCTAAAGGAAGCAAATATGCTCTACTTACTTATTGTTGTATAAAATATTTTACAGGAACTAATGTTTAATAGTTTGAGAGACAAGTTAAAATAGTTTTCTCTTTAGATATCAACTGAAATAGTTATATTCTTATTTTGTTATTGTTCATAATCTGTAAATACGATAGGAGGACAAAGGGTGTATGTAGGTATAAAGCTGCAACGTACACGTCACAGCTTTCTTCAGGTGTCTCGGTGAGATATGTGACAGGTTCTGTCACATATCACGTTTTCTTCAAAATTAATTTAAATATTTTTTTTGCTTTTGAATCGTGTTGTTTCCCCACCCTCGTTAAACTAAAATTTGTAATTTAATTCTATGCTTAAAATCCATAAGGAATTTTATCTGTTCGTTTTTCTTTCTTTCGCTTTCACTATTCTTTTTCATTTAATGCAGTAATTTTCAGTTTATGATTTGTAACCTTTTCTCGCAGATGCAATTTATTTATCAATAACGCTTGAGTCTTTATATAAAACAGAAGTGATAAATGCAACTGCCTTTAATATTTGAATGTGTGTTATTTTGTTTTTTTTCCTTTGTGCCGCCCACAAAGGAAATAATTCAGTCTCATTCTCTACTTATTTGAGAGCCGTTACAATAAAATATCAAAAAGTAAAAATATAGTTATTTTGGAAGCCGTCTTTTAATCACTTTCATGTTCGTTAAATTTATTTATCGGTTGTATAAACATAGTCCTTTCTCGGCATTGCGCAATTATAAGTAGAAATCATTTAACGTAATCATTTGTTTTAGATAAACATTGCCAGGTTTTCTGGCGTCGCTAATTTGTACATATGAAGAATCGTTGTTCTGGCAACCGTTTCGCATTACGCGTTTTTAAATGTGTTGCTAGATTATGAGGGGAAATCATTTGGCTCGCAAATAAAAACCTTTTTCTGCTCTTCGTTCACAGTGCTAATGTTTGAAATTGGCGATGAATTGTAATGTGATCTGTATTCAAATGGTCTAAACTTCTTGTGAAATCTGACACTTCATTCCTGACTGCTTTGATGTAAGGATGTAACAACTGCGTCTTGTGGCGCACTCTGTATGAGGGGCTCTCTCTCTCTCTCTCAACGTTGACACTTAGAGAAACAATGTGTCACTTTAGTAATATTTTTAAAGATTTTTTTTTAAATAAAAATATTGGTTCCTGTATTTAAAGTTGGAGTTTTCTCTGCATGTACCTTACCGGAGCCACGAACCACCTGCACAGCTGTAATAGCGATTTTGGGGTATTTTTAATATTGTACCATCGAAAAGTGTATGAAGTTATAAATATATTGAACAAACATTTTTTAGTTCTTGGCTATGGCAAGTAGGTCCTTTCTGAATTTGGAAAAAATTCGCCGTTAGATGGAGTTGTAATACCGATTTTTGTGCGAGTTTTTGTGCCATTTTCAATATTCTACCATTGAAAAGTATGTAGTTATGCATAAAATTGAACCAAATGTTTTGTGTATGTTTTTGGCCATGGAAGCAGGTATTCCTTGAATGTTTAAAAACTCCATCGGAAAGAGCAACTGTAATAGGATTTTTGTATGGTAATCTTAATTTGTCGTTGTTCTATTGTACAGCAGTTGCTCGTGAAACGACGGGAACGTCCCATCCTGACAAGCCGACTATTCGTGATTTAAATAAATATCATGATTGAAATTACTCGTTTTTACTCTGACTAGTTAACTGAATCAGAAATTTAAGAAGAAAATCAAAGTTTATATAGCAAACTAATGAAAATGAAATATTGACATCTGTAATAACATTTCGAAATATTAAAATATATGAGATAGAAGAAAGTTTTGTCTTGGCACATCCAACTAGTTTATTTAAAATGTCTGAAATTTAAATATCCTAATAAACGATAAATATCTTTAAATATTGTAATCAGCCATAATGTTGTCTTAAAAAATATATTACTTTATGGATTCCATACTTAAAAATTAAAAACGGAACCATTATATGATCACTCCTATGTCTGTCTGTCATAGCCATTTAACTCGTAAACTATAGAATGTGGTAAGTTCAAATTCGAGGAAGTAATAAAGACTATATATCACGTTGGTTATTGTGAAAGTCTTTCGTAACGCTGAACTCAAAAATGCATTTCTTTTAATTTTAGGTATTATATTTTCAGAGGTATCGTCGAAAATGTAGTGCAAAAATATGTCCCCCTCCCTTTCTATTTCCAAATCTAGTGAAACTAAAATTATGAAAAAATTAGAGGTACTAGACGTTAATTTAAACCTTGCAGGAAAACTATAGCGACATCCTAGGTCACATAGTTGTTGAGAAAAGCGCATTTTTCCATTACAAATAATTTCAATTTGAGAGCATTCAGAAATTATGTTGAGGAACTCGGGAAATACCTATCGCAGCAGAAGTATAAAAGAATTGTTGATAATTATTTTCGGAAAAAAATCGTCGATAATTATCCGATATATTTATCATTAAAGACACCGATGGTTTGGACATACATAATGACATGGGCGGCGTACTGTATGTACCGTCGGGTATTAAAGCCTAGATAAAAACTTTTAATTATATATTTGTTTAGTGCAATACCCGGTAGCAGTATAAAAACAATAAACTTGAAATTGTTAAAAGCAGACTAATTTAATTAGAATTAATCACATAATTACTATGAGATTTGCGACTAGTTTACATTGAGTGGATATCTCAATACATGTTTTTAAAAGCAAATTAAAAACCTATCTGGAAAAATGCAGCACGGTCCAAGGCGGCGTTGCAGCTTTGCGACCTCCTTTCGAAGCGCCTTATAACAAAGCCACGTTTAAACTTTGAACAAGCGTTTTGTTTTAGTCACACTGTAAAAAGAAATGATTATTACTACGCTGAATTTTGTTTTATAAGGTGCCAAATGAAGTTTAAATATGCACTACTTTTATTGTCAGTACCGAATTCAGTTCATCATAAACAGATTAGGTTAAGTTTAAATAAGAGTTATACAGAATACCAATATTTTATATTATTTATTTTTCATATCTCTTTGAACTTTTATGGTACGTATATTCATTCATACTTTTCTAGTATAGACAGCTATACCCAACCCTACGTTGTACTTTTTTTGACAAAGTCTTATTATTCTTTTAGCAACGATTTGTCTTCAATAATGCAGCAATAGTTTATATATTTATTGTACGTAACCCTCTGAGCGCGAGAAATACTCGCACTTGACCTAAACAGTACGAAAATATATTAAATTGAAAATTTAAATTAAAATACATGTAAAATATATTCTTTAATTGAATGAACAAATTTGTCATTCACTTAACGCTTTTGTTAAAATAGAACAATTTGCATATTATCAACATTTCGTTATTTACTTAAATGTAATTTCTATGCGTGATTTGTGAGAATCACTATAAAACTAAAATATTTTGGAAGGAATTCGCATGAATGAAGATCGGATATATTACTCTCAGGATATATTACTATTCATATATACAGGATATTCATATATTCATATATACAGGATATATATTCATATACAGGATATATACAGGATCATATATTCATATATTCATATATACAGGATTCATATATTCATATATACAGGATATATTCAGGATATATCAGGATATATTACTCTCAGGTTCAGAAATATAAATAATTAATTTTAATTTTTTTTTTTTTTTTTTTTTACTTAGTTTTCATCCGTTGTTTATGGGGTTCATTATATAATTAAAATATGTTAAATAGAATTAGCGAGAATAAAGTAAGCGACATTCTAGATAATATTCCGAACTCCAGTTATGTAAATATTTATTATTAATATTTCATTATTTACTGAATTTTTAACCCTTGCTTATGTGGATCACTGTACAATTAAAAATATTTTAAAAGGAATTAGCGAGAATGAAATAGGGGCTATATTAGATAATATTCTAAACTACAATAATGCAAATAGTTTTCTATTAATATTTCATTATTTACTTAATTTTTGACCACTGTTTATGTGGATCATTTCACAATTTAAAATATTTTAAACGGAATTAGCGAGAAGGAATTAGGCAATATATTGTATAACATTCTCAACCTCAATAATGTAAATATTTACTATTAATATTTCGTGTTTTACTTAATTTGTTTTTATCGTTGTTTATGGATATCATTGTATAATTAAAATATTATAAATATAAACCGAGAATTAAGTAGCGAATATACTGGGTAATATTCTCAGTTCCAGTAATGTAAATATTAATAGTTCGCAAATTACTTAATTTTTAAACGTTGTTTATGCACATCATTATACAATTAAAAATACTTAAAAGGAATTAGCGAGCATGAAGTAGACGATATATTGGATAATATTCTCAACTACAATAATGTAAGTATTTAATATTAATATTTCGTGTTTTACTTAATTATTCATAAACAACTGATAAAAACTATCATTATATAATTAAAATATTTTAAAAAGAATTAGCGAGAATGAAATAGCTGATATACTGAATAATATTCTCAGCTCGAGTAATTTAAATAATAATATTTTGTACATTACTTAATTTTTAACGTTTGTTTATGTGGATCATTGTGATTAGAAAAATTTTAAAAGGAAGTAGCGAGAATGGAGTAGAGTAGAGGATATACTAGATAATATTTTAAACTCCAATAATATAAACAACTATGATTAATATTTCGTTATTTACTTCGTTTTCATCCATTGTTTATGGTGATTATTATACAATTAAATTATATTTAAATGAATTAGCAAGAATGAAGTAGGGATATGCTGGATACTATGCTCAGCTTCAATAATGTAAATATTTAATTTTTGGTTTCTGAATCAATACTGATTATGACGAAGCGTATTTCAAATAAAATTAATGGTGAGGTACAAGGTTTCTTAAACCTATATCCGTACATAAAATAAATCTATATATTTAATTAGTTGCTATGTCTCATTACTTCTTGAAACTAATATGTAAATATTTACAATAATGTAACATTTTCTACATATTTATATAAAAAAAAAATTCTAATCAATGATGAAGAAAAATAACTTACTTAAAACTGTCTTAAAAATTAAAAATGATAAAGTTTTTAAAATGAAACTCAATAAACGGTAAACTTCAATTATTTACAGCGAAAAACAATACTGCATCTACATTCGTTTTTACGCATTTCTATAGTCAATAACTACTATAGCTACCATCTTACTTTCCATGAGAAAGCGCCACAATCTTTAATAATACTCATCACTACAAATGGACACGTCACTCCATATTTTAGTAGAAAGTAATGTTTAATAAAACTCTGTTCTACAACACATAATGTTATTTACAGGATGCCTGTATAATATTTACATAGTAAAGAACGGCAGAAGAAATCTGCGTGTGAAAACATACTGATTCGCAAACATTTCATCATTTCCCGCCTCTCATTAAAAACTCCGGAAAAAAACAAAAACAAAAAAACAAGTCAGCCTGCATTTAGCACCTTCTCTGAAGCGATACTCCAAAGAACTCTGTTAAGAATTTTAATGCAACGTTTTCCAACCCATTCGAATCGCGCGTCACAGAATTGTAAACCGCAGGGGATGATGGGATATAACTATTTGGCAGCCGCTTTAATTAGATACTGTAAACTAGTGCTGCAGTCTAGTGTAGCAATCTTTAAATATTTCTTATACTACTATATTCGTAATTGTTATATTGAAATAATACATAATGAAAATCAATAATGTATACACATGTATTTTTCCTTTCTAAGATTATTTACAAAACTGTTACACCAGACCACCAGGTTGCAATAATGTACAACTTTCAAAAGCTTTAAAAAATATTTTAAAGATTAAACAATATTAAAGATTAATCAATATTATAGAATAGCTAACTTATTTAACTGAAAAGCCAGGAATTCGTTTATTTATAAAGGTTCAATAAAATAATGAAATAGAAATCAAAACATTTTTTTGATGAATTTTATTTTAATTATTTTTATTTAGTTATATTAGTTATTTAGTTATTTAGTTATATATTAGTTATTTTTATTTATTTTTATTATTTTTAATGAAAAATAAGCAGTTTTATAACTCTGTTCAAATTTATATAAAAAAATAAATAGAAAATCAGATTGCATAATGTTTTACTTATTGTAAAAAATTTATAATATTTTTGCAACAAATACTTCCGCGTATCAAATCTTAATTGAAAATATATGTTCGTTTAGATACTTTCTATAAACGTGAGAGGTAATGTTCAGATTTGACACATTGTAGCTATTTATTCGTACGTTGCAGCGATTTATTTTCTATGCAGTTTACCACGTTTATGTTAGCAGACTAAAATGCACTTAAAACCTGTTGATCATTTTCATAAAATCCTTCAAAACTCCTACGATGCAAAGTGCTAAATAATTTATTTTCGTGTCATGTTTATCATCTAGTAAATGCAACTTCATCAATCTTAATGAGTCTTAATGACTTTGCGAACATAAACTTGGGCATCTTTGTGTGTAAAAATATCTATTATGAATGATCACTAACAACAGTACCAGATAGTTGAAATATACACTTTCTAACAATTTTGACAGTTTTCTTATTATAAGAAATGGAGAAAATAAACATAATAAAAATAAATAAAACTAATAAATCAACTAAATTAATCAAACATAATGCATATTTCTCAGTTTCTTTAAAAACCACAAAATGTTAATTTATATATATTAAATTGTAATATACAAATACAAAGCTATATATACCAACGGTATGTAGACAGATAAAAGATGTAAGGTATGTACCTGTGTGGAAAACACGAAAAACGATTTTGGACAAAATAATAAGAAATGTTTAAAATTTTGTAAAACATACAATTGCGTGTATAAGATGTCAAGTATGTAATGTTGCATACACTGGTCAAACTTCAACTCCACTGAACAAACGCTTCAATAACCATAAGTCAGATATAAGAAATTTAAAAGTTAAGAAAGAGCATGAAGATATAGAAATAAAACACTTCGCTGAACATGGTACAGATAACATTAAAATATCAATTTTAAAAATTGTCCAAAATAAAATTAAAAGAAAAATATATGAAAAGGATATGATGATTGCACATGGTACACTATATCCCTATGGGTTGAACGTTATGTTTGGTGGGTGCAACATTATACAAACCTTTAAAAATCGAGACATGACTGACTCCATCTATGCAAAGATGGAGCGTGATATTAATGGTTATTTTATAAAGATGGAAAAAGTAATCGTGATTTAGGGATTACTAGAGAAAAATTGGTTGGATTGAAGGACGGTGAAAGCATTGTAACAGCTTTAATGAATTGTAACGGTAATGACAAGTTCAAGAGTATCAAATATATCATATTCAATGCCAAAAAGATGTTGATACCTAAGGTTTTGATTTTGTTATCGCAAAAAATAGGAATACAT
This sequence comes from Maratus speciosus, assembly GCA_963932465.1. Classification (NCBI taxonomy): domain Eukaryota; kingdom Metazoa; phylum Arthropoda; class Arachnida; order Araneae; family Salticidae; genus Maratus; species Maratus speciosus. Next base: position 544,459,300 of record OZ010790.1, on the reverse strand, counting down.
AACATAGATCTGGGTATTGATCTATTAAAATATAGAATAAAATTAAATAATTGGCAAAGTTACTGTAAGTCAAAGTGTGAAAATCAGGAAGATGCAGATAAAGTATATTTCGTTATAGACTACATAGGAGGGTGCTACAGTAATGTAAATTACAAAAGGATTTTTAATAAATATAAGGACATGTTACCGATAAAAAATATAAATATTGTTAAAGCATTTAAGTATGACAAGCCTTTAGGTAGAATGATCTTTAATTATAATTATTATGCTAAAAATATTAATAGGAACGAAAATGCAGACATTTGTAAATGTAATGAGGATGTGTACAACAAATATGTAGACAAACATTATGGACATGTAATAACTGGGAATCTAGATATCATACAAAATGTCGAACTGAAAAATCAAATGAGTTATGGAGCAAAATACAGAATAAAACGGAATTTCACGAAAAGTAATGCAGTTAAACTGTTTAAATATAATATAGAAATCTTTATACAAAAGTTAACTTATAAATACAGACTACCTGGAGAATTATTTGAAGAATGGAAATATCATATTTTAAAGGAACTAGAGGAGACATACGTTAAAAACTTTGAGGGTTTGTCCGAAGAGAAATATATTGATTTAAGAAAAGCTATAAAAAACATCCAAGATGATTTTATAATAACATATGTAGATAAGGCGAGTACTAACTATGCAATTATCTGTAAAAAATTATATGGAAAAATATTAAGAGAAAGTTATGAAAACAGAAATAATTATGAGTTAATTAGGGCAAAAATTAATGAGGTGGAGAACAGAATTAGGGCAATGTATAAAAAAAATAAAACAAAACAAGATAATTTGAATTTTCCTTATTTGGTTTTAATACCCAAGTTCCATAAATGCCCTGTGAAATTTAGAACCGTTACATGTGGTTATAATTCCTATATTGAATGTGCGAATAAAAAATTATTAAAGGTATTGAAGAAAATATTTTTGAAGATTAAAAGTGAGAATTCAACTTTTATAATAAGTAATAGTTATGAACTGTTGGAAAAAGTAAAAAGGTATAAAAATAAGATTACAGGATTGTATGCATATGATTTTGCAGATTTGTTTAACAACATAGAGATTGATGATTTGAGGGAGAAGATATTGGAGGTGTATAATAGGTATGGTGATTCATACATGGATTTAAGTGAATTTCTAAATTTGCTTCAATTGGTGGTTCAAGAGAATTTTTTATATGAGGGCAATAAGGTATATAAGCAGATTAAGGGTATCCCCATGGGGGGGGGGAGATGCAGTTCAATTTTGGCCGACATGTATCTAGATATATATGAAAATATAAGTGAATTACATAAAGACATAATGAGTTTCAGATATATCGACGACGTTTTGATTGTCGAGCTGAATGGAATAAAGATTAACCATGAATTTAAATATTATCCTAAAAATTTAGAATTGAAACTTTCCGGTAGTCATAATAGTTGCAATACAAATTACTTAGATGTAAATCTAAAATTAGAAAACAGAAATTTAATTACATCGGTTTATGATAAAAGAGACAATTTTAACTTTAAAACAATTGCAATATTGAATTTCAATTCAAATGTCCATATATCGGTATTCAGAAACATTTATATTAACGGTTTAAACAGATTAAACCGATTGACATCGGATAATGTCATTTTGAATGAGGATATGCTGAAATGGTACGTCACTGCTATGAAACAGGGTTATCCTGTGAGTCTGGTCAAAAATATGACGTATAATTATGTTAGAACTTGCAAGAACAGAAGTGAATTGATGCCTTTACTCGAAGCGTGTGGTTTACGGAATGTAGTGGAAACAGATCACTTTTGATATGGATTGATTTCGGTCGGTCGGTTTCATTTAGCTTTAATCTTGTTTCATTTGTTTTTTCAATATGGTCTCGACAGGTAAATCTGGGGAATGTTGCATGCTTAAAAACAGTTTTAACCCTGCATTAGCGTGTCATAAGCCACGCAGACCTGTCTCCATGTTTATTTAGTTATTTGCCTTGTTTCTTATGGTTGTTTTGTTTAAGTTAAAGTTGGTTATGTTGTGTTTCTTTAAGTTTGTTTATTATGTTAAATTATAGTTCTTATTTGGTTTGGTTAAGTTAATTTGTGCTTCAATTAAAGTTTACAGTTTGTGGTAATGCTTGAAATAACTAATATATATATATATACATATATATATATATATATATATATATATATATATTGTATACGCTCTGAAAAATAGTAATCGTGATTTGGCAGTTTGCTTTAATCCTAATAAAAAGGGTAATCTAGAGATATACGAAACTATGAAATATTAATAAAATACTTTAAAATACGTTTTCCGAATATAAAGTAATGCCGAATTTCTAAACCTTGTCTGGAGCAAACTATTCGAAATAGTTCACATATGAGGCATTGTCGGGTAATTTTGACTTTCAAGTCCCTGGATAATAATTTTTATTTTAGTGCATAATCTTGGAGATTTTTTTAGTTCTTATACTGGAGAACATCCAATTGCATGACTTTATAACAATACTAACGAGATAAATAAGTTTTGGACGATATTGGAGGTCCAAATATATCACGAAATTCCTTACCGTCCCGTGTCCCTGATGTTGATTTTTAATTTTGGAGCTGTCCTCATAAAATTTCCATAAAAGTAATTCGATGTATTTTTTTCCGAAACTGGGACTATTTTTTAATATAATTATGTAGCAAATAGGTACATTTTAATATAATTATGTAGCTTTATAGGCTACGAAATGCAGTCGCTAGGCAATGGACAAAAGAAAAAGAATAAAATGAAATATGTATCATGTTAAACATGTATATTGCTGAAACAAAACATTTTATATTATTGCAAATCATGTATAAAGTTTAGTTAAAAATTATACACGTAATTAAAAAAAATCTGAAAAATATGTTGACGAAAATTCAAAATAGAAATAATTTAAATTCCTTATATAGAAATTTTAGTATCCATAAATTAACATTTAAATCTATGAATTAAATGTGCCATTATGTTTTAACAAATGGAAATTTGAAAATCGTCTGGCTTGCCATAGAAAAGAATCATGAAGCAAAATAAAATGTTCCATATTTTCCGAACGAATGGACCAAATTTAACCAAAAACTATACAGCTAAGTCCAGATACCTCACGAACATGCCCAATAAATTTCAAGCTAATCGGATGATTTTTGCGGCAGTTATCGCGGGACAGACAGGCAACAGACTAACAGACGGAAACCAAAACTTTCGTATTTCCACAGTAAACCTTCACTCGGCAATTACTGACTCCATGATTTATTTTTTTAACTGAAAATATACGTGTTTCATTTTTTATTTGCAAAAATGAGTCCGTAATGGAAAAGCATGTAAAATAAATTAATTAAAATAATATTTTTTTTAAGGTTATTCTCTAAAATAAATAACATTGTGCAAATCTACAGGTCATAATTTATTTTTATGTTTAATTTCAAGTCAAAATACTGAATAATCTTTTTGTAACGCGTACGACAAAATCTAATTTGTGTAGACTAGCAGAGGATTTGTTTCGCCCATCCTAATAAATTAATTCTTTAAAAATAACATATTTTCTTTTTGTTCCGGAATATTATTTTTAATATTCACATATCAAACGCAACACAATAAAGTTAACTAATTCTGTAAATGTTTCCCTGAGACCATTTAACGACCATTTTAAAAGCATATCCTTCGTATTTCACATTTATATTCTGGGTTTAAGGTATCTATCTACGTTCGAAGCACTTTTTTTTAAACATTTACAAAAAAAAAAAAAAAAAAAAACAAAAAAAAAACAAACATTGTATTCACAATTTTTGATTTAGTTTTAATAAAAACCAATACTTTACTTTTAAAATTATATATATATATATATACTAGGGAGCTGTGTCCTTCCACGAATTACGCCCGCCAATCCCCGTTCAGGCTTCACATCATAGTAATAGGGCACATAGTAATGTGCCCTGTTTAAAAAATATTACCAGGTTACGGAAGATTGAATGATATTTTCACTATAGCGGCGACTATTTTCTGTAATCGGGTTGCCATGCTTTTCCTTTTGAATGTATTATTTTTCAGTTACCATGGTCTCATACATCGTCATCGTAATAATTGATGACTGTTTTCGGGATTGATAAGTAAGATCATTCACACATTTGAAAATTAGCTTGTATAAAATGATTAGGTTAAAATGTCGTTATCTTTCTAACTTTTATAACGATGCTATGGGCAATATCATTCCTTCACATTCCAGGTTAAGAAAAACTTTGTCTGCTTGGAAATAGCTTTCAGAACCACGGTATTGAAAATCATTGCGTGTTGAAATTTTTAAGCTTATATTTATGTTTTGATCACGCTTTAGATGTTTTCAGAAACAGGTATAGATTATTCATAAATTCTTTTATTTTATTTTAATACACCATCATGCATATTTTACAATGTATATTGTTTATAGCAATTAATAAGAATATCCGAATTTTCTAAAATGTATTTATCGAATAGTAATTCGTGCAAAATAAAACAAAAGTATTTTGCGCATACATTTACCTGTATTTACGTTGCATGAAGTGATGTAATATGTAAACAAATTTGCTAGTCACGCTACTTTTATACCATGTGATGTCACATTAAAATTCTTCGGAATGAAAATCGTTTAATTTATGTCGTAATTTTCACTATTAAATGCATTTCTCATATAATAATTTATTAATATTAAACTTTTTCCCCGTTTAAGATTCCTGGGTACATATATTATTTCATTTAAAAGTGTTTGGAAATATTAATATTTGAACTTTTTAAATATGTCTTAATAATCCATTAAAAGTTTTGCATGCGTAATAATTTAATTATTTTAGGCCCTTTTAAATATCATGATATCTAAAATTTGGGAATTTTACATAAGACGTAATTATCACCTTTTAATTCGTTTCGCGTGTAATAATTTCTTTAGTTTAAAGTTTTCGTTTTTTTTTCTATTTACGTGTAATTATTATGACGTAATTTTTCCTATTTTCTGATTTTAACACGTGATCAATTAATTCTTATTTAATTTTTTTTTCTGTTTTTAAAACTTGCACTGTTGAATTTCAATTTCAACATGACGACATAAAACAAATATTCTTATTTTTTCAAATTTTCATGGAAAACATAATTTATCACAATATTGTTTCACTATCGATTGAAATAAAACAATTTCAATATGACTGAAAACAAGTAATCGAATAATCCCCATAGAGTTTCCCTGTTTTTGCCCAAAAATGGAGTAATTTATTTGCCTCGTTAGAAAAATGACAAAATTAGAAAAAAAATAATAATACATCGAAAACTAATTCAAATTTTTAAATTCTAATACCAGTTTTGACACCTGTTGATCAATACGGATAATTGATATTAATTTTTCGAAAAACCTTCCATATATTAGGAGAAATAGCCGTGAAACATAATCAGAGTCGTTTAATAAGACGTTTTATAAATTCGTTTCTTATATTCGTTTCATTAGGATTATATATATATTGTAGGTATATCGCTATGAATTTACAAAAAATGCTAAATATGTAAGGAAATTAAAAAAAAAATTGAAATATGCTACATGAAAAACAAATAATCTTATAAGGAAAAAAATACTACTAACGTAAAGTATAAGATTGTATCTATTGTACTTGTTACATACTACAAGTTAAATGATATGTTAGTAAATAAAAACATTAGAGATGATCGAAGAGTCAATTATTAGATTTTCAATAGTTTCCCCATGTTTTTGTTCAAATAACAAACCATACATTTGAAATTATCCATATAATTACAATTCATTTAGTAGATGCACTAGATTTTCAACAATTTCCCCATGTTTTTGTTCAAATAACAAGCCATAATTACGAAAATATTCATGCAGTTACAATTCTTTTAGTAGATCCACTAATATGTAGATAAACTCAGAAAGTTTCATAGAAGAATGATAATATTTTTACTCATCATTTTTGAGTTAGCTTTGCACTGTACACTGTAAAAAAAAAAATTAAATAAAATAAAATAAAACGACATTTTTACTGTACAAAGTACGGTTCATCTCGCGCACAAACCCGATAACAGTGAATGTGCTGTATCTTTCTTTGGTTTTCTGACTGTATTAACATGGAAAATACAGTAGTTGCGTAAAATTAACAGCACAATGTGCTGGCAATTTGAGTGCCAGCAGTTTGTGCTGTAAAAAAATGCGTCCTAATTGCCAGCACATTGTGCTGTTAATTTTACGCAACTACTGTATTTTCCATGTTAATATAGTCAGGAAACCAAAGAAAGATACAGCACATTCTCTGTGATCGAGTTTGTTCTGGCAAATTTACAGTGGTTTTCTTACAGTGTGTGTAAGATTCAATTTTGAGAAAAATGTATTTAAACGTTAAATTAGTATATTTTCACTATAAATTGACTATACCTTCTATTATAAAAGATAGCAGGAGTAAAAGCAAAGCAGTTTTATAATCGTAAAATATTGCACTTTTAAATGAAATAATAAAAACACAATCGATAATTTTCCAGAAAGTTCTCATTTCCATAAGCAATCTGGTAGCTTTCACCGCTGAAGATTGAGTTATTAGCTATATTTTTGACCCCATTAGCAGGAGTCAATAAAAAATAACATCCGTATCTTTTCATTTTTGTTTAGAAGCAACATTCTACTAAATCTAATCTAAAATATACTCATTGGTAGTCATTTGCGATTGTGCAGGAAGGAGGTAGGAAGTAGTTTTCTAAATTGTCATATTATACCGTGTCTCCTTCGTGTCTATTTCACTTCATTTGCTAAAGAATATGAGATTTAGAATTAAACAAATCACAACAGAAAATACTCATTAAAAATTTAAACTGAAGATGTTTTAACAAACATGCAGAAGAAGACTAATATTTTAGTTTAAAAGTTCGCAGCCGTAAATGCAATGCATTTTACACAGTCGTGAATAGAAATACAGAGACACAATGAAAAACATTTATGGAAACATTGTTTATGTGGTTTCAAGCTAAGCTGACCCAATGTCCTAATTTTTAACACTTTCGAAAATAGTTTAAAACTGTTTATGACTTCAGTTTTTCTGTCTGTTGTCTCGCCGCCGTCTTCTGTATTTCTAAAGACTTTTCGTGCTCTAACTCTCGTAAATATACTCAGATTGTCATGTAATGCTCATATGTTATTGATTTTTATTATGGCGAAATTGAAATTGTAGTGTGTAACATATATATTTCAATTACAGATATACACAAAATGATCTCGTTTTAATATAGTGGATGGAGAATAATCGCTCGCTGCATATTTAAATCATATTAATTATTTGAAATGTAATGGAATAGATATGCAATTCTTAGGTGCATTAAACGATGCGTTCTGTAGTGTACCTGAATAATGCGTCTGAGTGCAAAGCATTTATCATACATTTACATGTTCACACAAAATTATTCGGTTACATACTGTTCTATGTGAAAAATAATTTACAACCAATTTTAATGTTGCGACACTATTTCAAAATATAAGGAAACTGATACGCATTATTCAGGTGCACTACAAGATGCTTACTGTAAAAAAATGCCGCACATAATAGTCTTCATTCATATACAGGAATACAGAGAAAAATTCGGTTACAGTGAGAGAAAAATGCCCGAAATGTGTTTTTATTTTTGGCCTGAGTTTTAAAGTTTAACTACATTTTTGTGTACTGCGAGCTGTGTATAATTTATATACAATCTGTTCAGGCTAAAAGTATTCAAAATTGATAGCTTATTTTTACGGAACTACCCATTAGAATTTGAAAAAAAAAATATTTAAATAGAAAGAATATCTTAGCAAGTTTTTAATATCAGTAGATTTCGACGTATGCACCTTTTGTAAAATGACAAACGTCTAAATAGTAAACCAGTAATCTCAAAGTGTTTCGTAGCATATCGGGAGTTATTAGACGAATTGCTTGAATAATACACTTCGTCAAATCATCCACAGTAATTGTTTTGTTTATACATAATGGATTTAATGAATCCCCAAGCAAAAAAGTCTAATGAAGCCAAATCCAGAGACCTTGCTGTCAGGAAATTGGGCCCCGTCTTCCTATCCAACTTCCAGGAAATGTGATATTGAAAAACGCGGTAACATCTTCGTGATAATATGGTGGAGTCCAAAAAAATCTCAGACGAGTTTCCAATACACAGAGGATCCGTCTATTACATTCTAATGGGTGTTTCTGTAATAATAAGCAATAACTTTTGGTTACTTTTAGCTGGGTCACACTGTATATGGAACGCAGGACTACGGGAAATAATTCGTAAGCATTACTGTGTAAGAATATGAATTCCATAATACTTTTTTTTTAGTTTTAATACTTTTGTAGCTGAATTTTATTTAGAATATTAAGTTATGTGTGTAGAATATCAACATTTTATATACAGGGCTAGAAAAATATGGAAACATTAACGCTTATGTATATTAATGTCAAAACAAAATTTTAAGATGTGTTATGCGTTATTTTCTCAACTATATTTTAATTGCCGAAACGTCAGTGAAGGCTTACTGTGGAGACACGAAAAGTTTTGGTTTCCGTTTGTCTGTCTGTCTGTCTGTCCGTCTGTTCCGCGATAACTGCCGCAAAAAGCATCCGATCGGCTTGAAATTAATGTGGCATGTTGATGAGGTACTCGGACTTAGCTGTATGGTTTTTGGTTAAATTTGGTTCATTCGTTCGGGAAATATAGAACATTTTATTTTGCTCTGTAATGCTTTTCAATGGCAAGTCAGACGATTTTCAAATTTTCATTTGTTGAAAGAAATGGCTCATATAAAAAATGGATTTAAATGGTAAATTTTTGATGCTGAAATTTTTAAATAAGAGTAGTAAATTATTCCTATTAGTTTGCAATTTTGTCAAAACATTTGTCAGAGCTTTTAAATTAGGTGTATAACTTATGATGGAATTTTATACATGTGTTCGAATAATATAAAACATTTTATTTTATGAATTTACTTATATTTCATTTTTTTTTCTTTTAACCGTTGCGTAGCAACTATATCTCATCTAAAAATATCATAAATGTGAAAGTATGTATGGTTTTTAAAGTCAAATCAAAGTTAAAAGGAATGAATTAATGAATGCCTTTGTATAGATATTTGCATATAGATTGATTTAAACGCAGAAATGAAAATAGTATTTATATACTATATAGAATAATATCTTTATTTATGTATTCAACTATTTTGATTATAAAGGAAAAAGTTCGTTATTTTCATACAGAATAAACTGACATTATTCTATTAAACTTTATAAACTTTATTGTTGCCAAAAAAAAAAAAAAAAAAAAAAAAAAAAAGGGAATAACAATTTCTCCCAAAGAGTTCATTTTAATTTGTAAGATTTTCACGTGCAAAGGGAAAATGCAGCAAATTACAAATAATAAAAAAGATAAATAGGACAGGAATGAATACATATAAACATTTCACACCAAATACCACCTAAATTAATTTTTGTAGTGGTATTTTCCCACACTACGAAGAAAGATTCCTCGATTTACACGATTTTACTTGGCCTTCCTTTTCTCATTGGTTGCGATTTCATTTTTGCAATTGCGTATATTAATTGGCACAAAATTTTACATTTTTATGACTGAGGTATATGTAAGGCCATACAAATAAGAAATTCCGTATTGTTTCCTATAAAATGTGATAAAGTGTTGGTTAACTATATATGTTTCTATTAAGAGGAGCAGGGCTGCCAAGCCTCCGGCGTTCTGGATACCAGTATTTTAATACAAAAAATGTTACTTTATTTAATTGAAACATTTGCTCGATTTAAAAGAACAACATTTTCTGTAAGGTAATAGTGTTGTGCAAAAAGCCTGAGACTTGCCATGTCTGGTGGTGAGTGAAATGTTTTATTTAATGCATTTATCTCTATTTTAATGCTACGTGAACAACGTCCCGTGTAACAGCTTGTAGAGTGTAAAATAAATTATTAAAATAATCCCTATTACGAAAAATGAAACAAATGCCCGGCTAAGGAAATAAAAGGTTAGTTAACCTTTCGTAATTTGACCTGAACACAGGTGTGCATCAAATTTCAACGCTGTTTGTAACATCACGATTTTAAATTAAATGTGGATACTATTAAAAGGCTATCACAAAAAATACTTAACGGCGCCATATCACGTTTATCTATTTAGTCAATTGGAAGTGGACACGATGATGAATTATTAACCGTTAGGTTTAGAACTCCCCCTACTTTAGGGTGATTTTAGTAAGTTAATGCTATCGAGTACATTTTTAGATATTTAGATTAGATCTTAGATATAAATATTGCAGAATGGTAATCAAAATTATTATCAGATTTCTAAATTAGATGTCTCAGTTTACATTTCCAAAAGTTCTTTATCCATTAGATACAGATGTTTGTGGTTAGCAGGCAAGTAAATACTTCTGTATGGATATTAGGATAACGTAAAATGCTTGACCAAATTGTTGCTTATCCTTATAAATCGCAGTGTAAAAATGAATCTAAGATATAGGATAATCATTAACTCAATCAATAGAAAATTACAAATGCAAAATAAATGACACAACGGGGGGTTCAGGGGGGGCACCCCCCTGAAGAAATTTGCTTTATTATATAAAAATTACTAGAATAAGTAGCTCGTGAGAATTTCAGAATATCATTACATAACAACGTGTTTAATTTAACGCTTCTAATGTCTGAAACCATCGAAATATTTTTTTCTCCTTCTATAAATGTTTGTGTAATTTAAAAGTTTAAATTTTGTTTTTGTAGAAAGATTAATATTAAGCAAAATTTGCTAAAAACAATAAGTTGCAGAGATGACGTTGAGGCTCTTGATCTGCAGATTTACTAGTTTTATATGAGGTGTATATTTTCATCCATTGGTGGGAAAAGGGAGGCGCGCCTTTCTTTCTACTCGACTTTCCCTAAAGATAAAAATTAAATCTCTTGTAATTAGTTTTTATGTCTGTCTTTAAAACAATTTGAGAGCAGAAAATGAGGGGTTATTTTAAAATGTGATATTTTCTTTTCTACTGCAATTAAAAATAAATAATAATGTATATTTTTAAAATTAAATTGAAGACAAATTAATAAATATTTCTTGTCGAAAAAAACCCTTACTCATATGTAGTTTTATTAAGATTCAATAAAACAGTAAAAATTATTCAATAATATTCACAGTAGCACATGTACACAAATGTCTCATGTCTCATAAGTCGAGTGGAAAGAAAGGCGTACCTCTTTTTCCCACCAATGGATGAAAATATACACCTCATAAAATTAAAATATAGTTCAGAAAAAACCACATAACACATTTTTTAATTTTGCTTTGACATTACACTCAAAGTATACACTATTTTAAATTTTATTTACGTTATCAACTTTAAGTAGTACAGAATGTAAATAATTTCTCAATTCTAACTACCTAAGAATTCGTTATTATCAATAATTTTAATTGCGGAAAAATGACAGAAACTTTTTTTAAATTATCTAAATAGATTTGCATTTGCATTACTCATAAAAACAGGCAAGAAAAAATGGATAGATTATAGAACATTTTCAAACAATTTGAGAATAAGAATATTACGAAAACTTCATGGTAAAAGATTAAAGAATTCGGTGCATTCAGTAAGTATTACAGTCACGATGTGTATGACAAATTTCATATAAACCGGTTAATAAACTATGTACTATATAAAAATGAATAAGGAAAGCCACAGGGAGTAAAAACTATTTCACTAAAAATGTATTGGATTTGTTAACGAAAATCTTACTCCATAAAGAAAGGGACGTATTTGGATTATGAAATGTCGCAGGCAATGGGATGCCGCTTTACTCACTAAATCAAATTCCAGCGATCTTATTAATATCCTTCTTATTTATAAAACACTCAAGATTACGTTTGCATAAAATACGTTTGCTTTGTATAAGATTTCGTATGCTAATTCACTTGTAACTACTCGCAAAACTTTATTTTTTGGTTTTTCAGATTTGTGGTCATGTCTGAACAGACACAAGACATTGTGAGAGTGTCCCATACTATATCACTAAACACCCCATGTTACTATTATCATTGCTAAGATCGGCCTGTAAAGGTGTGTATATTATAGTTATGAATCATAAATGCCTGTAAAATTACTATTAGAACAAAAGAAATCAGTACAAGTAAAATAACTATTGTTTATCACACCAGTTTCTATATAAAATATATAGCAGTAAAGACATAATGGCATTGTAACAGTCACCCACACTACGTCAATTAATTCTAAACTTTACTATGTTCTTTGATAAGTTGTTCTTTCGTATAAATTTATTATTCAATAAAACCAGTAAATGTAAATATTATTCACTTTAGCATATAGAATTACCCTCTATTTTCAATTTTATTTAAGTTTTCAACTTTAAGTAGTACCAAATTAAAAAAAAAATCTAAATAATAAATATGTAAAAATTCGTTATTAGCAATAATTTAAAGTTTTTATAAGTAACAGCTATTTTTTATTATCTAAATATTTTTTTGTATTTACATTACTCACAGAAACACACAAGAAAAAGTGGATAGTTTATAGAACACTTTTACCAAATGTGAGAATAAGAGTATTTCTTAAACTTCACGATAAAAGCTTAATAAATTCGGTTTATTCAGTAAGTATTGCAATCGCAATGTGTGTGACAAAGTTCCCGCAAACAGGGTAAAAGAGTAAGAAATTTATTTATAATATAAAAATAACGAAAATCGCAAGGATTCAAAAATAATTACCTAAAAATTTATTGAATTTGTTAACGAAACTGTTACTCTTCAGAGAAAGGAATTTATCTCTGCACTGTTAAACATTTGCAGCATTCTGGCAGGTCATTTGACCGTTTTTTCCGAAAACGGTTACACAACCGTAATTTTAACACTATTCTCACCATATTATTGACCATTTTATGGTCAGAATATAGTTAGATTAATGTTATTAAACCATTTTTTTTTCAAAAAACAGTCGAATGACCTGCCAGAATGCTGCAAAATTTTTAACAGTGTGGGTTCTGAAATGTCGAGGGTAATGAGTTTCAGTTTATCTCAATCAAAATCTAGCGATCTTAACACAGCCTTCCCATTTGTAAAATCATCAAGATTCCATCGTAAGATTTTTCTTGCTAATTCGTTTGTATCGGGTGGCACAACATTGATTTGTGGGTTTTTGCCAGTCTAAACTCAATGACATTGTGTGAGTCGTCCATACTATGCCTCTAAGCTACACACGTTGCTATGTTTATTGCTAAGATTGGCCTGTAAACGGATAAATCTTAATGTTATTCAGAAATATCCGTAAAATTACTATCAGAAAAACAGTAATCAGTGTTAATAAAACAACTGTCAAATGTTTCTCACACAATTTTCTATGTAAAATATATAGAAAAAATGATCAGCATCAGTGAATACAAAATGGTATTGTAATAGTTGCCCGTGATATCTCACTTAATTCCCCACGTTACTATGTTTTTTGTTAAGATTGGCCTAAAAGCGGGTGAATATTATACTTATTATTCGTAAATGACGTAATATGATACTTTTCGGTTTGAGGTTCCCTTTCTTTTGCTATTTTGTACATCCCCACCAAATTTAAACGATCACTCCTGTTCCTGATACACGTTGCATATCCTTCACAATATTCGCAAATGACCTAATATGACATACTTTCCGATGTGAAATTATCTTCTTTTGCTGTTTTGTAACTCCCCACCAAATTTGAGCGACCAATCCTTTTCCTGATACATGCTGTATATCCTTCGCAGTATTCGCAAATGACCTAATATGACATATTTTCCAATGTGAGATTGTCTTCTTTTGCTATTTTCTACCTCCCCACGAAATTTGAACGATATATCTTGTTCCTGATACACGCTGTATTCCCTTCGCAATATTTGCGAATAACCTAATATGACATACTTTAGATGTGAAATTGTCTTCTTTTGCTCCCGACTAAATGTGAACGATCAATCCTGATACACGCTGTATATTCTTAATTAATACTTGAACAAAACTCAATAGGTACATTCTCAAAAAACAGTGTGCATCTTTAAAACAAGTAATGATTAAATATGAAGACTAGTTTTGCAGACTATTTTTTGTTTAAAAAATCGTCTTGAACTTCAATTTATAATTTTTTTATTATCATTTCCAAAGTAAATACCACGCTAATGTCCATAATTTATATGCATATTAGAACATTTATTTATTGTATTAAGCAGTTATAAGAAAGTTAAATTATTAGATGAAAAAATTTAAAAAAAAAAAGTTTTAATTCTATATGTAAATAACACTTAATTTAAATGCTTAAAACAGGTTTATGTATCTTAAAACGAATTTAAATGCACATTTTAATAACATTCATATATATTCAATGAAAATTAAGTTGTATCTATAAAATAATATTTATTTTAAGAAGCTTTAAATTAAAAAGCGGGGATGCATGGAGCAAAATAAATTTATTTATTCATCCTTAAATCTTTCTTTTATGATTTAAGAGAATAAATATTCGAAATAAAAATAAATATCATTACCTTATGCAAATTCAATAAAGAAATATTTTCTCAGAAAATATTTCTTAAACTAAGTAAATAAAATAATGAGTTTATTTTAGCTGGCATAGTTGGAACGCGATGATAATAAATTCACGTAAAATATTTAATTAATTTTATTATACACTTGCGAAATAATTAGAAATAATTAAAAAATATATATTAGGGAAGTAAACAATAAATAACTTGAAAGATGCAACAAAAGCATCGTTTGTAAGCTAACCTACAGAATTTTTTATTCGAAATGTTTTTTGATTAGTAAATATTTGTTATTAAATGATGCATATTTTAAATGTAGGTCAACACCTAGAATTATTTTAATTATATTATTTCGTATTTTAATTTACGTTCGAAATCAATGGCTAAAACTATCGTTTACAGAATCTTGTATTTGTATGCATTTTCAGGATATTTAATATTGAAGTTGTAAGGTTATTTCATTTTTAAAAGGCTGTTACAAAGTATACAGAAATTTTCTTGGAATTCTTTTTTACTATTTTATACATAAAGTTTATTCAATCTTTTATCGACAAAATTAAAGTGAATATTCATGAATTGAATACCGTAAATCGGTGCTGCTTTGGTTTACTTTTTCGTGGTTCCACTAACATTTTCATTATAAAAAAAATATTATATATGATTTTCCAACGTTTAAATTGACTTGTAAGCAATTAACATGAAACAATGAAGCAAACTGTGTGGTTTTAAATAGATATATCTATTTTTTAACTATTTTTAAAGATTTGGAACAAAGTAGCTGGGGACTTCTTTGTTCCATTCACTTATTTTCATATAAAATGTATACATTTCATGTGTTGGAATATTGAAATCCCCTTGCAATAGGATCTGCTAATGAATTAACACTAAAAACTTGACAAACGTTTATTTATTTATTTTTTTTTTTTTACATTTAAACACAATAAACCAATTGTTAATATTAAAGACACTAGAAACAGTTTTCATCATGTTATCCAGAGCAACTGGAACAAAAATAATTAATGTAACATTCTGCTGACATAAAAAAAAAAAAAAATGTTAATACATTTTTTAAGAGATTTGGTTGCATGAAAGGCATTTCTAAGTACCTGGGGTTACTTCCGGACCAAAAAAGCCAGGCACAAAGTAGCCCCGAAAAACTAGTTTATGAACACAATCATTTTCTGTCAAGATAAAAATTTAAAGGAAAAACTATGATCACACATAGATTGTAGGTTACTAAAGGCAATATTTTGACACTTACGTTATTTGTATCTTTTATTCAGATTGTTTCATGATAGAAAGTTTGGGGAGTTAAAATCTACACACGAAAACAGTTTTTTACAAACACATCCAGTGTTTCCACCAACAAAAATTTAAATTACACCAAACGATTCAAATATCCTATAGTAGGGTATAAAATATTTTTCAATGGCATAAACTCCGAATTATCTTATATTGTTTCTTCAATACAAAGAACAAAATTTTTTTATGGGATGGACCAAAGTATGGTTGACGGTAAAGTAAATTTTACTGTTCGAATCGATATGCAAAAAGTAAAATCGCATTTTTGAAGCTACATTATTAAAAGCTAACGTGGGTTGCAACGCTTGAAATATATGCCAATACAAACGCCTAATTTTATTTATTTATTTATTTATTTATTTTTGGAAGAAAACTATGGACTGGAATAAAATGCATTTGAAGGTATTTATAATATCAATCTTTAACATTATTAACATACACAGATTGAATTTGACCAATCTTTCAAACGAAACACTGTGATATAAGGGTCCATGTGGATCTTAAAACACTTTAGGAACCTTGTGTTATCTCTAAACGTTTTCGAGTTTTGCTGAATAGCAGAACACGAGTCAAAAATGAGTCAAAACTGAAAAACTCAAAATGTGTTATTCTTCAGTAAAACGCACATGCAAAATAAGCACATATTTTCAAAGAACAGAAAAACCCCATAAAATAACACTTTTTTATAAGAATGTTATGATTGAACGGTGAGGTATAAGCTCTGAAACGTTGCGAAGTGAAGAGTAAATTGTTGCCACTTTCTATAAACGGTAATTCCACAAAACAATTCTATCCAGAATAGGTTAAATGTAACAGACATTTCTACTCTACCTACATTAGAATGATCCAATTGTAAATTGTAATGGTGTTTCAGTTCAGGAGAAATTTAGACTTTTGTTTAGAATGCATCACTGAAATCCACATTCGTTGAGAAAGAATGACTACGTTTCATTCAAATACGTAGCAAGTACATAGAAAAATTATACTTACATACATATATAACACCTGATTTATCACATCGCTGAACGAAGCGTAGAACCAACAATGTAAAAAATGTCCAAGCCGGGAATCGAACCCGGAACCTTTGGAATAGCTCTCCAAGTGCTCTACCATTTAAGCTATGAGAACAATGCCCAGCTTAGCATTTTTCACATATGTTGGTAAGGCTGAAACTGCAGCACAAGATGAAATAGTCTTCATGAGCACACAATCCGGCGGCGAAACATGAGACACAAACAAACCCATCATCGGTGAACAAATATATAAAGTTAATTAATTTTTCAATTAATTTTCAGCGGTTAAATTAAGCTCGAAATTATTCAATATATAACAAGTGATTTATCACATTGACAACGAGACGTAGAACCAACAATGGGAAAAACCTCCAACCCGGGAATCGAACCCGGGGCCCTTGGAATAGCGCTCCAAATGCTCTACTATTTAAGCTACGAGGACGATGTCCAGCTTAGCATTTCCCAAATATGTTGGTAAGGCTGAAACTGCACACAAGATGGAATAGTCTTCATGAGCACACAAATATATATGTGTTCACCGATGCTGGGTTTGCTTGTGTCTCATGTTTCGCCACAGAATTGTGTGCTCATGAAGACTATTCCCTATTGTGCTGAAGTTGCAGCCTTATCAACATATTTGGGAAATGCTAAGTTGGGCATCGTCCTCGTAGCTTGAATGGTAGAGTACATGGAGCGCTATTCCTAGGGTTCCTGGCCGATTACCGACGTGGACATTTCTCACATTGTTGGTTCTACACTTTGTTAGTAATGTGATATAGTGCGTCCCAAAAGTATATGGACATGCGATTTTTTGAAATGTAGTTCAAAAAATGAAGCCATAATCACGAAAAAAATAATAAGCATATGTAATCATAATACAAGTTTGTGACAACAAAGAAATACAGTATAGGTTTTACAGAATTTTTGTAAAAAAAACAAAAATCAAAATAGGCTGTCCCAAAAATATATGGACTTTTCGAGAATTTTGCATTTAAATTCAAATTTTCGATCCGTTCCTTTGAATTATCATGAAAATCTTTTCAAGTATGGTCCAAAATAATGTTTTTAGAATGTGTGGCTGTAAAGAGACCCAATTCTGCTCTACTTGTTGCTTTAAAACCTGATAGTAGAAAACTGACGACCATGAGCATACAAATCTCGTGCAAGTACTCCCCAAAGGTTTTCATATGGATTTAGGTCTGGGCTGTTGGCTGGCCAGTCTATAACAGTCAGTTGATTCTGCGTAAACCAATCTGTTGTTGAGTGGCAGGTGTGAATCGACGCATTGTTCTCTTGGAATTTTCAAGTTTTCCCTTCCTAAAATGTTTCCAAATGGAAGTAGATTGCTTTAAAGGACATTTATTAATCCTCAGAGCACTGTTGACCATTAAGAAAAGCAATATCCGTTGTTCCATTGAAACAAATCGCGCCCCACACGATGAGATAATCCCCTCCTTGTTGTCGAATAAAGAACACCCGAGATTCAAGTCGCAGATCATGCCGATGTATACCCAGCCACCAGGGCCATCCAAATTGGATTTGTTTTCGCCACTGAAGAAATACTTAACAATTCATATTCCCAAGACGTGCGTTTTTTAGTTCAAAGAACGCGTGCATTTCTATGGTGCACTTTCAACATAGATTCCGCTCACGTTCTGCGATATTTATGGATTTTTTATACCTGTATGCAACAGTGAACAATAGATCTCGTAATAGGAAAGTCTTCGAAATTTCACAAACAAACTTCTTTTGGATTGAAACTGCTCGAAAAATCTCTCTGGCTTGTCACAGAGTTCTTTTTTTTGGTCGACCTGAACGTTGTTTCGCAATCGCATTGTCACTTTTCGATAAAATTTCATAAATTCCGTATCTGTTACTCTTTATGTGTTTAGCAATATCAGAAAGTTTAACATTTGAGTCTTTAAACGCGAAATTTTAGCTATATCGGCACCAGAGAATTGAATGTTGCGAGGCATTTTTCCACTATTCTATAATTGAAGAGTGAGCAGTGATTTCATATTTCGCAGTGGGTACTTCACATGTACAGAACGCAGAAAATACAATTTCTTTTGATACGCTGGAAATAAAAGCAATTCCCTTCATTGTCCATATATTTTTGGGACAGCTTATTTTAAATTTTATTTTTTTACAAAAATTCTGTAATATAAATACTGTATTTCGTTGTTGTAACAAACATAAATTATGATTCCATATGTTTTTATTTTTTTTCGTGATTATGGCTTCATATTTTGAGCTGTTCTTTCAAAAAATCGCTTGTCCACATACTTATGAGACGCACTATAAATCACGTGTTATACAGGGTGTGCGGTCTCAACGGTGTCCAATGGCTAATTCCTAAACCGTTAGTCATAGACATATAGTTCCAATTGCAAAAATGTTTTAAATGAGGTAAAGAAGTATTTTTAGAGCGATTTCGGTCAAGAAAAACATTTATTAAAAAATTACGAAATTTAAATTTTTATACGGACCCCAGGTCCTATAAGTGATATTTAGTAAAAGTATCCTATTGCACTGACAAGTAAGACAAAAAAAGTCCCATTCCTCTGCGATTAAAACTGACCGTGTAACATTAAACATTGAGAGTAAATTAACAATACAAATATATTTTGAGATTTTTGTTCATTCTGACATATTAAAACAAAATATACAACTTGTACTAAAAATATAAGTAAAAAAAAAATAGCAGAAATTTTGTTAATTGATTATAAAAGCAACAGTCACAACTCTTTAGAAAATGATACATAGTTAGATTACCTAATCTAAAACTTAATAAATATTAAGGTTATCTTAAAACGTGCTCGAAGTGACGTCCCTTCGGCTACAATGCAGAAACGTACACGTGAAATAAATTCTTCTTCTACTTTTTTCAACATTTTAGGTGTTACAGATCTGCACGCCATAGCAATACATTTCCACAAATCTGCTCGACTAGTGGATTCTCATTCATATACCTTATTTTTCAGAAAACCCCAAAGAAAAAAATCTAAAAGATTCAAATCTGGCAACACGGGAGGCCACGTTACACGACCTCCATATCCGATAATATTATTTCCAAAAGTACTGGTTTGATTTTGGTCTCTAAAATATTTTTTCAAACAAGTTTTTATAGAGAACTAAAAAGTTGAATTTGAAAAAAGCATAATATTATCAAAATGTATAATAAACAGTCCCTGCTCATACATCGTAATGTATCTGACTTCTTTTGTGTGGCACTGTATAAAAAATATAAAGGCAACGCACTTTCATTTGGAAAAATTACATTGTGAACCTCTATGCCTTACATAAATGTTACCGATTTTGATTTTAAAATTTTTGTTTGTAGGCAATAATGTATACAAAATTTTTGGAGTAGTCCTGTAAAATAAATATAAATGGTACGTACCTAAAATCATAATATTACATTGTCATTGGATTTACATAATTATGCAAAATTTAATCTTGATCGGATATTTGGAAGTGAGTTAAAATTAGAATACAAATTTTGAATTAGGAAGACATACATACGAACGTCGTAAGTTAAAAGCTTATAAGAGTAATACAACTTTTTAAAATAAAATCATCAAAAGAAATACACTCATTTCCTTACAAAAAAAATGTCAAATTTCAATTGAGGACATCAGTTTCGAAACTCGCCTTATCTGAAATTTAAAAAATCGTGTTTCTCTATCAATCTATTCTATTGGTATAACTGTACCAGTCAAACACTACAATCTCCAAATTTTCAATGAATACCAATAGGCACATTTAAAGGTTTTATGCGATTTCCCAAAATTTGATTTTCTCGATAAGGCGAGTTTTGAAACTCACTTCTTCAATTATTTTAACCAATCTGAAAGTTAATTATTAAAAATTAACACTACAGTAATATTTATAGGGGGCAGCACCTTCAGTTAAATCGCTTTAAAAATACTTCTTTACATTATTTAAAACCTTTTTGTAATTGGAACTATATGTCTTTCACTAACGGTTTAGGAATTAGCCATTGAACATCGTTTGGAGTGGACACTAGGGTGGAGTGAAAAAAACGGAAGTTGGAATTTTGATTTCGGATAGCAGCCAAAAGTTGCCTTTTAGTACTTCTAATAAACGTGCAAAATTTCAGTAATTTTGAAAAACTCCTTCAGGGTTCTACCACAACCTTTATATTTTCATTGTTTAGTACAATAGGTTCTTACCATTAATTGTGCATTTACAACGTTTTTTTGGTAATCACGTTGAACAGTTTTAAATTTAAAATGTTTAGTGTAACTTCCTATATAATATTTAAACTTTAAGTCATTATTTTAAAATATTTGAAACGTTTTATTGAGTTTTACACATTGTTTGTTCTCATTTTTAGAGTCAAAAGGAGTGCGAGTGGACGGAAATTGATGTTTACTATTACTAGAAGTGCAGTGGAATGCGCCCCATTTTGTACTCCTTCAAAACTATATGAAGTTGTATTGAAAACAATATCAGATGTTATAAAATATTACAAGACAATAATTAGAACACAGCATGAAAAGTGGAGTTCTTCTAATGTCAGAGGTAATTAAAATCCTCAGAGAAAAGATCGAAGAAATTTGGAAAAAACATCAAATTGTAGTTTCCCAGAGTCGTATTGATCTAATACTAAGCAACATTTTTTCTGAATACCAGAAACTTACTCGATTCCCCTAATCCAAAAGGAATGATAATTACATGAAGAAGGTTCAGATTTACAAAGCTGAAGCTGTACGTAAACTTCTAAATATTTCGGCGTGCAAATGCAAACCATTTCCAAAGTTTACCTGCAAAAAATCAAAGAATTTGCCTCTAAAAGAACGAGAATTACTTCTTGACCAAAGGGCAACAAGAAAGATGGTTATTGGCACGCTCGATAAAGCCAAGTAAATTTAAGCAAAGAGACGACATACAAACACAGGACTCGATGGGGGCTAGAAATGTATGTTCAAAGTCTACCGCTAATCAGGACAGTGCAGTTGTTATGTATTGTGACAGTAGTGATGAAGAAAGAAGTAGTAGCACTTCATTAGAATGTGAAGAATTAATGTCCGTATCACAAGCATCTAGCAGCAATCTCTAGCTTTCTTTTGTTCTCTGCGTACTTTGCGTCTGTCAATTATTTGTGATGAATCGTTGTCTGTTACAATGCCAACATCTTGTAGAATTGCAGAAGTTATTGCTGCCACTAATCTATCAGAAACTCCATACTGATCTGAGACCTTTGCAACCGTAGGTAGATGTGTTCTCATTTGTCTTTGTGACTCTTCCTTAGGAGTAGATGCTTGTTATATGGATATTAATGCTTCACACCCGGATGAAGTGCTACTACTTCTTTCTCCATCATCACTGTCACAATGCATAACAACTGTGCTGTCCTGATTAACTGCAGATTTTAAACTTCCCTTTCTAGACCCCATCGAGTCTTTGTTTCAATTTACTTGGCTTTATCGAGCGTGCCAATAACCATCTTTCTTGTTGCCTTTGGTCAAGAAGAAATTCTTGTTCTTTTAGAGGCACCTTCTTTGATTTTTCGCAGGTACACTTAGAAATTGTTTTGCATTTGCATGTTAATGTGTGCAAATGTCTAGAAGTTTATTTACAGCTTCAGCTTTGTAAATCTGAGCCTTCTTCATGTAATTATCATTTCTTTTGGATTAGGGGACTCGAATAAGTTTCTGGTATTCAGAAAAATTGTTGTCTAGTGTATCAATACGCCTTTGGAAAATTACAATAGTTGATGTTTTTTTTTTTTTCAAATTTCTTCTATCTTTTCTCTGAGGATTTTAATTACCTCTGGCTTTGGTGGATCTTCACCATTCCCGCTGTGCTTTAATTAATTGTCTTGTATGTAAGTAATATTTTATAAAGGCTGCTATTGTTTTCAAAACAACTTTATTTAGTTTTGAAGGTGCACCAAATAGGGGGCATTCCACTGAACTTCTTGCAGTGGTAAACTTTGATTTGCCTCCATTCGCACTGATTTTGACTCTAAAAATGAGAACGAACAATTTGTAAAACTCAATAAGACGTTTCAAAAAATTTAAAATAAATACTTAAAGTTTAAAAATTATAAAGGAAGTTACACTAAACATTTGAAATTAAAAAATGTTAAACGAGTTTACCAAAACACACTGTAAACGGGCAATTTAAGGTAAGAACCTATTGTATGAAACAATGAAAATGTAAAATTCTTGGTAGAGCCCTGAAGGAGTTTTACAAAATTACTGAAATTTTGCACGTTTATTAGAGGTACTAAAAGGCAACTTTTGACTGCTATCCGAAATCAAAATTCCAAATTTCGTTTTTTTCACTCCACCCTAGTGGACACCCTTTATAATACTTTAAGCACTTCGTGTACGACCCCTGAAAGCTCTGACCAACTCATCTGTTTTTGGTTACAGAAAAGTGGTTTAAGTCATAAAATTGAAAATGTCATAACTCGGTCAATTTTGGTGTTAGTTGAATGGGACTTTTTTTTTGCCGTACTTGTTAGAGAAATAGGAAAAGTTTACTAAATATCACTTATAGGACCAGAGGACCGTAAAAAAATTTAAATTTCGTAATTTTTAAATAAATGATTTTCTTGATCTAAATCGCTTTAAAAATACTTCTTTACCTCATTTAAAACATTTTTCTAATTGGAACTATATGTCTATGATTAACGGTTTAGGAATTAGCCATTCGACACCGTTGAGACCGGACACCCTGTATATTGAATAATTTCGAGCGTAATTTCACCGCTGATAATTAATTGAAAAATGAAATAAATTTATATACGTACATAAAAAATTTTACTAAAATCATTCCCTGGATCCATGTATGTCTTTTCCGTAGTTAAAAACAGTAGGGTTAATAAGTATAAATATTTTGATAAGTAATAATTTTTGTTCTTGTTATGGAAATGGTTCAGGTAGAATAGATATTTTGGTTTCGTTTCGATTTATACTCAAGAAATCATAATGGTCTGAATGTTTTCGAAACTATAATTTCAACCAAACATTAAAAAATGTACCCTAATCTAAAAATAGTAAACTAATAGAAAATATCACAGCAAATTATCAAATTATTATTACATTTAATCTCTGGAATTTTCATTAATTTATCCAATATCTTGTTTTTATACAAAAAGTTAAATATTCACATTCAAATAACTTCTATAGAATTTTTAATGCTTATTGCACGCCACATAATAAAAACATCCTAATCTTGATCTGAAAGGCAATAAACTTTAGTTTTCCGGTTTGTGCTTGGAGTATAAGTATGTTAAGATGCGTGTGGATTCCTACGTCTTACAAGGGAACCACTTTTGGTACTGCTCGCACCTATCATTGAGAACTGGTGCATTTTAAAGCCCTATATTAGGGAGTTTGAGAATCGATGGAAGTTTTCTGTTAAAATCATATATATATATATATATTGTACAGCTGCATAACATTCTAAAAATGCAAATTTTGAAACTACTTATCGGGCTATTAATATAGATTTTTTTTAAAGAAAATAATTTAAAAATACAAATTAATCAATAATAAGTATAAAATATTGAAAAAAGTTTCAAAATTCCTTCAAGAACATACGAAATTGATTTTAAAAAATTACAACATTATATTCATATTTTTGGCGGGAGAAAAGTTGGCGTTTTTTAAGTAGAGCCCAAATGTCTATAAAATCTATCCAAATGTCATAGCTGCTTATCGTGTGTGAGTGAGCACGGCTGTGGTTTGGACTTCTCTAGAAATTGTAGCGTCATATTTGGCGACTTAACTCATTTTTGGCATGAAATAAATAGAAATCCAATAATAAAAGAATTAAAAGTATAATATATATATGTATATATATAATATGATTTTAACAGAGAAATTTTATCTGTTATCTAACTGTTATGTGTAGAGCTACAAAATGCACCTGGTCTCGATGGTATGAGCTAGCAGCATCAAAAGTGTCCACCTTGTTAATTAAAAAATCGTTTTATATCTTAGTCCTCTATCTTCGTAAGTTTAGTTAAAAAAATTAAAAAAATATGTATACTAAAATGCATTTGCTATGTCCATTTTAACATGCATCGTAGAAAAATAAACGAAGGATAGGAAGAATAGATATCGATAATTTAAATGACTTAATATTATAATAATTTTAATTTTGTAAATTTAATTAAAATATTAGTTTTTCGGAGTCTATTCCGTAGCAGACAGAAAAATCCGATTGAATTCCAGAAATGAAAGAAAATTTAGCTTATATTCCGATTCAGTACTATGAATATGACGATTTAGTTCGAATTTTTGTTCCAAATGAAATGACCATGTGTACCAATTTTAGATTTTGTTCCGATTCGATGCCTGTTGATATATATAAGTATGTGTTATTTTATTCATAACTAGCAATCAATTATTCAAACAAAACAATCACCGCAACATGCAACAATTTAGAAACCAGCGATGTTCCAAAAAGTACCGGTAGGGTAAAACATGAAATTGATGGAAATGGTTTGGAATGATGTTTCTATAAAATGGGTAAAGATACACATAAATGGGAAACGTGAAAATTTGACTGAAATTTTATCTCTTTTATCATCCTCGGCAAACTATCAGTGTTTTAGATGTAGAACTGAATGTAATAACAATAATTAAATCATACATTGAAACATTCTTAAAGAATGTACACTAAACGAAAAGTGCTATCAAAATACGTAAAATTTACAGGCAGCAAGTTTACGAATACCCCCTGTTATTTGAAAAAGTTTTTTTTATTATTTATTAGAATATATATATATATATATATATATATTTCTGAAGAGTCTGCTGCGAAATTTCGTAAAGTGTAAGACTTATCGCAGAGATTTAGAGGTAATGTGGATGCGAAGAGAGGAGTAACTGTGGCTTTGACTGTTCAGGGTTTGCATGGACGATTGTTTGGGGTTTCATGTTCAGTTGTTGGTTTTCGATGGGTCTAGGCAGCTCATTCGATTTGTTAGTTTTTTCTTTTTGGTCTTGACAGGTTGTTTGGGGAGCGTTGTGCACATAAAAACTGGTTTTAACCCCGCATTTGCATGTCGCAAGTGCATGCCGCCTGTCTCCATGGATTCAATTTCTTCTGGCTTTAGTTTGAATGTTTTTAAAATTTGCCGTTTTTAAAGTATGTTGTTTTTGAAGTTAGTTGTTTTTAGTTATTTTGTTGTTGTCATTTGGTTTAGTTTATTTATTGTTGGATCAGTTCCGTAGTTTCGAATTTTTGGTTTGGTTTTTGGATATATATATATATATATTTGAAGAAACTTCTGTTCTGAAATAAATTAACGCACAATCATAGACGTATTGACAACATACGAAAGAAAGGAGTAATTAAATCTCTTCCTCTATGATTTAATATATAATTATATATTTTGATAAATTCTAATGTTATGAATACATATCTTAGGTTTGTTCATTTGTTCATTATATTTTGGAAATAATGTTTGACAAATATGAACTGAATACATCTATTTCATAATGCAGCAATTTAATTACCATACCTTAAAAATAATCTTAAACGATAAATTGTATCAACACAACAAATTGATCTTACATCGTGTTAAAGAGACCGTAAAAAAAATTCTTTTGAAACATTCTAAGCACCAAAGATACTCAGAATTTATCTTATGTCTGGGATATCACGTTTTAAGTATGGTAAACTCATCAATCTTAATGAATAGAAAAGCTTTGACCTAACAGAATATTATTTTTATGAAGAAAATATTTTAATCACGGGAAATAAATAAAAAATATTGTACAACATTATATGTAATAAACTTGATTTCTTTCGGATAATCATATGTGAAAAGCATGCTATATGCAAACTGATATTTCGAAACAAATGTTGCAAAGAAAACTTACATACAGTAAAATTTCGAAAGCAGTCTTGCAAATAATTAACATGATTTAAATTTATTAATTTAATATTAATGTAATGCGCTTATAAAAACAAATAAAGAATTCAATGATATATTTTATGTATTTCATTAAAATTTTAAACTAAAACAGCTAGACTACGCTATATGTCCATTTCCCAACACAGACGGAGATAGAATTACACATACTACTCCCCCCACCCCCCAATGGTTACATTCTTAAGGGTATTTCGATTTTATGCACGCTTTTCCAGCTGCATGGGAAAAAAAGAAAAAAAAGTAAGAATCTTCATTTTCTCTTTCCTGAAAAATAGTATTTTTGAGGTTTATATTTTTTCTTGATGAGCGGTGTATTATGTATTTACGGTTCTTTCTATTCTAAAAAATGTAACAAATGCTGTCACCGCTGCCGCATTAAAGGAATTTATTTCCTTTGACCGGATGTCTTTCAAATCGTTGACGAACCCGCTATTGCAGACAATTTTTAATTCGAAGAATTATTTTAAGAGATGCTCAATGCTAAATTTCGTCAAAATAGTTCCGTTAAAAAAAATTTATAGGAACAAAAACTATGCATAGGAATTCAGTAACTTTTTCTAACGATATAAATTACAAGCTTATGATTTGCAGACTGCATATATATATAAATTTGATTGTTTTTTTTTAGGTTTTTTTTAATTTTGTATTCAAATTTTCATCATTTCAATAGATTTTTTTTCACGTTTAGAAAAAGTCATTTATTTAAATTGTTGTCAATTTTAAAAACAATTCAAATGATACTTTTTCCTTTCAATTAAATATGTATTTGCACGTGAGTCTTAAAAAGGAAGGAAAACTTTAAAATAGGAATTGAATGATCAATACAGAAAAATATTGAAATTTTCGGTCATAGAATTTGTATTTATACGTGAATATTAAAAAGAAAGAAAATTAAAAAAAAATAAGTTTAATATGTGGTAAAAGCAGTAAATGAGGGTAAATTACATCATGTATAAAATGGTCAAAAAATAGTATTGCCAAACAGTTTAAATTGAAAATATAGTTACACGAGAGATTTATTTCGTATTTTGAGATGATCTTTTATACTATTGTTGCCAATTATAAGAAAGCGCAAATAAATTTCCTTTTTAACAACAAAAGTATTTTGGCAAGAATATTAAATATATAAATAAAAATTTGTTGATAATTACGTCAGATTAAAAAAAAAATACATTTAAAATGTCTTATTTAAGAATTCTCATAGCGTTGTTAAAAAATTTCGAGAGCAAATACTGCGTTTGAATACTTCATTTTATATAAGCTGATTTTCAAATGGTGTTTACTGATCTTATTTAATCAATCACGAAAACATCCACTAAATTTCTCAGCAGCGGGTGAATCTGCCTTAAAATCTCTCAGTGAAGTTGAAATGAATGGAAACCTGTTTACATGGAGATCGCCACTTGTTTTTATAATTATAATTCAATCTCCCGTAATCTTTTAACAGTGGATAACGATTAACGAACGGATTAACGAACTATAATTGTAAGAACTTCATTTTTAATATTAAAGAGGCCATTGTGATCTGTAATAACAGGAATTAATTGAAAAGCAATTGGAGTATAATTATTTTAGTAAGGGCACGGCGAGACGTACAGACGGACAGAGAAATGAAATTCATAAACATTTTAAACAATACATTGGAAAGTGTTAACAAGATTGAGAAGAAAGAAAATATTTAAAACATTCAGAAGTTATTTGGAAAATGCATAATCCATTTAAAAATTCAATTTCAGCAACTGCTATCTATAGTTGAAAAAATGCCTGAAATATTTTGTTCAGTCCAATAGATGAACTATAGATCTGTATATGTACTACTTTGTTTGCAAAATTTGGTTCGGTTAGAAATAGCATAAAAAATATTCATTAAGTAATATCCGTCAATAAACGGAAATACACTCGAATTGCTTTATGCATATTATCTAAAGATTTTATACACACTGACAATATGGAAAAATTGTTAAATATAATAAAATTGAAAGAAAAAAAAAAGATTTAAAAAATGAGAGCTATGCAAAAAATAAACTTTAATATGGCATAAAAATATGAATTTTCTTTTAATTAAATCCACCGGAAAATAAAATATAATAAAAATTCAAAATTTCAACTTCAGTCGCAGAGAATAGAACCCAATAAACTTTCGCTTTCGAGACCAACACTCTACCACCTGAAAATAAGAATTTAAAAAATCCACAGAAATTGTTTCATTCATTTAAATAAAGTAATAAGACTTTTTCAAAATTTAATGGTTTGTCGTGTGACATGAGGTGGTCAGATGTTAGTATACAAATTTTCAAGCACCAAACATATACAGCTTCTGTGTATGAGCTCTGTGATAGACAGACAGAAGGGTGAGACGAACAGTGTTTCGTCATATGAGTGAAACCCTAAAAAGACAATCTTTTATAACTATTTACTATTTATCTCAAAAATCACGCCTAATTTCTTCCCTGCAATTCATGAATTTTTAAAATATTTCAGTTACAATACAATAATTTGGAGTGGGTCTCGATTACTGAAAATTCATCGTTTGATTTACGCTTGTTGAAAAGCGTGAACTACTGATTCCATTAGAAAAAATAGTAACTTTTGTTGTTTTCTTTAAGATAGGGCAGTAGTATATAAAAGGTATTTAAACTATTGTTCCGGAATTTTTACATTATTTTCTTTATGTATTCTTTAATTCAGTTAATACTGAACAGTCAAATAACAAAAGTATAAAAAAATTAAACTATTCATTTCTATTTATAAATATAACTTTTTAAAGGTTTGAAATATTATGTTGTAGTTTCAGAGCCACTTGGCATATTTGATCGACATTGGTTTCACGCATAAATAACTCCGTCGTTCTTGTAACCAGAAAATATATATAACCATACAGATTGTTTTAACAGTTTAGAACCTGCTGCCGGATAAAGGAAAATTGTCTTAAAATTATTTTTTAATTTGGAAAAAAATAAAATTTTTAAAATATTGTACCTTTAAGTCCTGTATCTTTAACAGACGCCTACGTACAAATGTTTTTTGTAATTCTAACATAACAGAAAATGACAGAAAATCTATTACAAAATTCCTCTTTACATACAACCAAGTTAATCTAAATAAATAAAGATTAAAAATAGAAATGTCAAACACAGAAAAATCACTGCACTCCGTGTATTATAATTGATAGTGAGAGGGCGCTGCAAATGCTCTGGACTGCAAGGTGCGCGGGCGAGAATTCCTGCCAGATGATGATGTGTTTTAGACGTAAGAGCAGTGCATCAACCACAGCCAGTCCCATTTGAATCTTTTTGTAAATAAATATTTTGTTAAGTTTGGAAATCTGGATAATCCATCGAGTACAATGCAATTAATTTAGTATTTTTAAGTATTTATACAGTTCACATTCCGACAAAAATTAGAGCTATCACGGACAAAGTTTTTGGCCCTCCGAGCCGCAGCGTTAATTTACAACACTGTTTGAAGAATCAACGCCCTAGTATATTTTCGAATAACCTAGTTATAGAATTTATAGATATATAATCTATGTTACTACTCCAATGCTTTCAGGAACTGTGGTCCTGAATCGGAAGCGAGGAAACATACGTGACCAGGTTACAAGAATATCAAATGCAATGAAATCGACACTCGGACATAAAGAATGGGATTTAAAATTAAATTCTATTCAGATGTTAAAAAAGAAGACTGATGAGTTACGGAACGAAGCATACTCGAAAATTTCTGATGAGGATTTAGGGGATTTTGAAAATTCCTTGACCGAAATCGAAGAACAACTAGAAGCTATCGAAGTAAATCTTCTTGATTTAATAAAGCCTAGTATTTCTAATCTTGAAAGTAAAAATAATAGTAATAATAGAGGCAGTTCTAATGAGGCAAAAATTAAATTGCCGTCAATTAATCTACCCCAATTTTCGGGTCGTTACACAGAGTGGATGAGTTTTAAGTTACAAATCATCACTTTAATTGATAATAACATTGAGCTAAATGATGCGCAAAAGCTGTATCATTTACAATCAGATCAGCATTAACTAGCCCTGTGAAACAATTACAAAATATTGATGATTCTTATGCTTCCTTATTCAAAGCTTTAAAAAAACGATTTGAAAACAAAAGGTTATTAGTGAATAGTCATGTTTCAGAGTTATTGAGTAACACCAAAATAAAAATTGAAAACGCGAAAGAAATACGCAATCTGGTAGATAATTTGTTGCGTCACTTAAGAGCTTTGAAACAGTTAGGACTGGAATATAACAATTTATCGGAATCCATTTTAATATATTTTGTTTTACAAATAATTGATGATGAGTTAAGAAAAGAGTTTGAAATGTCTCTTAATTGTAATGAATTGCCTGAATGGAATATGTTTATTGATTTTTTACTGAAAAGAGCTCAAGCTTTAGAAAATTTACAAAAAAAAAACATCGTTACGAAACCTACGTTTGAAATTACCCATAAGCAAAAAAGTTCCGTTTTACAAAATGACAAACTTCACTGCGCATTCTGTAAACAACCTCATTTGATTTTTTGAGGTCAAAAATGTTTAGATTTATAGGTTCAAGAGAGATTGAATCAAACAGGAAAATTACAGTTATGTTATAATTATTTATCTAATCATAACGTTGATCGATGTAATAAATTAAACAATAAATGCGAAATCTGTTTCTCTAATCACCACAGCTCACTCATTGTGCTAATGTTTCGAAATCTTCTTATGAAAATAAACAAAGTAATAATATTATGAATCAACCTCAGATGAAAAATGAAGATAACGTAAATACGAATTCAGTGGAAATTATCTCAAATGCAAAGACCTTGAGCTGTCAAAATAATTACGATCAGAATCTGTCAGGCGCCAGCTATAATGCTTTAATTTCGACAGTTGTGGTTTATTTAAGAGGAAGTAATGATTTTTTTTCTTTTATTGCAATATTGGATACAGCCAGTAAAGTAATATATCCTTAATTACTTTTTCTGCAGCAGATATCCTGGGATTAGAAAAATACAATGTAAAGTCAGTGATTTCCGGATTAAATTGTGCAGTCTGTAAATTTGAAAACAGAATACATGTCGAAATGTCAAATAAAGAAAGATCATTAAAAATATCCTCTAACATGTTTTTAGTTCCTAAAATAACGGATTTAAATCTTATGAGTGCCGTAAATAGTTCTAATCTGCACCTACCACAGAATTTAATGTATGCGAATCCAAGATTTTTTTAACCTCAGCGAATTCTGGTGCTATTGGGGAAGATGTATATTATGAAGATCAAATAAAAATTCCTGATGCTTCTATAATTTTACAAAACTCTCACTTAGGATGGGTTGCAGGTGGAGTTATACATGATAAAAATGGAACTAAATATAATTGCCATTTATAAGAAAATCAACATGAAACAGATTTGAAGGCCTTTTGGGATTTAGAGACATTAGGAATTAGGGATGACCCAGATAATGTAAAAAATGAACATATCCGGATTTCGGGAAAAGGTGAAGTTTACAAATAACAGATATGAAATCTGTCTCCCATGGAAACGGGATTGGATACAACTAGACAATAATTAAAAGATAGCTGAAACACGGCTTGATACTCTCGTAAAAAGAAGGACAACAAGTTTATATGAAAATTATCGTAAAATTTTAGATGAATATTTAGAAATAAAAATTGTTGTAATTGTTCCTGAGTCATAAGAAATTTCTAACAACCCAATTTTTTATTTACTCCACTATACGGTATTTAAACAAGACAGTGTTTACAGAAAATGTCGCATTGTTTTTGATGAGAGTTCCCATGAAGCGGGACAGTTATCACTAAATGACTGTTTGGACGCAGGCACTACTAGTTCCAGATCACTACTAGTTCCAGATCAGGAAATCTATATATATTAACTGAAAAGAGACATAGTGAACAATATTAATGATTTTACCACTTCATCTATTACCAACGACATTTCTATAATTTAACAAACTTTTTCATTAACTAATAACTTTGTGAAATTAACACACATAATTAGATTTATTTTTAGATTTTAAAATAACTGTCGCAATCCTTAGAAAAAAAGAAGATCATTAAGCCTTGACGAGGTGAGACAAGCAGAATTATTTTTAATTCGGTCATCACAAAAAGGTGAGTTTCGGGAAGAAACAAAATGTCTCGAAAAAGGTAAACTTATTCAGCAGAAAAGTAGATTATCTTCTTTAAATGTATTCCTAGGAAATGAAGAGTAAATTAGAGTTGGTGGCCGTTTATCGCATGCCAATTTGCCGCTTAACTCTAAATTTCCAATTGTGTTGCCTACCAATCATAAGTTAACGGATATTATCTTAAATTATTTCCATTTGAAGTATTTTCCTTTAGGCCCACAAGCCTTCTTTTCCCATGTTAGACAGAAGTTTTGGCCACTTAATGGCAGGAATAATTGCCGGAAAATTGTCCACAAATGTGTAACATGTTCCAAGAATAAGCCTGTTGTCAGCTCCCAGTTGATCGCCGATCTGCCAAGGGAACGTGCGACACCAAATTTTGTATTTTCTATGACAGGCCTGAATTAATGTTTGCCATTTTCTATTAAATTTAAAAATCAAAGGTATTGAATGAAGTTTGTGTAGTAGTGTATATATGTTTATGCACCAAAGCAATAGACCTGGACTTTGTTTCAGATCTCACAACTCAGAATTTTATAGCTAGTCTAAAACGTTTCTTTGGCAGAAGAGGGAAATGTGCAAAAATCCTATCAGATAATTCAAAAACGTTCATCGTAGCTGACATCAAGTAGAAAAAATTTCATAAACTGGTTAGTTTTCCAGATGAGGAATTGTGTATCTTTTTAACACAGGAAGGTATGAAATGGGAATTTATTCCCCCCAAATCTACGAATTTGGATGGCATCCGGAAAGCGGCAGTAAAATAATTCAAGTTTCACTTGAAAAGAGTAATAGGCGATCAAAAATTAAATTTAGAAGAATTTCTAACGATACTAGCGGAAATCGAAGGAGTTTTGAACTCCCGCCCCCTTACCCCACTATCCCCACATATTGTTATAAACAAATATGTTCAACTGCTTTCGAAAATTAAGTCTGGACGGTGGGCATGATAGCGCCTTGTAAAATTACGTGAAACACACACACACAAAAAAAAAAATTCTCGTAAACTTCATGAGTATAGCTTCTAGTTAAATTAAAGGAACCCATGAATTTGTTTAAAAAATCCTTGCCGGCCCGGCCTACAGGCGGAGGTAGATTTCGAAGTTACGTATACTAATTTCACAAACAAAAACCAAATCACGATTAGAGATAAGCCCACTTTAACAGTATTATCTGGTCGCTTTTGACGAGTTTTTATTCCATTTTTATATAATAACTGGTTTTATCACAATCATGTTAGGGCGGTATTCGAAAAAAAATTTTTTAATGCTCAACAACTCTAAATTTTCTGCCATAACTCCAGATTCATTTTTAATAGGAAAAACATGAAACTTGTTGACGTGATTTTTGAAGAGATTTATAAGCGACCTGTGTTTTTAATTTTCGGTCAATTAATTAAAACTTGATATATAAACAATTATTTTCTCAGTAAGACAATATTTTTCGTTTCTAATACAATCTCTTCGAGAAATTCCGTTCAAAATGCCCACTTTGACATCATTTTTTGAAATATATTCTGCCTCTGTCAAAAAATCGATCATTACGGTACATTATACAGTTTCTGAATAAGCGAATCTACCAATTGGGTGCGTTTGAAAGCAAAAATGAATTTAAAAATGAGTCAGAAAATAAGCAGTTTGGATTTGAATACTCCCTTAATACGATGATTTTTCCAACACAATCCGCTTCGGGAAATTCGGTTCAAAAGGCCCACTTTGACAGCATGTTTTAAAATATATTCTGCCTCTATCAAAAAATTGACCATTGCAGTTCATTATATAGTTTCTGAGTAAGAAAAGGTACCAATTGGAAGCCTTTGAGAGCAAAAATGAATTGTAAAATGAGTCAGAAAATACGCAGTTTGGATTTGAATACACCCTTACTTAGATGATTTTTTCCTTCAACCGCTATGTATTTTTAATTTGTTTAATTATGATAAATTCATGGGTATTTTATATCTTTTGAATTGACGGAGTTATTGATTTTTTTCTTCTTCAAACGCCCTTTTGTTTAGGTTTTTAATTTTTTTTGCGGTACGAATTGGTCCTATCAAAAACTTGTGAATATAAAAGTTGTCGATAATGTTAAGAAGATTCATGGTAAAATTAATTGGATTTGATATCTTGACAATTGACGAAGTTATGATTTTTTTTCCCCAAAAAACCCAATTTTTTGCGACCCTTGAGCCCATTTTTAACTTTATGAAAAATCTGTGATACATAAATTTTTGGCCCTTTTTTTAGAAGTAATAAAATCTTTAAACTGATTCGATATGTACAAAAATTAAGAAGTTATGGGGGGGGGGGGTTCGGTTTTCACAAAACCCCTCCCTATTTCCATCCCCTTGGTCCGATTTTGCCGATTAACGAACTTGACAGAAATTTTATGCCCTTGATTTTATGTATCAGTTTGGAAGAGATTGGTGCAGAATTGTGGAACTTATCGTGTCCAGAAGAAAGTGATATATATAGATACATACATACATACAAAGTTTTTTACTCAGGTGGTTTTGGGCTCTTGGGGTCATGATCGGTGTAGATCTGCAAAAATATTTCAGAAATTTTAACATAGGAATGACGCCAATAGGTAGTATTTCATACGAAATCTACCTAAAAAGTCATGTAATTGCTGATTAAAAAAAATATTTTTGTTAAAAAAATTCGTTCTTATTTGTTAATAACTTTTAAAAATAATTTTAGTATATCTTTAATTCATATCGAAAGTAATTAAACAAGATTTAATGAAAAAAAACATCAAGATGATCCATTGAGAATTTTGATGATTTTTTTTTTTTTTAAATCTTGCCCACCGTTTCAAAAAATGTGGTTAAACATATTTGTTTACAACTTAGAGTAGAATCAACAAAATCTAATTAAAAAAATTCTTGTGAATACCTTAAGATATGTATAATAAACTGTTAAAAATTCAAAAAGATCCATCGTGCAGTTTCCTTTAAAAAAAAAATCATAAAAAGTGCTTTTTTTTGGCCTCCTAATGTAGAAGGTCCCCTTAACTAGAGCTGATTATGCCAGTTGTAAATTTCCAAAAGGATGAAAAAAGTCCGGGCCATGATTCGAACCAGAGATTTCTTGGCTGAAGCCGCCAATGTCTAGCAATTGAGCCATCTCAAACGAATCTGGAAGACTAATTAACCTAGATAATCCTTTAACGATCGCAGCATCTGGTCTGAATCAGTTCATCACAATAAATCGTAGGTTTTCTTTTATGGAACTTCAGTAAGCGCTGCATGCGTAATCGTGTTAAATTAATTTTTAACACAACTATTATATTGGTAAATAAAAAGTTGTTGGTACACCATTGGCGGCTTCTTTCAAGACATGCCTGGTTGTAATCCTTGCCCGGAATCTTTTCACCCATTTGGAAATTTACAACTGATATGACTCATTTACCAATTGAATAATTGCGTTAAAGTTTAATCTAATATTGAAGATGATTAGTTTATTTTCAAAAACTTCCAAAGGGGCGCCACAAATTAATGATTTGTTCTATTTATGTTATGCTTATATCTATAGTTTAAGTGTGCAGAGTTCAATGGGACATAAAATTTATAATCCTTATGACAGGAATATATTGTCATTCAATTTCGGTTATGATTAAAGAGGAAATGCCAAAATGATTTGTTCGAAATATGCGGTGCCTATATCGCAAATTTGACTGCTACTCGACCATTTGGAAATTTACAACTGACTTGATTCATTTACCAATTAAATAATTGTGTTAAAAGTTTATCTAATACTGGATTATTTTATCAAGAAAAACTTTCAAGAGGTTGCCACCAATCAATCTTTTGTTCGATTTATGTTCTGCTTATATCTATAGCTTAAGTGTGCAGAATTCA
The DNA here is from genome assembly GCA_963932465.1 of Maratus speciosus. NCBI lineage: Eukaryota > Metazoa > Arthropoda > Arachnida > Araneae > Salticidae > Maratus > Maratus speciosus. Next base: position 544,422,446 of record OZ010790.1, on the reverse strand, counting down.
ATGGATCGTAAAATTTACAATTCTTATGACAGGAATACTTTGTTTTTCAATTTCGGTTACGATCACCTAAGAGGAAGTGCCAAAATTCGATGATTTGTTCGAAACATGTGATGCCTGTATCACAAATTTAACTGCAGGCAATTCAGCAAAAATTTACATTTAGCATCGTGAACATAGAAGCGTACATGTAAATTACATATTGTTACAGTTAAACAATAAAATGTTGTATATATATGATCATAAATCAAAACACACAGGACGCGTTTCGAGTTGGAAAATACAACAGTCCGTCATCAGCTAGTGTAATCACTTGTCCGTAAGTGGAAATAATCACAAATGAAAAAAAAATAAAAATTCTACAGTATTACGCTGTGGTTGATCATGTACCAGTATTTTATGTAATTGTATGTCTGATGTAAATGAAATAATTTTCCATCATTAAGGATGGAAAACTATTAAATTGAAATGACCGTTTTATTGAAATTTAAAAATAAAAATAGTTTTATTTGAAGGACCAATTTTTTGCAAATCCAAATCTTTTTAAATCTCAATTCTTCGATTACTCGTAGAGGAGTTAGAGCTTCTCGCGGAATAATGCAGCTTGAGGTAACGCAACCTCTAATCAAGCGATGCATAGCTGCCAAATTGTACGGATTTTTCATACCACTAAAATTTAATAGAAAATTTTAGCTATTTGAATCATGGAAATTCAAGCAATTTTAAAGTAAAAAATTTCTATAAAATTTAAGTGTTAAGGGAAATCCCTACACCTTGGCAGCGATGAGAGATGTAACAGTTTTGATTCTGTACCTTTTGTGATGGCAGCGCCATTTTCCAAAATTTAAATACATTCATCCCAGAATGTTATTTTTTATATTAAAACTGTCTACAGATGCAAATGATCATAATATTCTAGAAAAGATAACTGGGAAACATTGTACAAAGTTTTATTACTTTATGTTTGTTTGAATCGTTTGCAAAGATTTTTGTTTTGATGGAATTTCTGGAGAAAAAAAAACTGTAGTAAAATATATTCAGAGATATTTTAATTTTCTTTTTAAAAATTACATATATTTTTAATAAATGTTTTCCTAAGTCTCTTAAAAATATAGTTCTTTTTAATGATGAAAATGAAATAGCATACACACACTCATACTAAATTCTTTGAGAAGATGTATATCAAATAGAGATAAACTCGTTTTCATTTTTTTGTTTTATGATTTTTATTTTTTATGAATTGACAGTTATAAACGAATATGTACCGGGTGTCCCAAAAAGGACTGACTGATTTTAAAATTCAATAACTTCCAAACGGTGACAGATATTAAAAAAATTCTTGCAGGAGGGTTATGCATAAAGTCAAAAGTTTTTTTACAGTGATTTTCGATTTTAGTTCGAATTACAAAGAATAGATGGCGCTGCGATCAATAGAGGCTAAATTCAGGCTCGATTTTTGGTACTTCATGGCCCGGATAATACATTTCCATCTCCTTTTTCTGCATGGAACAACAGAAAGGACCAAAAATCGAGCCCGTATTTAGCGACTATTGCTTACAGCGCCATCTATTGTTTGTAATTCGAACTAAAATCGAAAATCACTGTAATAAAACTTTTGACTTTATGCATAACCGCCCTGCATGAATTTTTTAAATATCTGTCACCGCTTGGAAGTTGTTGTATTTTAAAATGTCAGTCCTTTTTGGGACACCCGGTATATGCATATATATTTCAAAGAAAAAAATAGTGAAGAAATATATTATTTTTGTTATTAATAACATTTTAAATTTCATAATTGTGAAATTCCTTAAGCTGTGAAATTCCTTAAGATATAAGAAAGTCAATTAGTCAAAAAGAATCATTTGTATAAATAAAAGCAACGAATTTAAATTGTATAACACTCTTAGAAAATTAATTGAAACTAAAATTGCATTTTAAATAGTGTATTTAGAAAGCATGAGATACTAACAGGGACTGCAAAATAAACTATTTACTTACCCTTTCAAGCTTTTACTTATGAGATAAAAGAACATTCTAAACACAAACAAATGTTATTGCCTTATGAAAATTAAGCAAAGATATATGTTTACATAAACACTTCAGTAACAGGGATAAAAACGAAAAGTTTATTTTTGTTAAATTTGTGGAAACATTCTTTAACAAATAAACTTGAACTGTATAATTAAATTTTTTTACTCATCAAAGAAACAAATATAATTAAAAGATAAATGAAAAGTAAAACTGAAAAACGCAACTGAAGCATTGATTTTCGAAAGTCTTTATATAATTTGATTTAAAATAGTTTCAAAAATTAAATAAATATTTAGTATCCAATACAGATGAGAGGGAAAGGAAGAGCGAGTAATTCTAATATCTCGATTGAATGGAGTATAAATATTCCTGTAACATCACATATGCACAATGGATGATGATGGCTGACATGATTACAATTTGTTCCAAAGAATTTGATCCGTCTTTTATGTAAGGGTAAGGCTAATGTCAAACGAACATTTTTTGCACACTTTTTTACTTAAGTATTATCCCTACACAATGCTATCGGCTTTGTGTAGGGATAATACGTAAGTAAAAAAGCGTGCAAAAAGACATCCGTCTGACAATATATATAGGCGCCTTTAGCAGCTGATTATCTCTCTTTAATGCGAGAAAACAAAAGTGTTTTTCCATTTTTTTAGTGATGTACAATAGAAAAATACTCAAATTTTTAGTTGTGCCAATCAACTATGTAAATATTTTCTAGTTATTTTTGTGTATTTGATGTCTCGTAAAATGTCTTATTATCTTCCGTATCAAATTTAATCTTAATACAGTTTAAGATCTTATTGTTTACCTAAATCATATACAGGGTGTTTGCAAATTAGTTGGACAATTTCGAAAGTTAAGAACTTCGAAATATTAAATAAAATTAACTAGTTGAAAGTCAGATTAGTAGTTATATTGTCGAAATTTATTCGTAGATGGCGTTACGTGTTATAAATCACGATATCGCTTGGTGACTTGTAATCATTCTTGTTCGGCATTACGGTAATGGAGACGTACAACGGTGCTGTAAAAGCGAAATGCCGTCTTTAGTTTCATGAAACGCATTCTGCTGTGCAAGTATGACGAAATTTTGTTCGAAATAACAATACGTACTTTAATTTTTTTTCCTGTCAATTCCATTAAATAAATCATTCATTTTGGCCAGGCAGATTTCCTAAGAAAATGCAATTCGGGTCATTTTCAAAATCTGTACATGTTTTGGCATTGCAAAATCAAATTTTTAGAAATATTCAGAAACTTTTAATTTTTAGTAAATAGTTAAATTACCTGAAACATTAATAAACAAGCATCAGTAGTGACGAAATTACTAATTTAACAAATTTAAACTTATTTTTAAATTTTAATGGACATCGTAATGACAGTTAATAATAAAAATGTTAATATATCCATATATATTATTTTATATTATTACGTGTAATAAATATAAAAACATTTTATTAATGTATTATTACGTAAAGCCATTAATCGCCAAAGTTCCCGTTGTGAGAACAACTATATTTTATTTTATATTATTACGTGTAATAAATACAAAAACATTTTATTAATGTATTATTACGTAAAGCCATTAATCGCCAAAGTTCCCGTTGTGAGGACAACTATATTTTATTTTTTCTCAATATGAATTTTAAAACTATTTTAAAAATATACTGTTTTCTGTAGAAAAGTTAATAGTATGGAGTATCATATATATTATTTTCAGAATAATATTTTTTATTTTCTATTTTTTACAGATTTTTTAAAAAGATACTTTTTTGGGTTTTCGTCGTCAAGTAAAATTAGTAAATAGAAAGTATGCAATTCTTTATTTTTTACAGGTACAGTGAATATCTAAAGTCAACATTTTAACTAAGAATACGTTTATAACCGGAAATACACCCCTTTAAGGCAACATTATAAATATATAAAAATAAAAAATATATTACAATTCATCAGACATACAAGTAAAATTACATAAATACATTTAATACAATTAAAAAGCAAACGTTTCAAGCTAAATTTTAGCCCCTCATCAGTGCAACAAAACATTTAAATGACAGAAAACTATATATCATGTTTACAGTTAAAAATTATTAGCAGTTAAAATTAAATAAAGTATAAAATTTTTTTTAAACAATGCTGAGTATTCAGGAGGAAGTGCACATGATTCATTTATCGGCGACGTTTGCTTACGAGTGAACACACCTTCCAGAATTTTTAATTTTTAACTGTAAACATGATATATAGTTTTCTGTCATTTGAATGTTTTGATGCACTGATGAGAGGCTAAAATTTAGCTTGAAACGTTTGCTTTTTAATTGTATTAAATGCATTTATGTAATTTTACTTGTATGTCTGATGAATTGTAATATATTTTTTTATTTTTAACTCGTATATCAGACGTTAAACAATGATTATTTATTTTAATTATAAATATATGTTTGGAAAATTCCCATAAAGGGAGCTTTGGCGGCATATGGTTGCATTTCCGCTCCTTTATCTGAAAGCGTCCTTCTATAAAGAAAGGATTGCGTTCCCAGGGAGAAAGTTAAAAACCAACCAGTTAAACTGTTCAGAGAAAATAGGTGATTTATAGAACATATCACTATTAGATACAGTGATTATAAATTTTGTTTAAGGTAAATTTCTATTAATTTTTATGAATAGCCGTCCGTTTATTTCAGATACCTTCAATTTGGGTGTGTAATATTGTGTGAACCGCCACCCCCCCCCCCCAAAAAAAAAAAAAAAAAAAAACTAGTTGGATGTGCCAATCCCAAAACTTTCTTCTATCTTATACATCTTAATATTTCAAAACCTAGTTAGACATGTTAATACTTCAATATTATTAGTTCAATACTATACCAACTTTGATTTTCATCTTAAATTTCTACTTCAATCAATTAAACGCACTAAAAACGAGTTAATCTATATCATGATATTTTTTTAAATTATTAGTTTTTCCTTATTCTGCTGTTATCAGCTGTTTGCGAATAGCTGGATTTGCAGGAAGCGAGTTCCCGCCGCTGCACAATAAAACTACGAAAAATCAAGAAAAGTATACAAAAATTGCTATCACAGAGCCCCTTTACCGCGCAATACTTCCAAATTCAAGGAGGACCTGTTGGCCAAAGCCAAAAACATGCACAAAAATTTTGATTCTATTCTATGCATAATATTATACACTTTGGATAGTACAATACATACACAAAAAATTTGGTTCAATTCTATGTATAACTTCATATACTTTTCGATGGTACAATAATGAAAATGGCACAGATATCGCAATTATAGCGCCCCCTTCCGGCATAATTTTTCCAAATTCAGGGAGGACCTTCTTGCCATCACCAAAAACAAACATAAAAAATTGGTTCAATTCTATGCATAACTTCATACACTTTTCTATGGTACAATATACAAAATGGCACAAAAATCGCTATTATAGCGCCCTCTACCGTCGAATTTTTTACAAATTAAGCAAGGACCTTCTTGTCATAGCCAGGAACTTAAAAATTTTTTTTTGGTTCAATTCTATGCATAACTTCATACACTTTTGGGTGGTACAATATTCAAAATTGCACAAAAATCGCTATTGCAGTGCCCCCTACTGGTGAATTTTTAATAAATTCAGGGAGGACCTGCTTGCCATAGCCTAAAACATAAAAATTTGGTTCCATTCTATGAATAACTTCATACTCTTTTTGATGGTACAATGGCGACAGACAGACAGACGGACGGACGGACGGACGGACACACGGACAGACAGACAGACATTTTCTATAAACATGTTTTTTGGGATCTCTGACCCCTGAAACGTGTAAATCCGTCGAAAACCGGAATTCGAAAAAAATTTCGATTACAATACTTTCTTCTATTGAAGATAGAAGAAAGTAAAAAACACTTTGAACAAAGTTATATTTAATAAAACGCATCGATAACCTCTGAAATCAAGAAAAGTTATCTTTATGACGTTTATCCTTTTTAAAAATCATCAAAAAGAAAAAAAATATATATTTTCCTGATTTAAACTATAAGATAAAAAAAGTACGGGATTGCGCTATGAGAGAAAGGAAATTATTAGTAAAGCATTAAAAAAGGAAATTTTTGCTATACCTTGTAACAAGAAATTTGAGTACAATACCATGAATAGGTGATAAAGTAGTATTTTTGGCAGCTACTTTTGGAAACATATTTCCATACGCAGATATATATATATATATATATATATATATATATATATATATATATACAAAAATTACAAAAATTGTGAATTGTTTCAGATTATGTCAATCTTACTAACAGTGAGACTCTCGTAGACCAATTTTTAAATACCTGTAGCCCTCTTATTAAAGAGGTAATAAAAATATCCTTTTTTTTTCGATAATTTGAATACCGTTGTGAGGTTATAGTAGCGTGATGAAAATTAAGTCTTTAATATACTTAAATGAGAGATGTCTTATCTTCCATTTTTTAAAACAACTTATTTATTTGAAACAGATAAAGGAAATTCAATAAATCATTTAGGAATATAAAGAGTTATAAATAGCAGTTAACGTCACGATGGAATAAACTATTTTAATATAAGTACATACAAGAAATCAGGATGACTAACAAATATATATATATATATATATATGAGTGTGTGTGTGTGTGTGTGTTTATAATGCTATATATATAGTGTTACATCAGAGTTGTTCCCTGAAGTTTCATAGACAACGTTTAAGAAAATAATACAAAAAAAATGTAAGAATGACTTTATATTTCGGATATTTTGACTACTTGGTTCAAAAAAATTAAATGGAATTGTTTTTAAATATTAATATGATTTTTAATATGTATATTTTTATTAATTATTTATATATTTGTATAAATTTGTTTGCATCACGCCAAAAAATGAAGTATGTATTAATTTTTTCTAACCACAATTCCATATTTGCAGGAGAAAATAACGCGCGCTTTTTTCAAATTCGGAGAAAGGTTCAACCCCATTAGACGCCAATGTGCCCGCACCGGGAATGTGGTATATATTCTAAGCGGTTACAGTTATTACAAAAATTTCAATTGTTTTACCAGAGGTCATCTTATGTATATAAATAATAAATATAAACTTTACTTATTTAACGCGGTTAATATAACGGCGTTTAATGAGTTAAACAATTTATCAATATTGGCATTGTTTTCACCAACAAAAAATCGTAACGAAATAGGTAGAGGTTGTTGATGGCATTACACACTGAATAGCAGAATATCGCTATGTCCCAATTGTACAGAAAGCTTTATAAATAGTTCTTTAATATTTTGTATAGAGCTGAGACATATCTCTTTATTTCATTTGACAGAAGATAAAAAATATTTTTTTTGTTTCAATACTTATTTATTGGCTTATCACTTAGGAAACTAAGTGGTTTCAACAGTGGTATTTTGTTACGAATGTTGAAAATTGTCTTATATGTTCCCTAACTGCAGGAGCTCATGTCTTAAATTTTTTGACATGGGGAAAAATGATTATTTTTTTAATTTCTGTGTTTTTTGCAAGAATAAATCTTAATACCAGTATCAAATGTGATGTCCATTCTACCACAGAGAGCAGCTTAATTTGTTAAACCTTTCTATATTTCCTTAATTGTTCTATACTAATAAATAACTCTTCTTAAGTATATAATACATTAAATTAATGACTTTTTGAAAATTTCAATAGCTAAAGATTAATCTTCGTGTTAAAAGATTCTTCCTTCACGGTTTTCTTTTCATCATGCCATTTTATTTATACATTTTTTACCTTCGTACGTTTGATTTTTCCTACATTCGGTTACTAATCCATTAATACTTTGTTCTATACTTTTCGGAATTCCTTTTTTCGAATTTAAGTCATTAAGCTTTTTACATATTCGGACAACTCATGTTCTAACTCTTCTTTCTCGTTTTCTGAGTCTAGGAGTCTGAGTAATTATAGTATTACCTCAGTAGTAGCAGTTACCTCAAAATGTTCTACCAAGGGAGTTCATTTAAAGTTTGTACTACATTGTTTTTTTAGGACATTTCATTTTATTGAAAAGTTCCCCGATACTTGTTTCTTGAGCTCTGTCATCATTATTTTCGTTTACAAGCTTCGTTGTCCCCTTGTGGTCAATTCTATTACAGATTTGAATTGACCTTTAGCTTTTCTCTGAAGCTATCATTCATGTTCTTTTCTAGGAGCTTCTGTCCTTTTTTGGCAGCAACTGCAGTTCTGTTGCTTTTAAATTTTTCCTTCATTATCTTGCAGCTTTTTTTTCTCCCATTTTCAATATAAAATACAAAAAAACCCATTATAATTGACTACGAAAATTGTAAAGGGTTTTTAAATAAATTTCTTTTCCTAATATTTAAAAAGTAAAATAGAAAAGTATAAAACATTTAAAAAGTATAAAAAAATTCCTGTTATACCTACATTTATTTTAAATGTGTTTTCAAATTCCGTTTAATATATAAAAATATTAAAATGAATAGTTCTTATTCATAAAATATAGATATACTTTTAAAATTTCAAATTGTTTTTCTATATGCATTAAAAATATTTTACTTATGATTTAGAAACAAATAAATTTTCCCTTTATTAACTGATATTGCCAAATTGTAAATCAGAAGTTTGTTAACATTACATCTTCATATTACTATGTGGACATAATCTCCTTATTACCATGAACATGCTGTCATTACCATAGTAGAAAACAAACATGGTAATGACATTCAAGGTCACGACAAATTAAGTAAAATATTTTATTTCCCCCCCCCCCCAGGCATAAACGGTAGCCGTTATATCTTCTAACCCATAAAATGATCTATTTATAATATATTAAAAGCTGATTAAGAAATAAAAATTAATTTAATTATGAATTAAAAGTTACAAGGTAATGACATACTAAAAATCAACAAAACATTGGAAGTCTTTTGTTGTTGTATATAAACTATGAAACTGTCAACTTTCTTCAGCTAAATCTAATAAAAAGATTTCAAAGAATATTTTTCACTTGATAAAAGGCATGTTCTGCCCCTTAAAAAATTCCAGATGAACTTCTTGTCAGAAGCATGCTAATGACAATCTTTCTTAGGAGACGATTTAAAAAAAAAAAAAAAAAACACATTAAGAACTATAGATAATTAAAACAATATTCTCATAAATTAAACAGCATGTTAATAAATAAAAATGTATTAAAAATTTTTAACAATTAGTTTTAAATAGAACTTAGTCATATCTTTATCTGATAAAATGCTTGTTGGGGCAACCTATGTAGTGACATTTTAAGTACAAAAGAATAGATTTCTTATTTTTTAAAAATATATAAACAATAATATATTTGTAAATTATCACTTAAATAACATGATAGTTAAAATGCAATAATTAAAATTATGGTATGTAACATTATACATTTTGAAAATCAACTATATGCTGTTTTAGTTATCAATCCTTTAAGAACTGAATTATGAATTTATGAAAATTGTATCTTCTAAAGCATTTTTCAAGAATTGTTTAAACTAATTAGAAGATATACATAATTATTCAATAAATTTTTGAAGGATTTTAGAAGGATTGAAGGATTTAAAATGATTAATTAAATTTAAATTTATAGGGATTTTGTGCAATATTTACAACCCCACTTAATTCTTTTATTTTAAATATTTTTTATTTTATTTTGTAGATCTAGGAGATGTACAAACATAATGTTCTTACAATAGAAATATAGAAAATTTTCCGAATTGAACCCCCCCACACACACACACACACAACGCCAAGAAAGCTGAAAAGATGCAAAGACAAATGAAATCCTTTTAAAAATATTTTTGTTATATGTAAACAATAATGCTTTTGGGACAAAATAAAGTAATCTATAGCTCATTCTAAACTGTATTACAACTAATCGATGTATTAAACGAAATTTATAAATAGTTATTTTAATGGTACTTATAACTACCGTCAGTAAATAAAGGGTTAAGCAAAAAATGCAACAACTAATAACCATAAAAATGTTGTATTATTAGATTAAAATAAGAAAATAGTAAAGATAAAGCGAATTGTCAAAAAATACTGTTTTTTGATCTAAAACTAATTATGGATATTATTTTTTGTCACTCAAAATATACAAAACAGTCCTTAAAACCTTATTAGTAGCTTAATATTAGTAGTTGCTTATTTAAAAGAGGAAACGCTACTGTAAATAAAGTTGCATAGAGTATTGAATTTTAAACAATTACATATAAGGGTCCCAGAAGCCAAGGAGTATAAGTACCAAAATTGAAATAACTGAACTAAGTGCGCAGGCTATATATGGAAACAAGGCTATTTTGTTTGGCGGTAAAGTGAGATAGAAGTAATTTTTATGTGCGTTTCTAATTATATAAATACGTAGCACCTATAGTCGTCATTCAGTCCGTCTGTCTGTCTTTCCACCTGTCCATCTGCTCACATATAACAGAGCAAAAACTACCCAACGGAATGGTCTGAAATTTTAAATATATAACTGCTGCAAAATTTTTTAGAGTCATTTTAATGTTTATGAAAATCAGAAGTATAGTTTAATTACAGGGATAGTCAAAAGTTATCCGTTACATTAAAGTCAATAGGAAAAAAATATTTCAAGTTCATTTTAAGGATGTTACAGCCTTTCGAACTGAATTAAATGGATATGCACTTATGAAGTGGACCAAAATATACATGTACAATGTCTGGGGCAAAAAATATTTATAAAACTAGTTATAGTACGAACTATCATTTACCAAGTTTGACGAGCAATTTTCAATTTGTTTTTATTACGCGTTGTATTCCCGAGGTCAACTACTTAAGCTCTCTAAACTACTTAACTACTTAGCCTCTTTAATCTGTACTTGAATTAAAAAATATATATTGTTCTCCCCTTTTGTTTCACAGTTATTTAATCTAAGAATTCTAATACCGCTATGAAATAAGCAGCAGTATTACATTTTAATTCAGTCAATTGCTATTGATGGTTAACTTTGAGCTCAATTTACTCCAAATCTAAATTTTGTCTGTTGTACCCCTTGGCTTCTAGGGTTCTCATATACATTCCTTTAAATGCAACAAAAGCTAATCATAAAAAAAATATATCAAAATTTGATTCATAGCTAAACTTGTTTAGACTTTAAATGGAAAGAATAAATAGAAAATAATTTTAACTTTAAAAGTGAATTATGGTCAAATGTTGTCCTCCAACTACTGAATACTGACATACTTTCATAAATACAAAAGACACATTCGTGTAATAAGAAAACATTTTGTACTGACTGTTTTTATTTATTTATTTGTTACTTTTTAGAAACAAGTGTTTCCAACACTATAAATTAGAGAAATTATACCTCATAAAAACTATCATTTATAATTTTAAAGAATATTTTTAATTACTTCACTTTAAATACATAAATAAATTAAATTAAAATATAATTTGCACTATTTCTGACTTTCAAATATATCTTTTAGTTGACGAACTTAATACGAACTAATTTTAAGTAATATAATTTAAATGTTTTGTTGTAAAATATTTTACATTAAATCTAGCAGTATGATATATTATTGTTTATGAATTCAATTTCACTTTCTACCGTCTTTCTTTCCATAATCTAGCTCTCATAAATATAATCGGATTTTAATGCAATTTTTATATGTTATTGAGATTACTATAGAATGATTGCTATTGAAAATAAAGTATGCTGCATTTATATTTCGTTTAGAGGGATACACAAAATAATTCCAATACGTTGTGTCGAAATCTCGTTTGCGGTGCATTTTATTGATGTTACAATATTTCAAACATAATGAGTTTGGCTACAACATACTTTCTCAAGAATACAGAATAAGTAACGTTTAAAGTTTGTTTTCAGATACGTGCAAGAGATTACCTTTGCATCAAGATTTATGGGGAAAACCTTTTGCAGTGCATTTAAACGATGTTATGACACATTAAGCAAAATGAAACCTCTGAAGTGCATTTTATCATTCTATAGATTATAGATACATAGTATTTTTAATTTATTTGCAGAAACACACGAAATAATTCGGTTAAAAAACTGACTAAGATCGATAATTACTGAAAGTGTGTACAGTAATATTTCGACTTATTTCAGTAATTCGTTCCGAGACTAGTGACGTAAGTCGAAAATGACGTAAGTCTATGTACATTTATATAAGCAAAAAAGTATAAGTAATAAAAATTCTCAAAAACGTAATAAGCATATTAATGTATTTAGAGGGATTGTGTGTTAAATGCATTTAACATCAACAAAAAAAATGCGTTATCTATACAAGTATTTGGAATAAATCAATAAGCTGTTAACTTGCAATTTTTTTTTCTTCTAATTGTTCCGTTCGAGTTTTTGAGAATGTGAAAAAAATCTTGCAATGAAGTATGAACCGATATATATATATTTTTAACTTTTAGCAAATATTTGTAACAGAGTGATTTTTCAGAGCTTTACAAAGTGACTTTTTTTATTTGTTTCTCACAATCACTTGACAGTCGCGTGAAAGTTTATCTTCGTGGAACAACAAAATTTCAAAAAAGTCCAAAGTTCGTCTAAATAAAGGAAATATTTTTTACAGTTCAGACGACGTAAATGCGGGGTGACGTAAATCAATGAGACGTAAGTCGGGGTACAACTGTATTCCTCTGTATTATGCATTTTAAAACGACTAATTTTCGGTGTGTGTGTGTGTATGTAAAAGAATTATAGATCGCATACAGGGCTACACAAAATATATTGTATACATTACTAAATACAAACAACCAATTCTAAAAATGAATTTTTACTGGGTTAAGCGGGGTTTTTTTAGTTGATTATTTAGATATTAGATTTCATTACAGGAAAAAAATAAAATTTTAACACTACTTTGTATTATGAATTTTTAAACAATTAATTTTCGGTGTGTGTGTGTGTGTGTATAAAATAATTATCGATCGTATACAGCACTACACAAAATATATTGTATACACTAGGACTTCCCTCAGAGGGATTAGTCTGAGCGATATTGCTGAGAAAATAGATTTAATAATAACACGTGGAAGCAAAGAAAATGAGATGTTATCTTTAATTGTCCATATACTGCCATAAATTGAAATGATGAAAATAAACGAATCGTAGAATTACAAAATCTTATATATAAATTCGTATACACTGTTTAAAAAAATGGGAAATCAAACCATTCAAGACAGCCATGCATGGATATAAAATTGAAAGTACGAAATATATTAAAAGTAAAATAGAAAATGAAACACTAAATTACTTATATCGGAATTTTAACTTTATAAAATGATGTCAAGAGCATAATCAGACGCTCCGCACCAATTTGAGTAACTTTAAATGACAAATATATGATGTTTAAAAAGAATGGACTATACCTTATATGGTGTGTGCTCCCCCTGAATGGTTAATATCGGTCAATATCTGTTTTCCATGGATGCAATGAGGTTGTCGATAACATTTAAGGAATTCTCTCCTCAAAACCTGATATAGTATCAAAGTACCGAATACATCAACAGTGGCATGCAATGCTTTGTTAGATGTGTTTTAGATATGCTCGATCGGATTTAAATGATGAGTGTATGCTGGCCACTGCATACGCTGTATTGTTTTGTTGTCAAACATATTCTGCACAAGTTGAGATGTATTTAGCATGTATTAAATAAAAGAAATCGGCAATGATTACAATATAATGTATGACACAAGATCTGAATATCTCGTCTGCATAACTTTTGAGCTGCCAAAGTGTCATTTGAAGTAATTTACAAATCCATACATATTTATTCAGCAAATCATGCAAGCTAACATATACGCCAATATGAACCCGATCATGAAATTTCACCAGAATAAGTTAATATATAAAAAATCTACTAATGATAATTGAGAATATGACCTTATGATAAAGTATCTAGAAAAATGAATCGGATAAATAATTCATATCACATTTAAAACTGCACTTACCTCTGTTAGTGGCTTTGGCGAGAGAGAGAAATGCCTAGATAAGGAACACTTTAACAAGTACTTTTGGGCAACCTACTCGCTGTTTCATACAGGTCTTTATTTAATATTTACACAATTTATTTAATGCTAGGTGAGTATCTATTAGTTTTGTTGCATTTAAATTGCATGTTTTGCGGAGAAAATGCATCATTATGTAATATTTAAAGTTGCTGTACCTAATAATTCCAAATTAATGGTAATTGAGATCGCTTTCCGTTAATTTAATATTTTTAAATTTTTTTAGAAACCATTCATAGAGACAATTATATATTTTAAAACTAACCCGAAGCAAAATTTCAAGATTTTGGGCTCAGCAGTAACACAGAAGCAGAAAATTTTCGAAATTTTTTTGTTTCTGCACTGTTTTATATAGCGGCATTTTTAGAAATTGTTCTATTGCGAGAATTTACGTCATGATAAATACAGCCATGTCAATTTTATGTTTATATCCCTAACAATTCCATGTACTTCGTTACTTAGATCATCTTTAGATCTTTTCCCGCTTTGTTTAGTCTTTCGATTTTTTAGAATTCGTTCTACAACGAGCATTTAAATCTTATTAATTACTACCATGCCAAAGTTCTAGTTTCTAACCCAACAGTATCCTAAAAATTTCAGTATTCCAAATAAATCATAGTTTAGAACCTTTCTAGAAATTTTTACGTTTATCCGTCAAATTGAACCTTTTAGAGGGCGTTCATTACGAGTATTTACATCTTAAAAGTAACTACCGCATCAAATTTAATGTTTCTAACCCAATCAATATCGCAGAAATCGCAATTTTAGAACTTTTTTGTTCCTGCAGCGATGTAGGTTCTTGCACTGACATAAAAGTCTTTTTTTTGGAGCAGAGATGGCCACCAACATATTCTTAAGTTGGCTATGCAGTTTCAGAGATTCGTACAATCATTAATAATATTATACACTTTATAATATTATAACGCTTTATAATATGAGCATTAGATGTACAGATAAAAAAGCCATTTATCTGTTACAAACTAAAGTGCCCGGCGTTGCCCAGAATTTGAAGGATGTTTCTTCTGAAAAATCTATTTCAAAATTTAACATACAACACAAAACAAACATTAAAAAAATAGTCGAAATGTTGTATGAATGAATCATATGAAAACGCTAGATAAAAATATATAAATGTATATAACAGACACAAAAGAATACATCTATAAATGAACTTATTTCAATATATAATTGGATCAATAATGTTAAAATACGCCAATATTTCCCTAATCGGGTTTTTATCATGCTTCAATACATTTTTCACACTTATATGACGTTATACTATATCCACCACGTCCTTTATATTTCCAATATGACGTAATATTTTCCTCTTTCACGTGGAAACCTTGAAATAGAAAAGTTATGAAGTTATATTCACTTTCATTTAAATTCGTCAAACTATTTATTTCATTTTTCAGGTGAATATCTTGCACTAGAAAAGTTATGACGTAATATTCACCTTTTTATAAATTCGGCAAACTGTTTATTTCATTTTCATTTTGCACGTGGAAATCTAACAGTAGAAAATTAATTTTTGTAGTAATAATTTTGTGTTTTTTAATTGATGATAACTGCTTTAACGAAAAATGTTTAAATTTGATAAGAAATTGCTATTAAATTGGTGGTTTTTTATTAATTAAAATTTAACTATAAATTATTTCGAATCCGGATTACTTTAGTTGCCTCGGCCATGTTTTAAAACACATGTACGTATCTTTTCACAATTTCGGCTTACAAATTGTGGATTTTTATAGAACTACAAACAGACAGATAGACAAGTTTTCATTTTTATATATCTCTCAATTCTAAAAAAAGTAATTAACGCTGTCACCGCCGCCGGTTTTGAATTTTTTGTGACCGGAGGTCTTTCTTCGTTAATATTAAGAAAACTATCGCATACAAAAATATGAAAATCGGTGGTATTATAGCGAAATGTTTGATCAACACGCTGATGCATGCAATTTTCAAATCGAAGAATTATTTTAAGAGATATTTAATGCTAAAGTTGGACAAAATCGTTCCATTAAAAAAGTTTTATAGGAGCAAAAACTATACATGGTAATTTAATCATTTTTAGATCATTTTATTCAATAGAAGATCCCGGTGTGCAGATTCCATTAATTTTTTATTAATTTGACTCATTTTTTGAGGTTTTATTTCTATTTTAAATTCAAATGTTCAGCATTTCGACAGATATTTTTTACATATTTTAGAAAGTGGTATTAATTTAAACTGTTGCCAATTGTATAAACAGCGCAAACAATAATGTTTGCTTCAAATAAAAAAATTATTTAAACGTTACTATTATAAACAGAAAAAACCTTCAAATTAGAATTATATAATTAGGTATAAAAAGCAGGCACTTATTGGAAATTACGCCATGAAAACTACATTTACATGTGAATTTTAAAAGAGAAAGGATATTGTAAAATAAATTCATTAACATGCGTTAGAAGTCTGAAATAGAAGAAATTACGTCACATTTCTCTTATTATGCAAAATGAACAAAAAATAGTATTGCAAAGCAGTTTAAATTTAAAAATTGTGCAAGATAAATTATTAGAGGTTAAATATTAGATTTTTTCAGAATTTTATTATTTGTCGTTTGATGTGAGGTGCTCAGCTATATGTATGCAAAATTTCATGTCTCCAACTTAATTAGGGGCTGAGTTAGAAAAATTGTTTAAGATACACAAGTTAGAGCCCAGAGGGTTAAATATTAGACCTTTTTCAAAATTTTATTATTTGTCGTTTGATGTGAGGTGTTCAGCTATAAGTATTCAAAATTTCATGTCTTCAACTTAATTAGGGGCTGAGTTGGAAAAATTGCTTAAAATACACAAGTTAGAGCCCAGAGGGTTAAATATTAGACTTTTTCAAAATTTTGTTATTTGCCGTTTGATGTGTGGTGTTCATCTATAAGTATGCAAATTTTCAAGTCTCCGACATATATAGTTTCTGAGAACGGACTCTGTGACAGACGGACAGACAGACAAACAAAAGAGTGAGACAGGTAGGGTTTCGTTAGATGAACGAAACTCTTAAAAACATGCCGCGGATGTCTGTAACAACATCCTAAAATTACCTTACCATCAGCGATCTACCAATCCCGAATTTAGTTTATATTAGTTTCATATATTCTTATTCTTTTGTGCGGACCTGTAAAATAAATATCAATAATATATACAGTAAAATCTCTGAATAGCGGACACCTCGAGAATGCAGAATTTGTCCTCTATTTGGAGGTGTCCGCTACTGAGAGTAAAACATGTACAGTTATTTAAGTGTTGGTAATCGAAAAAATGTCCGCTAAATAGAGGTATCCGCTAATCGGGTGTGTCCGTTATGGAGGTTTTACCAGTAAAACCTCTGAATAGCGAACACCTCGGGAGGGCAGAATTTGTCCTCTATTTGGAGGTGTACGCTACTGAGAGTAAAAAATGTACAGTTATTTAAGGGTTGGTAATCGAAAAAATGCCCGCTAAATAGAGATATCCACTAATCGGGTGTGTCCGTTATGGAGGTTTTACTGCATAATAATATCATCCTTTACAAGAAAACTGCATGCTGTATGATAGACAGACAGACATCCAGAGGAAGATAACCTCCCGGAGCAATAAACACTCATGTCTTTTGTTTTAATCATCTACAATTGTATGTCATATAACAGGCCAGATTTTATACAACAGGTTAAAAACGGTCACCGTGATACGGAGTTCTGTATTATTATTTGTTTGCTCACCAAAACTGGTTGCCACGAGTTGTTGCAAGGTTTGTGATCACGTGGTTGAAACTGATCTATTCAATATTACTGCGTGCGTATTTTTTTATTATTATTTGCTCCATGTATTCAAACCAGTTGTCTACGAAAACATCCACTGGTGAAAGTGACGCACACCATATTTCTGTGACGTATGCAGATAAATTGTGCTTTTTTATTAGTTTTTTTAATATAATTTTTAAACGGTTTGGAACTTGTTTTTCATAGTAGGTGCATTCAGTAGGTGGCCCTCATAGGTACCTTCTCATGCAATCAGAAATGAAATACGACAAATATTTTTTGAGTTATGCTTGACGAAAGGTTTTTATTAGGCCTTTTTTTAGTAGGACATGGCGTTAATATCCATCGTAGCTGTAATGTGTCCGGACAGTAATATTTCGCTGAGTATTAGCCTTCGCTTCGCTCAGACAATAAATACAAACAACCAATTCTAAAAATGGATTTTTACTGAGTTAAGCGGGGGGGGGGGGGGGTTAGTTGATTATTTAGATATTAGATTTCGTTACAGGAAAAAATGAAATTTTAACACTACTTTGAATTATGCATTTTAAACAATTAATTTTCGGTGTGTGTGTGTGTGTGTATAAAAGAATTATCGATCGTATACAGGGCTACACAAAATACATTGTATACATTACTAAATACAAACAACCAATTCTAAAAATGGATTTTAATGAGTTAAGCGGGGCTTTTTTTAGTGGATTATTGAGATATTAGATTTCATTACAGGAAAAAATAAAATTTTAACACTACTTTGTATTAGGCATTTTTAAACAATTAATTTTAGGTGTGTGTGTGTGTAAAAGAATTATAGATCGCTTATAGGGCTACACAAAATATATTGTATACATTACTAAATACAAACAATGAATTCTAAAAATAGACTTTTACTGAGTTAAGTGGGGTTTTTTTCGTTGATTATTTAGATATCAGATTTCATTACAGAAAAAATTGAAATTTTAACACTACTTTGTATTATGAATTTTTAAAGAATTAATTTTCGATGTGCGTGTGTGTGTAAAAGAATTATCGATCGTATACAGGGCTACACAAAATATATTGTATACATTACTAAATACAAACAACCAATTCTAAAAATGGATTTTTACTGAGTTAAGCGGGGTTTTTTTAGTTGATTATTTAGATATTAGATTTCATTACAGGAAAAAATGAAATTTTAACACTACTTTGTATTAGGCATTTTTAAACAATTTTCGGTGTGTGTATAAAAGAATTATAGATCGCATACAGGGCTACACAAAATATATTGTATACATTACTAAATACAAACAATCAATTCTAAAAATGAACTTTTACTGAGTTAAGTGGTTTTTTTTATTTTTTTCGTTGATTATTTAGATATCAGATTTCATTACAGAAAAAAATGAAATTTTAACACTACTTTGTATTATGCATTTTTAAACAATTAATTTTCGGTGTGTGCGTGTGTCTCTGTGCGTGTAAAAGAATTATCAATCCTATACAGGGCTACACAAAATATATTGTACACATTACTAAATAAAAACAACCAACTCTAAAAATGGATTTTTACTGAGTTAAGCGGGGTTTAGAAGTTGATTATTTAGATATCAGATTTCATTATAGGAAAAAATCAAATTTTAGCAGTATTCTGTTATGTGGGAAAGTTTTTAATAATCCACACATGATGTATTATTTTCCATTATTGTTTAATATTATATTCGTTCTAACTATGCTGTATAATATAAGAAATTTTATAGCGTATACTTCGTCAGCAGAATAGAAGTAAAAAGTTTTGGAAATTAAAAGTCTGGAGTTATTCGATTTCGAAATTTAATATCCTAGTTTGAGAAAATAAAATTAAAATAATTATAACTAAATGAAAATTGCATGATAAATTCTTTTTTTTTTTTTTTTTTTTGCATGTCATTATATGTAACTTAAAATATTACGAATGAGGTGCCCTATATTAGTGCTTAAAATTTACCAGTCATTAACCTCTTCAGTTCTGAAGCTAAAATGACAATACAAATTCTTATTCATTGGGAGGGTGGTGGGGGGGGGGGTCAAACAAAAATGACATCGAAAATGACAGAAAAAATAACTTTTCTGCAAATGATCCCATAGGCGCTTAGTAATTTAGGTTCAAAAGTATGGATACTAGAAACCCCTTAAAAACATCAATTTAATAGTGATTAACCTAAATTAACGCAATCACAAATTTAAGATCCTACACTAGTCACTCAAAAAGACTCGGATGATAATGATAATCCTATGGGGAAGTTATTTTCAAATATCTCGCTTGAATTTTTATATTTTCGACTGATTTTTTTGCATAGGATAGCCAAGGACGATCTACAATCGGACTATTTCTTACTTTTTTAAATTTTAGTTTTATTTTTTTATATATATTAGGATAGTTTCAATTTCAGAACCGGTTCAAACTGGTTTCGAAAGTAAAAGTATTTTTTTTTTTAATGCATGAAACTAAAATCAAAAAAGTAAAAACTAGCCCGGTTGTAGATCGTCCTCAGCTATCCTATGCAAAAAATCAGTCGAAAATATCAAAATTCAAGCGAGATATTTAAAAATAACTTCACCATAGGATTAACATTATCATCCGCGTCTTTTGAGTGACTAGTGACTAGGCTCTTAAGAGCTTTAAACAAGTAAATAATCTACAAATCCGCAAAAAAAAATTATTGAAAAAGATTTAAGTTTAATACTTATGAAAATTTCTCGCTTTCTTGGTCATACTGTCTTTTGCGCATTCTTAGGCATTTTGCAAACTCAGATGAAAATAACATTTATTTTATGAGGAAATCAGCTTAGATGCTGGCATTTATTCGTTTGCTGTGAACGAAAAAACATTGAGCTATTGGGGAGCGATTTGAAAATGTAAAAAAATCGGAGTTTTTAGTTTTTTAAGGAAAAGCACAGGAGGTTCCGGTATGGGGACCCAGGGGCTGAAGAGGTTAATTAACTGTACTTACTTTTTGTGATATTTAAATCTATAAAATTTTATAATTTGAACAACATTAAATGTATAGTTAACTATCACATAATTTGCCATAAAAAAAAAAAACATTTCCTTAGGACATATTCACTATAGTATGAACATTTCAAAGTATAAAGTAAAACTATAAATTTTAAAATATTAATATAATTGAGATATACATCGGCGACTTATGAAATCAGGGTATATTTTAGCTATTTTACGCAAAGGTTTTAATTATTTCGGTAGTCAAATTGATGTCGCTAAAGATTTGAATATGGAACTGTTGCATTTGAAACGATACATATATTTCAAAATTTACATATTTTTAAATTCTTTATATATCTATAATAAAAGCTAAAATTATTTTACAGAAAATAAATATAAACAATGCACCTCTTAAAATGATTTCTTTGTTCATTTTTAGAAATAATGTAGCATCAATATGCCCGCAAACAACACCAACACACATCTGACTTTGTCATAATACATCAATTTATTTTCCATGCTGTAACAATTATCTCTGCTTGCACAATAAATTGCTTTAACAACTTGTTAGAGAGGATAAAAAAAGTGTTCTTTTCAAAAATTCTAAGAACTATCTCTACGAACAATTTATCTTTAGTCAAGACTATCCTGTTTAAAATATAGCAAACTCATCAATCTAATGGTTCGAGAGCACTTTTGGATCGAACAGAATATTTTTTTATTCAAAGGACATTTTAATGAAGGGCGCAGAGTTAAAATTAGTGTATTAACGACATAAACTAACAAATATTGTTTTTATGTAATATTTCTGATTACTATGATATTTTTCCTGTACTGTTATAGCAATATGTCTTAAAATATTTAATGTCTATCAAAATGGTTAATTATGTTACATCTATAATGAAGAGAAATAATTCTGAAGTATTTTCTATTATCTTTAATGAGCATTTTTGTTTTATGAGAAAATGTTTATGTTTTTTGTTCAGTTTATTTTTTCAATTTTATTATTATTTTATCAATTTTTCACTCCAGTAGGGTTTAGTGTATTAATTGTGTTTAAAATCTATCCTAATATATGTATAGTTTTAATAATAAATAAATGGAATTCAGACATTAATTTATGGGCTTTAATAGTTATGTTGGGGATCGTTGGACAAATAAATTTATTCATCGGTGTCGCGTCCTACTGTGCTACATGGCTGATGGTCGGTGATGTTCTCCAACATAGATTATTAGTGAGAAATTGCCGATCTAGGACATCGGCCAGGGTAGCTTAGTGGTTAGAGGATCAGAAAGAGTACGCTGTGGATCCAGGTTAGAGTCATGGCACTGGCTATTTTTTGTTCAGTTGGGTTTATTGTATTAATTGTGTTTAAAGTCTGCCTTAATACGTGCGTATATTCGATTTAACCCGTTGAAGGGCACCGGTATTTTATATATACCACTTAATTTTAATTCCAAAATGCTACATTGGCACCAGAATTTAGAAATTAATTTTTTCTTTGTAAAGTACGCGAAGAATAGCTTTTACTTTCTTTGATATAAATTTGTTCATAAATATCTGCGTCAATCAATCATTTTTATTTTTAGCAACACAAGTACCTTGCCCCTGAAAGGGTTAAAAAATGGGAGTTCAGACATTAATTTATGTGCTTTTGTATTCAATTTAATAGTTCAATAAGGGTGTTTTATAAAAGAAGAAAGAAATGAATTTTGAGATAGAGATAAGGAATATTGCCAATATCTAAAAACAATTAATGTAGAAACAGTCTTCAATTACTATAATCTGCTGCTCTATTGACAAAACGTACAAACAATAACCGCTGTAATTGTAGACAATTTCTAACACGACTTTATGTTTATCATTTGTTGACATAATATTAAATAGGTAAATTCCCGGCTTAGGATTATTTAATTTAATAAGGTCTAATTAAACTTTAATTTATGCACAATTGATACCTACGTTGTAGAATGGTTTTATTTGTTAAATTTTGCATACGTCTTAAATACACTATAGTTTTCTTCGAGGTCTTGCTGGAGCTGGGGTAATACACTCGCTATAAAAATTCAGCACTCAAGATTCCGTTTTACTCCGGGACATAAACTTGTATTTTCCTTAAATATATATTTTGCAGTTTTCGTGTGTAGTTTTTTTAAATATGTATTCTGAAGAAATCCTAAAATAATTTTTATCTAGAAAATTTATCTATTTAAAATTATTATATTTTTTGCAATTTTGTAATTTATATAAGGTACCATCAACCTTATATAAATTGTTATATAAGGTAAAATATAAGGTAAAGTAAATTATATAATTTACTTGGTCCATGACGGGTTACTATGGCCCATCCCATAAAAAAACGTTTTATTCTTTGTATTGAACAAGCAATACAAGATAATTAAGACTTTTTGCCCTTGAAAATTATTTTATACCCTACTATATGGTATTTGAATAGTTTGAGGGTAATTTATTTTTTTAGTGGCAACACTGGATGTGTTTGTAAACAACTGTTTTTGTGTGTAAATTTTAACTCTCCACACTTCCTATAGTGAAACAATCTGGATAAGAGGTACAAATAAGGAAAGTGTCAAAATATTACCTTTAGTATCATGTAACCCATGTGTGATCATAATTTTTCCTTTAACTTTTTATTTTGATAGGAAATGTTTACGTTTTCATAAAGCTAACATGAAAACTAGTATTTCGGGGCTACTTTAAGCCAGTCCTTTTTTGGTCCGAAAATATCCCCAATGACTTAGAAATGCATTTTATACAACCAAATCTCTTAAAACATGTTTTAAGTAACATTTGTTTAAAATGTTACTGTAGCAAAATGTTACATTAATTGCTTGTGTTCCAGTTGTTGAGGATAACATGGCGAAAACTGTTTCTCGTTTCTTTAATATTAATAATTGGTTTTTTGTGTTTAAATGTTAAAAAAAAAAAAAAAAAAAAAACATTTGTTTATCGAGTTTGAAGTGTTAATTTATTAACAAATGCTATTGCAAGAGGGTTTCAATAAAAATGTATTCATTTACGTATGAAATGTATTCATATTATATGAAACTAAGTGAATGGACGAAAGTAGGGGGCAGGGGCTACTTTGTTACAAAACTTTAAAAATAGTTTTAAAAAAAATTAAAAAATTCCTCTTTAAAACCAAACAGTTTGCTTCATTTTTTCTTTTTAATTGTTTACAACTCCATTTCGACGTTGAAAGGTCACATATAATATTTTTTAATAATGGAAATGTGAGTGGAACCAGGAAAAAGTGGCCCAAAGTAAAACTTTACCTTTATGAAATATAGAATCTTATTTTATTTTTTTATTTTACCTTACTGAATTTTCTTGAAATATTTAGCTAATTTCAATAGCATAGCTCTAAACGAGCTATAACCACAAAGGTATGTTTTTACTATGGTAAAATCACCTATTATGACCCATATACCAGTAATGGTCAATTTGATATTCCTACAACGCTAGATGCAAAACGCCCAACATTTGAACTTAGCAGCAATCAGAAGTGATAAAATGATCTTTCGACTGTCACATTATGCCTTTGTTTTGACAACTTAACTCACGTTACGTGAACAAGCGCTGCTCCTAACGAAGCTTCATTTCAGCTGTGGTTTCTTAGAAAGGTTTTTAGTTGACGAAGTTGAATTTCGTGCTGTGTACGGAATTTTCAAGAAGGATAAAAGAAAAAAAAATGTACGTTTTAATAACTTATATAAAATTTAAGGAATATGTAAACATTTTAGGTAGCTTTCAATACAAAAAGCTACCTATTGCAGCCGTCCGGAGGAACCCCCAGACCCCGAAACCACCCTCCGTTCAAATGTGATAGAGTAGGACAAAGATCAGATATATAACTCTCGTATTTATAAACCGATTTGGATAAAATTTTGTGTGTATATAGTACATACCAATGCCTCTACCTAGTTCGTTGGCTAGCTTCAACCGCCATCTTGTTTAAAAATGGCGGCCATTAAAAAAATTTTAAATTTAAAATGAGGCACAAAAAAAAAAAATTAGAAATTGAAAAAGACTTTTTCCTTAGATGTTTCAGCTTGATACAAAGATTCCGGAGCATTTTTTGTTTCGCCTATATCTTAAAAAATGGCTGAGTTATAGCACTTTAAATTTCTAGCATGGCTGGCATTTTGAAACAATCTGATTTTTGTCACGCGATAATACGCGTATTTATGAACCGATTTGGATGTAACAAGGCATGTGCATAATAAATAGCAATGTCTCGACGGAGTTAGTGGGCCAGCTTCATACGCCATCTTGTTTAAAAATGGTGGCCATTTAAAAATTGAAAAATATAATAAAATGAGGTATAAAAAAAACTAGAAATTGAAAAATATCTTTTTCTTATGTGTTTGAGCTTGATACAAAGATTTCGGAGCATTTTTTGTTTCGTCTATATCTTAAAAAATGACTGGGTTATAGCATTTTGAATTTCTAGCATGGCTGATATTTTGCAAAGATCCGATTTTTGTCACGCGATAACACGCGTATATGAACCGATTAGGATGTGAGAAGGCATGTGCATAGTACATAGCAATCTCTCGGCCAGGTTCGTTTGCCAACTTCATCCGCCATCTTCTTTAAAAATGTCGCCATTTAAAAATTTAAATTGTTTTTTATTTAAAATGAGGTACAAAAAAATTAGCAATTGAATTTTTTTTCTTATGTATTTGAGCTTGATACAAAGATTCCGGAGCATTTTTCGTTTTGTCTTTATCTAAAAAATGTCTGAGATATAGCAGTTTGAATTTCTATTGTGGGTGACATTTTAAAAAATCCGATGTTTTTTCCTGCAACAGCACTCGTGTATATTAACCGATTTAGATGTAAGTGAGCATGTGCACAGGAATTACTAAAGTCTCGATCAACTTCATTGGGTTCATTGCTGCACCCATTATGTTGTTTTAAAATGGCGGGCACTTCAAAATATCGCCAAATTTTGCTACCAAATATAAATCACTTTAAATAAAACCAGCTTTGATAACACGTCTAATTTCGCCAAATTATGATTCATATTCATTATTGACAAAAATTAGTATTTAATCTTCTATAATCGGGTTCCACTAATTTGAGCACCGTGTGTTTGAATAATATAAGCTGGCTTTTAAAAAATAAGGAATATCAAAGCTACCTCTTCCTCCCGGCACTGACAGGGAGGACTTTTGGTGTTATCAAAACAAACTTGTTAAGCCAGATATTTGCGTATGCCACTACTGATGTTTTTTCATGATAGCAGTAGTGATGGCCCACACTTTTTATATTTTACGGGTATGTGTTGTCATTAATTACAGTTTTTGAAAACATCTATTTCTTTCAAACATTTAAAGCAAAGTGTTTGATAACACATTTATTTTAGCATATTCCTCTTATTTATATCCACTTTATTCTATACTTTTTGTACTCGCGACATTCCTTTGTAAATGACATAAATGACTACTCTTTTAGACTAGAATGTACACCCTAACTGCCTAACTTTTGTATCACAA
The DNA here is from genome assembly GCA_963932465.1 of Maratus speciosus. Classification (NCBI taxonomy): domain Eukaryota; kingdom Metazoa; phylum Arthropoda; class Arachnida; order Araneae; family Salticidae; genus Maratus; species Maratus speciosus. The sequence continues at coordinate 544,396,125 of OZ010790.1, read as the reverse complement.
CTAGCGTCTATAGCCAGCAATGTATATTTAAAATTTAGCTTTAAGCTTTCTAGAGGGCAAGGTAGTGCTGTGGTATGACGTTTGCTCAAGAGGGATTCATATCTAGACCGGGCTTCGTATCTAATGAGCGATATTCTTGAAAAAAAAAAATATTTTTTTTTTCAGAATGCTTAGTTATACTAATATTATAATATCTTATAAGTAACTACCGTTCCAAATTTCATGTTCCTAGGCCCTTCAGTAACACAAAAATCGCATTTTTATAAAGTATTTTGCTCCTGCACCCCATTTTGGGCAGTGGCACGGACATACAATATCGCCTATGTTCTAAGTTGTACTAACATCATTTTGATACCATTACTTTTGGAATCGGTTCGGTAGTTCCAGAGCGTATCTCCTACAAATAAACAATTTTTACCTCTTTATAATATTAAGTATAGAAGAGTAGATAGACTAATGATCTCTAAGGACATTTCTTAAAAAATTCGAAATTAAAAAGGTGTGAAAATACGTGAAAAGCGTTCTAAAAAACGTTCTAAATGGCGATTTTTACGAAATTTCAGGAAGTACCAAACCGATTTCAAAAGTAAGGGTCGGAAATTGATGATGACAGCCCTTGCTCCGACATAGGCTCTATTTCAAGTCGGTGTCACTACCACCTAGGGGTTGCAGAAGCGAAAAATGTTCTAAATTGTGATTTTTGTGTTACTGAAGGGCTTAGAACCCTGAAATTAGGCATGGCAGTTATTTATAAGATACAAATGAATAAGATAAAAATAATGGTGTCAAAGCGATGGTGACAACCCTTGCTCCAGCATAGGCTACATTTTATGTCAGTGCCACTACCCCTAAAGGGGGTGCAGGAGCAAAAACGGTTCGAAATTACGATTTTTGTGTTACTGAAGGGCCCGGATAGATGGAATTTTGCATGGTAGTTACGTATTAGATATAAATGATCTTCACGAACATTTCTTAAAAAATTCGAAATTTAAAAAGGCGTGAAAATGCGCGAAAAGTGTTCTAAAAAACGTTCTAAATGGCGATTTCTACGCAATCTCAGAAAGTACCCAACCTATTTCAAAAGTAATGGTTGGAAATTGATGATGACAGCCCTTACTCCGACATAGGCTCTGTTTCATGTCGGTGTCATTACCGCCTAGGAGATACAGTTGCAAAAAAAACATTCTTTGTTGCGATTTTTGTGTTACTGAAGGGCCTAGAATCCTGAAATTAGGCAAGGCAGTTATTTATAAGATACAAATGATCTCTAAGAACATTTCCTAAAAAATCAAAATTTAAAAAAGTGTAAAAATGAGTGAAAATCGTTCTAAAAATCTTTCTAAATTGCGATTTCTACGTAATCTCAAGAGGTAACGAACCGATTTAAAAAATAATGGTGTCAAAACGATGGTGATAGCCCTCGCTCCAACATAGAATGTATTTCATGTCGGTGTCACTACCCAAAAGGGAGTGAAAGAGCAATATACGATTAAAATTGCGTTTTTTTTTCTTTTTTGTAATACTGCAGGGGCTAGCAACTTGAAACTAGCCATGGTAGTTACTTATAAGATATAAATGATCTCTAAGAACATTTACTAAATAATTCGAAATTTAAAAGGGGTGAAAATGGACGAAAAACGTTCTAAATTACGATTTTTATACAATCGCGTGAAATACAAAACCGATTTCAAACATAATGTTTGCAATTTTATGGAGTTAGTCCCTGCTCAAACGTAAGCTATATTTTATGTCGGTACAACAACTCCTAGAGGATTGCAGGAGTAAAAAACTTTCTAAATTGCGATTTCTGCGGTATTGAAGAGGCTGGAATCTTTAAATATAGCACGGTAGTTACTTATAAAATATAAATGTCATCTAAGAACAGTCGAAAATAAATTTGAAATTAAAATGGGGTGAAACGAAGGGAAGGAGCGAAAAGTATTCTAAAAATGTCCTAAATTACGATTTCTATGGAATCTCAGGAAATAATAAACCGATTACCGAAGTTATTTGTTGCGAATACAGAGTGATAGTCCCTGATCCTGTAAGGGCTATATTTTATCCCGGTGTCACTATCACCTGGTTGGCAGGAACAACAAGAAAGCCTTTTAAAACATCTAAATTCAGTTTTCTATAGAATATTAGGAAATACCAACCGATTTCAAGGTTAATGTTAGCAAATTAATGGTGGCAGTCTCTGTTTCAACATTTATCGAAACATATTATTTCATCTTTGCTTCGGCATTTTATGTTGGTGCCACTAACAGCAGAGAGGCGGTAGACTGTTAGACAAGAAGCTTGGTATTTGACATGATGGTTAATTTTAAGATGTAAACGTGTTAAGAAGGTTTCTAAAAAATTCATAACTTCAAATGAATACTGAAATGAGCGGATGAAGTAAGCATAAATGTTTCAAAATACTTTCCAAATTATCATTTCTTTGAAATTAGCTTTAGTCATTCTTATTAATTAAAATTTCATTTCTGTCTATTTCACTTTTATAAAAAAGTTTAGTCAAACTGGGGCTTAATTTGTAATTTTTGAATTATTCCAAAAAGTCTTCTTCTAATAAAAAATAGTCATGCAAATATCACTTAGCATATTTCAACTATTATGCGAGCAAAGCCGCGAGGTTTGCTATTTAAGTTATAGAAAAATAACTCAAAACATTTTAACTTTAAATATTTTTATTCTAATACAGTGTGCTTCTGAATGAACATCGGGGTTATAACGCTTGGTAGTATTTATTACATAAAACTTAAAATGATAATTAATACATAAAATGAAAGAGCAACACAAACAGTTTTACCTACAAGCTTACAAGTGTTCAATGTGATCACCTTTCGTCACGACGGGACACATCAAGTGGATAGCTCAGTTCTTCCCAAACGTTGATTAGTGTTTGTGGGGTAATTGTTGCAAAGGCACCAGGTATTTTCAAACAGGTGATACCCTCTAGGGATGTTATCACTTGAGGGATCACATTAATCCGGAATGCCAGTTGCACAGTAACTACAGATTCGGTCTTTGCAAACTGCAGATCACAAAATGTTTTCTGTTCACTAGTGGCCATTTTTGCTACTAGCGCTGTCCAACTGATGACGTAAAAAACATTGCGTGTACATGCACATGCACAGGTACCAACAAACTGTATGAGTTGCTCTTTCATTGTGTATTAAGTATAATTTTAAGTTTTATATAATAATAGATACTACAAAGCGTTGAAACCCCAATATTCATTTAGAAACACCCTGTTTTATAATAAAGAAACGTTTGTTTGTAGGGGTTAATCTATGGATCTACTAATCCATTTCAAAAGTAATGTTGGCAAAATAATGATGATAGTCTGCACTTCACAATAGGCTATATTTTGTGTTAGTATCATAACGGCAACGTAATGCAGGAGAAAAGTCTTTCTAAAATGCATATTATGTGATTTTGAAGGGTAAGATGCCAATACTTTCTAAAAACAGTTTCTAAAAAATTCATGTTTCAAAAAGTATTTAAATGCGTAGGAAACTTTTTCTATAGAATTACGATTTCTATATTTGTTAAAGATATAAAATTTAAACTTGACATGTCTGTTATTTTTAAATCGCAAATATACGCACAAAATAGTTTTTTTTTTTTTAATTGAAATGTGTTCCGAAATAGTTCTGAAATTCCGATATATTGAAGGGGCTAAAAACTTAAAATGTGTTTTGGTGGTTAAGATGGAAATCATGCTCGTCAAGAATGTTTTTTAAAAAGTTTTAAATTTAAAGTGGTCAAATGAGAAGCAAACTTTCTAAATTACGATTTCTATGGTCTTGTTTGAAATATATAGATGAAATTTGACGTGGCCGTTACATTTAAGACAAATTCTCGCAGAAAAATGTTTTAAAAAATCGTAATTTGAAAGGGTGCAGGAGAAAAAATTTCTAAAGTTTAAATTTCTTTGATATCGTTGGGGCTAGAAACTTAAAATCCTCATGCTGGTTATTTATAAGACAAATGCTCATTAAAAACGGTTTATAAAATATATCGAAATTTAAAAAGCTTCACCCCTTGAAGGGCACTGGCATATATTATACCCCACCTTATTTTAATTAAGATTTGCATTAGACACTTTTAATAAAGTTTTACTTTTGTAACTTTGGCGAAAAACAGCTGAAAAATTTGCTTTTCCTTAAATTTCCGGTAGGAATTCCACATTACAGAAACACAATTGCTTGCCCCTCAAATGGATAAAAAAGACAAGGAACGGAAGAAATAAGAAGAATTGTAACAAAAAGAGGTAAAACTGAGAAAGAGCTGTAAAATTGGAAAAAAAGAAGCTGAGAAGGCCAACAAAAGTGTTAAGATGACTATCAAAGAAGACACCAAAATATCAGGACCAAATCCTTCAAGAAGAATCAGAAAGAGAAGAATCGAATTTGGTGGGCCATCACTAATGCAGTGATGGGCCATTACGGATGCAAAGGGGGGGGGGGGCATTACTGATGTTTTTGTACTTTGATAAAACAAAACTTGTAAAAGAATAAATTTTTATTTTGTTGATTTTCCTGACACGAAATTCTTCCATCCTTTCTTGTTATATTTTGATCCTCTATATGAAAAAAATGACACTTATCGTAATTATTAGCTAAAAGCCGAAAATTTGTCCTTAACATGGCCATCACTGGTGGTTTTACCCCAGTTGTATAATTAATGAAAATTCTCTATAACATCTAAAATCTAAAAGTTCAAAAACTGCGTATTTTTTTCCGGCAAGAAATACAGATGTGAGATTGAATTTTCTACACATAATTTTATTTTCGACAGCCGAAGTACATTTTTAAAAGATAAAATTATAAAAAAAAATGTATTTTTAAAAAAATCATGAGGAAATTCGAAAAGTAATATTTTTTATTTAATAAAAATATCAAAAACGTTCAAAACTGCAGCATCGTTTTATACTGTTTAAGATATTTAACATATAAAAGTGCAAAATAAGCTTAAATATCGAAAACAAAAATCACACGTCACAGAGTAGAACAGAATTTTCACAATTCGATTTGGCCAGTGAATGCGTTGATTCAGATCTATAAAGCCATCGCCAAAACATGGAAACTATTGATTATTTACAACGTATTCAAACAATACCGAAAATATTTCTTCTGCCACTCTGCAGCGCAGTTGAAATTAGTTGAGCAAAGTCAAAATTATTTCCGAATGCAAGCAGATAAAACAAGAGCAATCTAAATATTCAAGTTGGCCGTATTCACGTTACTTATTTATAGCAAAACTGTTCAGTGAACACATTTTCAACTAAAATCACTTTAGAGTTATTTATTGCTATAACTGTTATTTAAGAAAACCCTTATTGATATTTCTTGAAATAATCTAACAGCATTTATTCATCATAAATCAACATTTCATTTCCTGTTGTAACACAAATATCTACTTAACATAAACAATTCAACAAATTCATCATCATTGTGAAATATGTTCCTTTAACAATTAGCAATTTTGAAACTATTAATCATCTGAAATAGTGTTATACTTATAAACATTACCTTTCATTTCTTACAGAAATAACTTTGTTTATCATATCAAAATACTTTCCTATTTAGACATTTTCTCAGTTGTTTAAAAATAATTATTGTGATTTATATGCATTGGTCAAGGACACTTCCTGGTTTCAGTGATTTTACATTAGAAGAAGCAGGAGTTGAAGTGCAACCTTCAAACTGAACGCATCAGCTCATCTTTAGCTGTGACATTTTAATTAACGCAACCGGGCATCCACAAAGCCTGGCTCTTCTTAAAATTAACAAACCGCATGTCTGTACCCTCAGGAAGATGTCAATATATTTGTTTCAATATAATTTTATTTTAATCTCTAGTGTATTTAAAACTATCGACACAACATATACAATTCCTCGAACAAAAACAGTTATGCAAGTATTCTTCTTAAATTTTCGTTACGATTTACAGTGATCAACGTTTATATGTTACATTTATGTCGTTATATTTTTGATAAAAAATAATTTTTTGATAAATAGAGAAGATACAGAGAGGATAAGAGATATTACCCAATATAATAATATTAATCCAATTGATAAATAAAGAAGATACGAGAGGTAAAATTTGCGAACGAAAACAAGAAATTTATTATTTGCTTTAATTTTGAGAATTATTCTATGCACATTTGTTTTTAGAATTATCATTACAAAACACAATGAGCTGCCTATTGCAGTTATTAGGGGGAAAGTAATTCAGAAAAATTTCGTTATATTTTCATTCATAACAACCAGGTCCCAACTATCTTTCGAGTTAAAATATTGATTTATATATATCATGATATGTTTTTTTTTCCTGCTGCCAAGAAGGGTTATATGTTTCAAGCGTATCTGGGTATGTGGATTTCTTTATACGCTCGAAATATCCCAACGGCTGGATGGATTTTAATGAATGAGGTCTATCGATGTGTCTTAATCGTCCAATGTTTATAGGCTAGATTTTGTTTTCACAAATTCAAAATAGCGGTAGAGACGAATTTTTTTTTTTTTTTTTTTTTTTTTTTTACGCACCCTATTGAGTGACCTATCCTTGGATAGGTCTTTCAAAATGAAGACGATGTTTCATTGACTATTTTACAGTCAGAAGCTCCGTTTAAATTGTACACAACCTGGAAATTGCGTAGGTAATATCTGTAGCTTTACTGCAACTCCAACCTTCATAGGCATCTATAGGCCTCATCAAAACAGTGTTTATAGATAGGAACTAACAATTAAACACAACTTAAAAGTAGTCAATACAAGTAAATAAAAAAATAGGTAAGTAATATAAAAAATAGTTTAACATTGATGAGAAATAATTAGTTCGCTTTTTATGCAGTCGGTTTTTTTGATTTATTAAATTTATTTCATGTTATAAAACTGATATTTAAGAACTGATTTGGATGTGACTTCGGATGAGAGTTCAGATCTATGCTATTGACAGAGTTCATTGGCCATCTGCATCCGCCATCTTGTTTAAATTTGGCTGCCTGAAGAAGAAAATGGAAAATTTACAAATTAAAAAAGGTGTATAAAATAATTAGAATTTTTTTTTTTTTTTATCTTTAAACTTTTGCACTTTATACAATGGTTCTGAAGCATGTTTTGTTTTGCCTCCAATTTATAAATCGGCTCAAAAATAGCAGTTTAAAATTCTAGAGTGGCTAACATTTTTAGGGTTTTGTTCGTCTGACGAAGCCCTATTCGTCTCACTCCTCTGTCTGTCTGTCACAGAACGCGTTCTGAGAAACTACTCATGTTGGAGACTTGAAATTTTGAATACTTATATCTGAACACCTGACATCAAAGGACAAATCATAAAATTTTGAAAAAGACATTACCGTCTGGGCTCTAACTTGTGTATTTTAAGTCTTTTTTTTCCTAACTGAGCCCATAATTAAGTTAAAGACTTGAAATTCGGAATACTTATAGCTGAGTACTTGTGATCACACGACAAATCATAAAAATTTCAAAGCGTATTATATTTACCAGCTCCGGTCTCTTAGTTTTGTATTTTAAGCAATTTTTCTAACCTCTCCCCTTTTCACCCGGGGTCACTTTAACTTTTGCCGACACCCCTTTGATTGCTCTCTCATATTATGCACCATAGCCTTACATACTTTAGTTCCACTTTTTACCGCCAGGGGCGCATAACTATATCGAGTGCTATGGGCCCGATCCCCTCGACTAATATATTTACGGATAAGTTGTAAAACGGTGTTTCGTTCGGATACAGGTTTGTTTAGAATAGAGTGCGCCACCTGGTTTCGAAATGGGGAAATCACAGATTTTGCAAACGGATGAAGTGTTTCGATGGGAATATTAAACGAAACCCTCTGTGCGATCTGTGATCACACTTACCCACGTGTTAAATAAGGCAACGGATTGTCATGTTCTAGTACAAGTATTTGTATGAACCGACTTGGATGTGACAGATGGATACAGGACTAACCAAGATGTTGAATGAGCTCATTGGCTAACTTCATCTTTCATCTTGTTTCAAAATTCCGAACGCATAAATATGAATTTGTACTTCCAGTTTGGTATCATCACAGGAAAATTGTAATGAACTTTAAAGAAGTTAAAAGGGATATTTTATTTACATTTAGAAGTTTTTTTTAGCCTCTGACACACGAATGTAGATTTTAATATTATTATTCAAATTTATTTTATATTTTTGGGGGAAATCTTTAAGAACCTACACTATTCAAACGAACAAACGCACTAGATAATGTTAAAGCTATGGGAGCGTTCTTTAAAAATACCTCTCTGGTATAATGTTTTAAATATTTTTTATTGAACATCATATCGAGGGTGGATGTCTCAAAAATCATTCGGCTCGAACAAGACAATCACGTGGTACAAGAGCTAAATTTGATACCGAGAAGTTATCAAACCAAACTGCAAGTATCTGGACCGAATTGAGAGTCCTTTAAACAAGTTTCAGGGTTGCATTTTTAACTTCATGTTAAAACATTTTCTCTGAACTCTCAGAGGCATTGGTTAAAAACAGCATAGTAGCGACATATGTTCCAGATATACAACCAAACTTAAGGATACACAGATGTGTTTTTTTTTCTTTTTTTAACTGACACTATTCAGAGTATTCTGTAGCTCGTTCTAATAACCGAGATGGCACTAAACATGTTGAGGAGCCTTAATGTCGCCGTAGAGGTCAAAAGATCCCACTAAAAAAATGTACTTTTAAACACCAACACGGAATATGGCGCTGTGTAGGCCGAGAAAAAACAAAGCTCGGGTAACAAATGAAAATGCATTGTTATACCTACGTATACGATAACGACGATAATTTGGGCTATAAACGCTTGTGAAATCTCCAAAAAACTTTTTCAGCTCAGGTTGAATATGAGTCAAGTTACTGCAGCACGGGTATAGCATAAATTAATGGCGCAGTTGACACAGCGCCCAAGTATAAATTTGCATTTTCATCTGTTACTCGTGTTTCATGCTTATTCTGGGCTGCGTAGCCTAAAAAGCGACAGATTTCCTCTTATTGGCAAAATTTTGAACATATTTGTTTGGCGGAATATTTTTCCCCATATGGAATCATTGGTTTCCTTACCAGTTTAGTGCCATTCTGGTTATTTGAACGAGTTACAGATGGCTCTAAATAAATACAGGGTGTTTAACTGACTATGTCTGTCTACGTCTAACAGAATATGAAGTTTGGCGAAATTCCGCGCATGTCCTTAACCCTTACATGCGCGATTTTTTCTTTTGTTTCCAAAAAATTATATATGATTCTTAAAGTTTTATTGCGCAGGAAAAATACGTTAATCTTTTCTTCTATTGCGCATCTGCAATAGAAGTAAAAACTACTGTCGTATGGCTGTTTTACACTACAATATTGCCAGTTAGTAAATATTTTAATAAATAGGTTTCCAAATACCTTAGATATATTTATTTTATAAAGCTTAAAATTTAAGCCTTTAATCCCGACGATAGAGTACGTTCTAGAAATTACGTAGCCCAGAGAATCTGATTTTACACCAGGAGGTTTCAATGGTTAATTTCGCTTTATTTAACTATAGAGACTTCTGACGGTTTATCGAGGAATACACATCCCCGACAGTAACAATATGGAAGACTAAGAGGAACTGAATCACGGCAGTACCGGGAAAAAGACTTAGGGATTTAGTGGGGGGGGGGGGGACAAACAAACAATTCCTGAGCTCAATTGAAAAATAAAATAAATAAAACGAATTTAAAATTTTGCTATCACTTAATAAATAAATTACTTAAAGATCATAAAAGGCTCAGTGAACAGCAACAACCGCGCCTAGCTCACGCTTCACCGCGAGTCCAGGCTATCATGACTTCACAGGTGTTCGCAAAGTCCGTTATTATTTAAAGCAAAAATTGCTATTTTAATTTTCTGGTGTCAATAAGGAATATACGAATAAAAAATATCTATTAAATTCAAATTTAAGTTCTTTGCATATATGCAAAACTGCGCACTAAATGATTAATATATAGCTATCGCGAAAACCGGGATAAACACAGCATACAAGCATCATCCGATGGGTAAGATTACACCAAAACCAAATGAACACCAATTTATGTTAAAGTGTACCTTAATCTGAAGTTTGAAAAAATTTCGTGCATTAGTTCGAGAGATAGAGAGCCAACGAAATTTGTGTCATATACAGGCTGACACAAAGACTAACTGACAGATATTTCTTAGAAACAGGCGAATGGTGTTTAGGACCTTATAAACCGAATAAATGCGTTGAAAACGAAGTCTATTTTTTTCACGAATCCAATATTTTCCTCGTCTAAAGGCCCCACCCGTGGCCGAGAGGTTCTGTTCTCGAAGCTGGTAGACTGGAAGTGCTGGGTTCGAACCCAATCGCGCCCGTCGGCCTAATCGTTCGGAGTTTTCGTTGTTTCCTTCGAACCTTGGATTTCCAAGCGTTAATACGGGTTAGGTTCCCTTAGAAAGAACCCCCACCCACACGAAGAGCACCCCTCCCCGTAGGGCCTATATCCCTCGTGTTGATAATTGACCGTCATAAACACAACCAACCTCGTCCAAAGAAAGTTGAAAAAAGTGGAGAAAATTTGAAGAGATTTAAAAACACTTTAACACCATTCAAATAATACTCGTGATTTTTCGTAAAAAACAAAACAATTTGCACTAAAATACTTAAATTTTCTATTACAGTTACAAGCAGTTGCAACAACTTTTGTAGTTTAATTTTAATTGAGAAGTTAATGTTTCTATCCTTTATGCATTTGATTCCGCTTTTATAAATTCATACGAGAAATTTAATTTCCTAACTGAAAAGGCTTTTCAAAATACACAGAAGTTCAATTCTATAATAGATTTTTCAACTTATTGAATTTCAATACCAGCATAGAATACTGAATGTAAAATATAATAATATAAATTTCAATATTTTTTTTTTCCCCTATTGATACATACGTATATAAAATATATTTTTTATCGATATAAAATATATATAAGAAATTGTTTTTAAAAGTTTGTTATTTCAAGTAGTATTTGTGAGATGCGGAGGAACTGATAAATAAGAGATGCATTTTTTTATAATTAGTGTAAGGGTCCTATATTTTGAAACTATCAAATTTCTTCAAAAAATATTGAAGTATGGACTCTGTTTACGAAAATAAACAAGAAATATTGTTGCTGTATTACATATATAATCATGTTTTGATTGTAAACGAAATTCCCATACAACTTAAGGGAAATATTTCTTAAAAAGGTTTGATAAATTGAAGGAATTTCGATATTTATATAAAAAAACGAGTTTGTATATTTTACTTGACAATTCAAATATTTTGATCATATTTTTAAATGTTATGCGGTATTATTCCAATAATTTTATTTAAATTATAAGTTAATTCTTGTGTATAAACAAATCGGTGATATTTATTATGCAGAAAGAAAAATCGTTTATTCGAATTCGACTTAAGAGTTGTCGGTGGATAACTAGTAATATTTTCAGATCGTTGCATGTATGCTATGACTAAAACCAGTTTAATTTTCACATCAATAAAATCTCAGTTTAATGGCATATTTAAACTCATCAAAAGTTTCTTCTACGAAGTCAGACTGTCAGTTTATAAAATGGTAAATTTCTAGAAACAATATGTATGGTGATTTTTCCTCGTGCTTTGACCTCAAGTACTATTGTGTCATAGGCACTATCAAATAGTTTATCATAAATAGGTTTTCCAATAGAAAAGCGTTCCAAAGTTCACCAGGTGAAGTCTTTACCTTTCGTAACTTCGTCATTGACGAACTTATCACCGCATCATAAATACAGTAGAAAATCTTTTAACCGAAACTCTCGGTTAATCGAAATCCATTTTTAAATAGTTTTTTTGTTGTAGTTTTACTATCTCATTCCTCGCGTGTAAGCGGTCCTTTCTGAACCACGAGTACCGATAAATAATTTGTATTCCCTTTCTTAAAATTTCTGTGAATTTAACTTCAGCTTCCGTACGTGATTTTTTACTAGAGCAAAAATGTTCACTTTTTTCATGAGTGTCTGGCTTGCGTGCATGTGAAAAGAAAAACTCGTTACTTTATGTATGGAAGAAAAAATCCAAATCAAATCATGCAGAATTGGGTGAGAGTATGACAAAATAAGCTCAAGAATGCGGCATTCGTATTGCGGCGGTTAGTGTTAAGAAAGATGCTGCAAAATGAAAAAGCAGAATGACCGATACTAGTATTAAAAAATATTTAAAAACTTTGATAGAGCTGCAAAGCAAACGCAATCCAAAGTTACCCAACGAAAAACTGTTTCAACCCCTTGTGAAATATGTAGAAGGTAGTCGTGGGGAAAAAAGTAAACACCACCTACTAACACCTCAACAAATCATCGTAGACGAAAGTCACCGACACCAAACGATTGGAAATAAAGACTACTTTTAAATGATTTATATAAAGTTTTCTTAGGGGTCATCTACATATTAAAACTAATCCAAACTTCATTGGCAATACCCAATTTTAACGAGATATTTCAAATCTTCGGTTCAAACTGTGCCTAGTCACCAAATTTCAAGTCAGAAATGATAAGTATTTGAATTATAAACATTCAAAATGTATTGCTTCTAATGTTAAATTACATTTTGATATTTTCATTAATATCTCCTGAATTTATACTCCGAATGTGCAATTGTTTTGTGTAGCCATAATAGTAAAATACCTAAACATAAATACGTTGAATTTGCAATTTTTACAATTTTATTATATGAATTATGAAATTAATATTCGAAAAAATTTTGAACTGCAACCTACAGTTTTTTTTGATGGATTTAGATTTATTAAGTCCTGCTTTATAGAAATCCACAATTTCACATTTTTCTTCCAAGAAGTTTTAAAATTATGCTTAAAAAACGGCAAAATATTTAAAAGAGCCGTCTATGATAGAAGTGACTAGATATTTTGAAATTTCTTATGCTATCCTGTAATCTAACAGTTTTCATTGACTGCTTGAGAGGTTCTTAAGATGCCTTGATCAAGAAGGGGGCTCTCAGTAAACCTTCGAGTACCCGACTTCAATTTCGATACAGCCCCTAAAATACGCTCGTTGTAAAGCAATTTCGGAAATTTAACGTACCAATTGCATAAAAATTTTTACGCTAATTGAAGGGTGTGCAGTTGATTTATGCTCTTAGAATTGTGAACTGCTGTTGAAAGAAAACGAAGTTACGGTTCGTTTCCACATGTTGCCCCCTAATCAAATTTTATATACATCATTTAAAAGTACTATTACCAATTGTGTTGTACCAGTAACATTCTACGATAATTTTTTTTGCGGAGTTTCTAAGTGGCGTTTTTTTTTTTCTCCACGACTGTACTTATTTTCAAAATTAAAGGTAGTTTATTCATGTTTCTATTGATTTATATTTATTAAGCACTTAACGAAAAGAAATAGTGCACAAAGTTTTTCTTAATCTTAAAACTGAAGAATTCTCGATTGTCCAAAAAATTCGATATTCCGAAAGGTGGTCGGTACCAATTATTTCGGATAATCGAGGTTTTACTGTATAAGCATTGAAATTCAAGGGTCTGTACAAACACTGCAAAAAATCCGCCATTTTTCCGTCAGCGCTTAGGCCTAGTATTCAGGGACGGTGAAGATATCGTTTGTATCTCCTACGACAGATATCAGCTCAAATTCCATCAACCAGACCGCTATAAAAATACAGTAGTGAAAACCCCACTAATTGGGACCGATGCCTGTTCGGATTAAAAAAGAAAGTTCGGATTACCCAAAATTCTGATAAAAATAGAAAAGAAAAAGGTGTTTCCTAAAAGAAAATGCAAGTTAAGTACTCAGTAGTACAATAAACATCCTCTAAACCGACATCCTAAGGTCCAGCATGACTAAAAATATTGCTTGTTTAATTACTCTTATAATAATTTAATGGAGCTTCAGAATAAGAAATTACGCAACAACTCATTACACACGGTAGAAAATCGCGAATCTCTAAATATCTCAGTCAACGTCAACGAAGGGGGGGAGAGAAAGAACATTTCAGTAGATTCTCTTTTCAACCGCTTGAATTCGCAAATTTTTATGATCCGAATTAAATGCTTTTTGCATTTAAAAAAATAATTTTATTGTGACTGGCAAACAAACTGTTATTCGAGATTTTTTTTTTTTTATGGTGTCTTCTACGAGTAGGTCTACAGTGCATGTTTTCATTTTATATTCGTGTACATATTGTACTTTTACATTATAGAATTTTTTTTTTGCTATCCACGCTGTTTAAAGAATAAAAATGTGCTTTACTGACATTTGTTTAATTCTAACTTCTACACTTTTTTTCCCAAAATCCATCCCGTAATCTGGAAAATTTCGTAGTAAATAGGTCTGAACACTTTTTTGCTTTTGGTACATTTATTCAATATTTTCAGTTAATCTCTTAAGTATAATTTTTGCAAATAAAATCGGTTCGGATTAAACGCAATTTCGGATTAACGGGATTCGTATTAGGGGGTTCTACTGTAGTTCTCTGTTCTTGGGGTTTACATGGATTTTTTAAAACACTTAGCAAATATTAATTGCCAATATTTCTGCGAGTTCTCGTTATTTTCGAATTCAGTTTAATCTTCAAACTAACCCTAGATGCAGCGTGAATGTTTTGCTATAAATAAACGAGAAGGGTAGCATATTTTGATTCGTACCATAGGACGTGTGACGGAAAATTAGGTAGATTACTTACAATAATATTTAAACCGACGAATAAAGCAGACGAGCAAAGAAAAAACGAGCAAAGAAAAGCATGTGTAATGGATAATATAGTGTAGTACTCTATTTTTCGTACTGTTTACGTTTTTATTCATTAGACCTATTTGATACAATGAGCAAGGTAATGTATAAAACTTTTTTCATCTTAGTGTTTTTGCATGATTATGTATAATTCTAAATACATTTGATTATGTTACCATATGTAACTGCAAAATATATTATCGCTGGGGTACTAAAATTCCAATAGTTTTAGAGAAAATAAGTTTATTGCCAAGAAACTATCTGTAAATCAGTGTTATCACTTGATAATATGGAACAAAAAAATCATTTTAATGCTTTATGTACTGAATTTTGAATTCATGAAAATTTTTATTTTCTGAATCATTTTTCCTGAAATTTTTTAATTTGCATTAGAAGATTTTCATAAACAAATTTTAGAAGGATTAAAGGATTAAAATTTGAATTTATAGGGATTTTGTGCAATATTTATAACCCCACTCAAATCTTTTTAAACATTTTTCTTAGAATTTAGAAAAATTAAGATATTTCTATTGCAAGAACATTATATTTGTACATATTTCCGAATTGAAAAATCCCCCCTCCATCCACCGCCAAGAAAGCTTAAAAGATGCAAAGGCGAAATAAAATCATTCTTTTAAAAATATTCGTTTTGCGTAACCAATAATGCTTTTGGAACAAGATAATACATCTATAACTCATTCTAAATTGTATTACTACTAATCGATGTATTAAATTTTACTTATAAGAATCAGCACTGACAGATGAATCTGACAGTAGATAAAGGGTTAAATGTCCTAAACATTTTGCAGTTAAAAACAAAGCGCTTGCCTTTGTCTCGAGATGAAAATGCACTCAAAAATAAAATTTCGTGGGGATAAATTTCACTTACTTTTAAATATATCAAATACTTCAACAATTCTCTAAACATTTTCATGATTCATTGTATTGAAAGAATAAAAATTTCCTTCATATTTTCAATTTTAATTCAATATTTTGACTACATTTCATTGTTTAATCTAGTATTGAAGTATATTAAAGTGTCGTTTGTATCGGATTAAAGATGTTAATTCCACATATTTTTAAAAAATGGTTTTAGTGGGCGATATCTTACTTAGTCATTTTAAAGTTACAAAATTAAAATTAAATACGAAGTGGTATAAGTGTAGTCACAAGGCTAGTTTACGCAAGTATTACACAAGGAGAGGGTCCGAGGTTGGTGTCACCGAATGCGATTAACATTTGTGTATCGATAGAGTATAATATCACCGCTTTAAAGCACAACCCCGCAGGGGGTCTTGAGAAAATAAGTCAAAAAGTTTAAGCAACAGTATATTATTTGATGTTTTTCTTTATTAATGTTTTTCCGTTTAATTTGTGTATAATGTTTTTCCGTAATTAATGTTTTTCCGTTTAAGAAAGGATTCTGTCATAGGCAGATTTTTTTCACTAGTTTTACTGTATTTTAAATTTTTTGCCTTAAAATCTATCCTTAAATATGAATTTTAAAGTTTTATTGTAAAATAATGGCCATATACATTTAACATTTATTTATGGTCATTTAACTAGTACAAAATGGTGGCGGAAATGGCAAAAGCTAAATTTAATCGGAAGTTTAAGGTACCGAAAGAAGTTACTTTTTCACCTGCAGTTTTTTAAAATGCATTCAAATATTTTATTAGGAGCCAATGTTTAAAACTTTAAATGCGTTTTTCTGCATGATGTTTTTTAAATCATAAATTAAAAAAGTGCAAACTTGGAACATGTCTTGTTTATTTTACATTAATTTTGTTTCGGCAAATTAAAAAAAAAAGGACTTTGAAAATATCAATTTTTTAAAAAAATTACGTAAATATTTTTAAAAATTAAAAAATATTCCCGATAAACTAAAATTATACTTTAATTAAATGAAAAAAAAATTGAAATCCGATGAATAATGTTTAGAGTTATAAAAGGTTTTAAATTAAATCCGCTTAAACAAATATTAAACATTTAAATTTTTAAAAACTTTCAGAAATATTAGGATGCGATTTTGTTTGCAAATTATATGGTTAACCATCTCAAAAAAAAAATCAAAATTCTAGCTCAACAAATATTTTTACATGTTTCCTAGAAGTCGTAAAGTAACACTGTTTCCTCGATTGTACGAATTTTAATTTGTGTCTAATCCCTTAAAACCCGATGAATTATTTAAACGGCCATAACTCTGCGAGTTTCAGATATGAAGATGCAATTTTTTGTGCTTAATTCAGGAATGGATAAGGAACGTTTTCCAGATTGGAATTTTTACACTACGGGGGCCGTATAAAAATGTTCGTATTTTTTCAAATAGAGCCCCTATGGAGTTCCAACTTGTCATTAAATTTTGCACCTTTTATGAAACTTTGCAATTGGAAGTATGAGTCTAGGGGCAATATTTAAGGAAATAGCCTATTGTTTCGATATTTATGAATCACCCTGTATATAAAAGCGTTCTTTTCAGAAAATATGACGAACAGCATTGTACACAATACCCCGCAATCAGAATGAAAAAATAAAAATCGGATAAAAATGAGCCGGTTTACTAAAACATGTTTCACTGCGCATGCGCGAATGCAATCAAAATATAATGTACACAATGTGTTAGCTAAGTGTGTAGAGAAACTTTTGCAAGTCTCAAAAACATAGCTTGAAAATTCTGATAATCGTTTATAAAATAAGCTCAAAATCCATTCCCAAAATGAAGCAAAAACATAAGGGGTTGTATCCATATATGCATTGATTAGTGCCGATTTAGCATACACAATATTGCACGTAATACTATATTTGGATACAATACCTCATCTTTTTGCTTCATTTTGGGAACAACGGATTTTGAGCTTATTCTATAAACGATTATTATCAGACTTTTCAAACTATATTTGAGACATTTACTAAAGTTGCTCTAAACATTTAGCTAACACATTATGCACATTATAGTTTGATTGAATTCGTGCATGCGCAGTGAAACATTTAGTAAATCTGCTCATTTTTCATCCAATTTTTATTTTTTTTATTCTGATTGCGGGTTATTGTGTACAATGTTCATATTTTCTGAAAAGAACTTTATATTAAGAACTCTACAAATTATAAGCAAAAAACTTGGCAAAATTTGGACTATTTTTATAAAAACATTAATTTCTCTACGAGTATACATGCTACCCTCAAAAACGAACACATTACAATAAGCCACTTATGAATAATCTCGAGTTTAAACGCTTTTGCTCCATTAGTTTTTACAGGGTTATCCAAAAGATTTTTTCAATCTGTTGACGGTCCCCTATGAGGTTTCGGGAAAACATCTTCGCGGACATATATGACCTATACTATATTGTTTACACACCTGCAATTTCAGGTTAATTCCTCCTGTATTTTTCTAGATATTTAACAAAACGTCAAAAATCGCAAGTGACCGGTCACCTTTGGCCATATAGTGTATACTCTATCGATTCACAAATGTTTATCGCATTCCGCGACAGCAACCTCGGACCCTCACCTTGTTAGTAAAAAAAAAAAATACTGTTGGCATTTTTCTGCAGCTTAGTTCACAAAAATATTTGAAGTTTTATGAGTTTTACTGAATTGTTTTGGAAGCATTTAATTTTTACATTTCTATGTTTACAGGTAGTGGATTTCTCAGGTTTCTGTTTTCTTTTGCTCACAAACACTCGTCTAACCATAGATTTTTATATTTTAAAAATTAGCTCCCTTTTCTGTTATATATTTTATCCCTTCCCAACAGAGTTGAAAAGTGTTTAACAATTTGTTTACCCGGATCTAACATGTGTAAATATACTCCGATTTCCATGTAGGGGAGGGCCATGTACCTCAGTTCTATTTGGACGTTGATTTTTCATTTAAAATATGTAAATGAGGAAATATTAAGCTATTTTACCCACTTATTCATAGATTATAAAAATATACAACCTAAAAATCATGGAGGTTGTCCTATGCATGAGTTCGCTAACGCGCATCACCCAGTGTCATGTAGTGGGCAGCTTGTTAGTCATCTGAAACAGTATTTTCAATAAACTAATTTGTGGGAGGGGCTTTCAGGGAGGTTATTTTAAAAATGATTTTTCGCATTTCTCTATTTTTTTTCACATGAGACTCGTAGCACCCTGAAATAGAATATATATTGGTTGATCATGCATGCCACTGTACACGGTACGCAGAAGCTGCATTTTTCAAAGCAGCCGTGTATAAAGGGTAAGCCAAAGTCCCGCATCATAGGAAAACACGTATTGTTACAATATGTTCTGAACATGGTTGCTTCCCTTGTCAAAACACAACTGCAGGCATTTTTAGAGATCAATTAAGAAAATTAAACATGTAAATCTGTTAACATGCTTAAAAATTACGTTAGCAAAACTGCTGAAATACAATGTATAGAGATTATGTTTATATAGAAGAACATATCCTGACTGCCTCATACCACATGGAAACAAAAAATGGTGCCTGGAATATTTTGCCGAACTCTTACGTAATTTTTTCAAAACGTCCATGTTCCTCAGAATGTTGGCCACTAGGACTGGCGTTATGGCATGGCACCCAGTAGCACTCAAATAAAAACAACTCTTATGGTGGACTTTCGGCCCAGCCTGTATTTTAAAAGATCAAGAAAACTTTCGGGGGGACATTTGTGGAATTCATAAAGCTTTCCATATGACGTAATTGCCAAACTTCCATCATTTTTATAAAAAACAGGTTCGTGTGCACCTAATTTCATAAAATTCTAAAAAAATGTTTCAAAATCACCGACAAACTACACAGTACAATTTTCAGTTCGACGCTCGCACAATACCAGTTACTGACAATATCCCCAATAATTCATTGTTCCATAATAAAATTAGAAGTAGATAAATCCAGCTATGGTTATTAATGCCTGAAGTAAAATATTTCTTGTATTTTTTCCCTTCTGTGAAGCGGACATTCATCGTTAACTTGCAAATGTTATTCATTAATCATTGATTTGTTAAAGTCCAGCAAATCGTAGCGCTTTGGTAGCAGTTGGCTATGAACTAGGGGGTTTATCAAGTAGAAAATCCTTAACAGATTACCAGTTTTATTCATCAAATCCAGTTTTTCAATCTTCTGACACATATCCGATATTTTGGCAGACTTGTTGCGTACCACAACCACTCCATATAAAGTAGAGTTGTCCTGGATTAATATAATTGTTTATTACCACTAAAATTTTCGCATCTACCGGTGGGCATCGTACCGGCTGAACTTTCCTTTATTGCGATTTAAATTTACAGAGTCGGGAGCGGGAGGGATAATTTATACCCTACAACCTGTTTCTTATTTTGAAAAGTCTTGGTCACTAATAATGTTTTTCTTTTAATAGAAATAATCAAGTAACACAATCTACAAGTTATACCTTTCGCGTTGATGTAACCTCCAAATAAAACGACTAGAATATAGTTGTGAAAATTTAATAGGAAATTCAAAGTGATTAACGTAAATTTTACTATAGTAGAACCCCTCGAGATATTGCGACATGTTAAATCTCTTATTTGTCATCGGCAAGGAAACTTTTGCTTAATGTGGCCAATTTTTAAACTAAAATTTTCCTCCTACACTTAAAGGTCCGGTACCTGCTTGTACTAACCAATTACAGGACTTATTGTAACCTATCAGGAATGTTTATATAAATAATGCATTGTCTTATTCTAGTAATCTTTACGAAAATTCATATGCATATAAACTGAAGTTTAGGTAAAAATTCCACAATTTTTACTTGGCAGTAATCTGCGACTTGATTATATCCTGCTTTCTCTATTTCTGCAATTAGGATAAGTAGCCTAAACATCCTAAAACTGGATATTTCAAAAGCAATTTCGAATATAAAATTTTATATTAAGGTTTATTTGGAAGTTTCGTACAAGACTTTCATATACAATGAAAACCAAATACGACACTGTCAGCTTGGTTTAACAATAGCCACCGTGTTTTAGGTCACACAATCCATGTTTACATTGATTTAAAATACTTTATTATAATTTAACCTTTCAGTTATATCTGAAACAGTTTTAAATAATTTTAAGTGCCATTTCAATTTCTTAAAAAAGGTTATATTCAATAATTGGCCAATTGAGAAACAAGTAGGGGAGATGGGGGCACATGTGAACACGGGGCACATGTGAACATCGCAATTTTTCGATAGTTATTATAAGTTTTTTTATTTGAAAAAAATTACTAAAGATGATAGCACCTGTAGATATATGGTAGAAATTGTTTGAAGCTCTATGACATTTTGTTTGTACTCTGTAGCCAAAACACTGTTTGTAGATCTCAAAAGTAAAATCTTTGTTCCGAGTTGATAAGCGAATAACTTTATTTATTTATTCATTTATTTGAATTTGAGTGTTTTAACATATACTATGAATACTAATAAACGTTTTTGACACAGTTCTTTTCCTTCTAAAATTGTAAAATGTTAATGATTTATCAATTTAACAAAAGCAGCAAAGTGGGGCACTTGTGAACAGACTAGTTGGGGCAGATATGAACAGTTCACAAGTGCCCCAATAATCATTCTGTGATTCTGTTTCTTTCAGTTAACTTAATGAGACATAATGTAAGTTTCATTATCTACAGTTTTCCTGAAATAGAAGATATTTTCCTCACACAAAATTTATTTTGTATTGAAACTTCCACAAACACCTCTTTCAGCAAATACATAAAGAGCAATAAGCTCGTTTACATTCAACTTTGTTTATGTCCAACTCGTTTACGTTGTACTTTAAATAAATTTAATGTTTTCTAAAATGCAATAAGTGTTATATATTATTTTACTAAATGGTTTACAACAATATTTTTTATGCATTGTTAATACAAAAGTATTACCTTGAACAATTTTGCAAATTTTTCTGTTACATTTGTTCTAACCTTGCAATGATGGCTTACTTCCATCTCTAAAACAGTTATGTATATGATGCTTTGAATGGAGCCATCCATTCAAAATACCATATCCATAAATAACAGTAATATTTTAAGAAAGTAAAATTTTAAACTGATAACTACCATAAAATCCCGATTGTACCCCTCCCCCTTCTTTCAAAAACAAAAGAAGTTGGGGGGGGGGGTTACAGTCGAGATTTTTTTTATCATTAAAAAACCCTTCTTTATCTATAATTTACAAGTAAATAAGGCAAATACAGGAGTGAGAATCTTTCGCATTTCGACAGATTTCCGATAAATAGTATGTAAATGCCCCCTCTTTAATATTTTCCCCAAACTAAAACTCTTAAGCAAAATTTAAAAGTTTTAATTTCTTTTTTTAAATTGTTTCTTTATTTTTTTTATTTTATTGCAATAATACTTAATGAATCATCTAAGCCTCTCCCCTCCAAATCTACTTATTTTCATTTTATAATCTTTTGCTTAAGCATGTCACCCAGAAACTAGAGAAATATATGCATATTTTTTTTTCTTTATGGTGGATTTAAAAGGTAATATAACTAATGATTACGATGACTAATGAATAACAGAATAAAAAGCATGTTTAAGGATATTTTTTCCTTGTGTTCACATGTGCCCCACGTGTGTTCACAACTACCCCGCTGATGGGGCACATGTGAACAATTTTTTTAATTTATAAAACTATTAAAAATTTAAGAAAAACTATACCGGTGATTTTTGAAAAATTACCATGTGTAAAAGAAAGTTCTGTTACTATATTAAGTAGTTTTTGTTTATAGAATTTAATACAGTTATGAGAGAAAGCTATATTTATGCGAACTGTTCACATGTGCCCCCATCTCCCCTATATGTTTAAAAATAATTTGGTCTTATTTATGTTCTAGCTCCATGAAATCCAAAATAGAGTAATTACTGTCAGAAATTTTAGTCATGTAAATGATAGCCGTAAACTGTTTTGCCATAAATAGTAAGAAAAGTAGAGCTATTAAATTGGAAATGATTTGACACGTGCTTAGTTTATAATTGAATGAATTAGTTTCATGAATAACATGAATTGGACACATTCTATGATATCATCTTAAAAACTGAATTTTCTCACTTCGTTCCTTCTATTATTTTCTCAAAGGCATTTCAAAATTTATTATAAGGTATAAAGAGATACCTATTATATTAATATTCAGACATTAGAAACTTCAGCTTTTCTATACGAAATAAGAAACAGGACATATGTACAGGACATAGTTTCATAAAACGAATTTTGCGAGACTGGTATTAAATAGAACATCAACTTTTAGTGATGTTTTGGTCATAAATCTGAAAAACTTAACGGGATGGCAGATTTCTTACAAACGTAAGTCCTCAAAAATTTCAGTCGGGAAAATAAAATTAAAATTTCAAAAATACTAAAACAGAAATATAATTTCAAATAACCTATTTGGAACTCTCAAAGAAATCTGTATCAGAACTTCATAACATTAGTTTAACATTAGAAAAAATAATATTTAAAATGTGGTATCTTGTCATAAATTTAAGCTTTGTAGGTAAATATTTTAAACTTTAATCCAAATAGATTTGATTTTGATGAAAATGAGAAAAACATTTTAAATGTTGCGTTAAATGTTATATCAAGCAGGACGGTCGTTCTGCCAAGCCAAGCTGAAAAAAATGCTAACCTCGCCAAACAAACAAACGCCAAGAATAAAACGCAAGACACCGTAACTGCTTATTATACTGAAGACAGCTTCTCCATATTAAATCGACCAAACATGCCAGCGTAAAATTTCCCATATCAAAAGAACCAATCATCGCAGAAAAATAAAACTAAAACCACAAGGACCTAATGGAAAAGATCTTCAATTTGAGATCAAATGCATCCTCATAAATTAATTATAAACAGAGATATAGATTTTTTTAAAATGACGTCGAGATACTGAAAATGACAAATTTATTTTCTTCGTCTCACCTTATGCTTCAATCGAGGTAGAGACTTAAATAATGGACATAAAAAAGTAAGGATTGCCTTTTTGGACAGATATTTACTCAATCTACATGCTTTTATAAAATTCAGCTTTAAAAACACAAATTTTCTATTCTTAATTAGCGAAAAACTTAATTCTAAAGATTATAAATTATGCCAAACAGCGATAAACCCGCCAAACCATTTTAGAAGTCTTATACTATTCTTTTATATTATCCTTTTGCATTGATTTCATCGAAGAAAACTATGGCCAAGATCCAGATAGATTTTTCGCTGTTAGCGAAATGAGTTAGACCAATCAGAAGCCAGAATGTTTGAGAATTTTTGCTGTTTCTGGATCCCAGTCTATGTCATAAAAGTTTTGAATAATTTTCTTAGTGCCATGGATGAAGTGCAATGTTTACAGAAATCTAGGCTGGGATCCAGATAGATTTTTCGCTGTTAGCGAAACGAGATTCACCAATCAATAGCCTGCATTGCTGCAAACAGCGAAAAGTTCGCAAAAGTACAAGCTTCTGATTGATGAATCTCGTTTTGCTAACAGCGAAAAATCTATCTAGATTGCAGCCAATTATGTGTAACACAATTTTGCATTTCCACATCCAGGAAGGGTATTGATGTCATAACAACAGTGCATATTCGAAACTATTTAAGGCATTGATTCTGAACTCCTTTGCTATACATTTCAATATTACAGAAGTTGTTGTTTCAATAGTTTTAGTACTTTCCTCTATTGCTCACTCTAAAACACAAATAGCGAAATTTAACCAACAGCGCTCAGAAAGTATAGCGCCTAGAATATATAGTGTTGAAATCGGCTAACCCTGTAATACTTAAAAAAGCGCTAAAATATTGTATCCCTTAAATGTGCAATGATACTGCTGCAATATGCAGATCGCAGCGACATCTGCAGGATATTTTCTACAACTGCAAGAAATTGCTAGTCTATACAGTGTAATAATAGTAATATGAAAATCCCGCAGATGTCGCTGCGATCGACACTTGAAATTTTAGCAGTATCGTCGAACATTTAAGGGATACAAATTTTTAGAACTGTTTGGATAGCATATTTCCACACAAGGTATTCTAGGCGCTGTATCAGAAACAACACCATAACAGAGAGCCTTTATACATAAGAGTGGTGATATATGCACAAGAGGCATGCTCATTTCAAGTTTTTGACGAAAGTACGGCAATCCGCTTTCTTGAATAGAGGATATTCAATGTACATTATGGTCACATGGTCAAGACAAGAACGTCTAGCGTAAAGAATGGAAGGCTCCGTCTACATAATGTAAATCCCCGCTAGCCAATGAAACTGTTCATGGGAGAAAGCAGTAGTAACACTTAAAAATATCGTGAAAAATTACCTCTGTTTTTAAAGGCTATCTGTATTATGACCAATGAGAACGCTTCATAGGCGTTTATATAGCGTTCTCATTGGTCAGAAAACAGAGAACCTTTAAGAACAGAGGTAATTTTTCACGATACTTTTAACAGTGTAGTTACCTGATTCCCTTCTTATCAGTTAGAAATTCTTTGGTAAATTACCGGTACCATGTGATTTTTCAGCCTCGAACTCATATTTGGAATATCCTCCATTAGAAGATACGCGCATGGGCGATCTCTATTGGACTAGGGCAATAATTCAACATGCATTAGCCTGACGATAATGGCATGCTCACAAAGGACTTTATTGGTAAAAGTGGTAAAAACAAATCGTTAAACATTTATTGGCCGTATGTCGCTACTTCGTTATAGAGACACACTTGTTCCTAATTAGATCCCGGCCTTAATGTATCAAAATACGGAGTTTGCTTTCTGTACTATTCCTGAGCTCAGTTATAGCGGCTAGAAATATAGGCCGGGATCCAGGTACATTTTTGCAAACAGTGAAAGTTAGAAAAAATTCTGGCTTCTGATTGGTCAATCTCGTTACGATAACAGAAAAATCTACCTAGATCACGGTTATAATGCGGAAACCGGCTATTCCAGTAATGCTTTAAAAAGTGCTAAAAATTGAATCCCATAAATACTGAAAAATACTGAACGACAAATGTCGATAGGAGCAACATTTTCTAGTTATCCTCTGAGCGAAACGTTTTCTTTTCAAATAGTTACGTTGGAATTACTATATGTCGCTGTAATCGACATTCGTCGTTTAGCCTCGTTCAACATTTATGGGATACAATTTTTTAGCACCTTTTTAATAAGTCGATTTTTAATCTATATCTTCTGGAAACTATAGCTCCGTTATAGAGTCTAGTTTATATGTTGTAGAAATCGACTATCCCAGCAATACTTACAAAAGCGCGGAAGTATTGAATCCCTTAAATGTACAACGATGTCGAATTCCAAACAGTCATTTGCATCGACATCTGCAAGATATTTTTTAAAGAAGAAATGTGTAATGCACTGCTACAGCGTCCAGAATACATGATGTGGAAATTTGCTATCCAATACCGCTAAGAAATGTATCCCTTAAATGCGCACTGACCTCTGAAATCCAGGGAGATGATCGCAGCGACAACTGCGGTGTATTTTCAAATTTCAAAGTAAACATGGTATTATTACAGCGGGCTTGACGTCAAGCACACAGGTCAGATGTATGTTAATAAAACATAAAAAAATGTTACAGCGTCTAGATGAAATTGTCTTGGAGTTTTGGGAAATATCCTGTAGATATCGTTGTGATCGACTGATTGGATTTCCACACTATATATTCTAGACGCTGTAGCACCGCGGTAGCCTGTCTTTTTCGTTTGCCTCGAAGTAGATATAGATGACGTCATTTGAAGTTGTTCCTAAAGTGTGGCCAGCTCATCACGTCACACGGAGTTGATTATCTGTACACGGCAATGGACACAAAAAAATGGCGCACCGATTTGTACTAATCGTGTAAAGATGATCCAACTCCGTGTGACTTGTAAACGTCATGAACTGGCCTATTATGTCATTGGTCACGCTAGCACCCTCCCCCTTGCGTCCGCCATATACAACGGCATCTTGCACTGGAGACTGCTAAATGGGCTGCTATCGGTCAAAATCAAGAGAGAAAAGGGCAGAAGAGGGGGAAAGAACTTGTTTTTTGGTATGAAGTTTTCCACACGGGAAGATTGACATGTCTGCTCATCTCCTTTCATATCTTCATGATGGTGATATAAACCAACGCCCCCTAGATATTTGAGAAAGTCTTGACAAGCGTCACGAAAACATCACAAAGCAGAGGAACAAAATCATTCATCGGCTCGTGGATATGAACGAGCCAATGAATGATTTTTCTTCTTTGTTTTGCCTGCTTTGTGTGATATTTCCCGGACGCGTGTCACGGCTTTCTCGAATATTTAAAGGGCGTTGAATAAGCCGGGATCAAGGTAGATTTTACGCTATTAGTGAGATGAGACTAGAGGTCTGCACGGGCCCGGGCCGTCAGAATTAGGAAAAAAATTTCAACGGGCCGGGCCGGCAAAAAAGCTAATCGGGCCTAGGCC
Source organism: Maratus speciosus (assembly GCA_963932465.1). Taxonomy (NCBI): domain Eukaryota; kingdom Metazoa; phylum Arthropoda; class Arachnida; order Araneae; family Salticidae; genus Maratus; species Maratus speciosus. Next base: position 544,368,923 of record OZ010790.1, on the reverse strand, counting down.
CGATATAAGAATTTAAGCGAAGCAGATAAAATAAGAGCCATTTTCAATGAATATGATTTTCTCGAGAAGTATAAATGTGCGTCACGAACCGATGCGAGTTTAACAACATCAATACAGAAATGCAAGATGTCCATCGAAGAGATCGGCATCGTACAGTTACAAGATGTCTGATTTCGGGTTTAATTTTTTTTTTCAGCAGACTCGTGCCGGGACGGAACTGGTCTTAATTGATCTCAGGATGTGTAGAACAGTCATTGTGTTTTGTAGTATTAATAGTGATATGAACTTCACCTAACAGTATCTTTGGAAATATACCTTAAGGTGGTTCTCATATTCAATGCTCACCAATGCGAAGCTTTCAGAGACATTTTCTGAGAAAATTTTTAACTATAAAGGCATAAAATTGACAGGCCTGCCTATTGAAGTCATTTGGAAACGAACAGCTTTTTCCCATATTTGATAAATTACTTAGAGATAACAGATTCATGTCACGTGACTACGTTTTTCTCCTTTCCTGTGCTATCGCTACCGGAAATTTGATTCAAAAATCTAACTTTGACAATATTTTCAGAAAGATATATTGCTTTTATCTATAAAAAAAAACTACATTTACATAGCTTCTGAATACGAATACCTGCCAATCTTACGATTTTCCGGAAAAAAAAAAAAAATAATAATAATAATAAATGTGTCGAAATGTAGCTCCTTTGGATTTGAGAAAAGCCTTAAAAATGAGAGAAATATTTTCACAAATCTACTTTTTATTATGCAACGTCAAAAGTTATGTTTTTAATCCTTTATTCTGAACTACATTAATCTTTTAATGAATCCTTATTTCTATTTTGAAATGTCTGTAGACACGATGGCTAAAGCACTGCAAGTATTCGTTAATGTTTACTATTGTGTGTTTTCTGTTTTGCGAACATCGTAGTAATGTAAAATATACTGTAAAATGTTCCCATAAATATGTAGGTAGTATTCATTAAAATAATCGTAATTGTATGTTGAGAAAAGGGATTTTTTAAATTTTTTTTGTAGAAATAGTGTCGGGCTGGGCCGGGCCGAACTTCCAATTTACACCGGGCCGGACCGGGCCAACATAGCTTTCGTTCGGGCCGGGCCCGGGAATTGCAGACCTCTATGAGATTGATCAATCAGAAGCCTGCATTTTTGAAATTTTTTATTATGTTTCCAGTAAACACCGAAAAGCCTGCAAGGATGGATGCTACTGATTGGTCAATCTAATTTTAATAACAGAAAAATTTATCTGGGTTCCGGACATTAACTTTGGTTGGTTGAGACTATTTTGAATAAAATCAAATCAGAAAGCTAATGTTTTTTTAACTGTTCTGGTTAGTTTAATCGAAATCATCCACGTATATTACTGAAAACCGAGTTACTGTACTTTGGACAAAAACTTTAATATGAGTACACGACTTGAGCATATGTCACCAGACTTGCATATAAATGTACTCTGTTATGAGCATAATTATAAGCGCAGCTGTTAATTTGAGTATCTGGGTATTAGAGAAAGCAATTGTGGCCTACCGTGGCTGAGTGGATAAGACACCACGCCGCTAATCGCTTGAGAGCGTAGGTGGGGACGGGTTCAAATCCCGCCGTGATCCGATAGATATGTGTTCAATAAAACAAACAAGCAAGTGAAAGGTACAGTTGCCATGGAAACAACGACTTCTTTAATACGTATAGAAAATGAATGAATAGTTGTAAATGACTTAAGTTTAAAATGTAGGCAAATACTCTGAAAATATCAATGGTTCCCATCTAGTATTTTACCAAAATAATTGAATATATTCACATGATGTATAAGTTCATGCAACTCTTAGCTAATGAAAATTCTGCAACAAGACTTAAGTAGGTAGATCTTTTCAATGATTAATTCAGAATTCTAAAAACAAAACGAAGTTCTTAAGCGCTCTTCCTCCCCCTCCCTCCCCCCCTCAAAAAAGAAATACGATAGAAAGATAAGTATTTGGATAACTTCAGTATGTGTTTTTTGTCAGAGTTTAGAAAAGGTGTCTGGGTATTAAAAAAGCATAAAACAAATTTGACGAACGATTTCAGGGAATTTTTAACTGGAAAAAATTTAATTCTAATGTTTATGCGGCTTTAATAATAGACTTAAAGATAATCAATTTACGGGAATTTTTATACGTAATTATCTTCTCACATTTATGCAAATAGGTATGGATAAACAGACTTTAGTAAAATATTACATATTTATTCTTCTCTATAACAGGATCTAAATTAAGATGTACAGTTTATATCTTTAAATTTTTAGATTTTTTTTTTATCAAAAATGTTTCCTCATGTCTAGAATTGCTAGATTTACTTCTTTAGACAGATCTTCGATTCTTTAGATTCCTGCGGGGCTTCATTCTCGGATTATCCGTAGGTATTTGTAAAGGTAAATTTATTTTGCAAAACAGTCAGCAAAAAAAAAACGTTACAACACACAATTAACTGACAGACTAACTGTAAATTTTATTTTGACTATGATTTTCACTAAATTTTCATCCTTCATAGAAAATTTTAAGGAGATATAAATTGAGAAAAACTGATACTTTGAAAGAAGAAATTGACTTTCCTTACTTTTAAATTATTAATTACTCTAAAAAATGAATGATAAGTAAACAAAATGTATACTATTGTGTTTGTTCCCTGCTGATAAAGGCTATACAAGGATTAATTTTAGCGAGTAGAATTATTTCAATTATATATATTCTGTTTTAAAATAAGGACTGATATCTACTAAAAAACAACTTTTCAAAAGTAAAAAAAAAAAGCCAAGCAAAGAAAAGAAAAAAAGGGGAAAGTTGTGGCTAAAAAATAGTGCGATATCAAATTTCCAAGCTTATATTATGGTACTTAACATTTTTTATTAAAAATTTACCATACGTAAGTCGAGTCTCCTTTACCAAATACATCATAACGTGTTTCTGAAAATTAATTTTTTTAAATTATGCATGATGGGCTTAGCGGCCATCTTTCCATATTTTACACAAATTTCCAAGCAGACAAGCTCGTAATATGTTTGCATTATTAAGAATTTTGAACTTCTAGTTTTGACTACAGACAGATAAATTAAGATTGTCTTTTATTTTGAAAAAAAATTTATTTTTACTGCTTTAACTAATTAACCCCCTCCGAAAAAAAGAATCATAAGATGAAACCTGAAGTTACTTTAACTTTTTTTTTCAAGACAAATTTCTAGGCACTCATTTCCATAAATTAAATGCATAAAATGTTTGCTTTAGCAACAATTTCGAATTTCCGATCTTAACAATGTACTTGTGTGCTTAGAAATTTGTGTAAAATATGGAAAGTTGGCCGCCAAAGCCCATCATGCATAATTTTAAAATTAATTTTCAGAAACACGTTATGATGTATTTAGTAAAGGAGAAAAGGCTTTCTATCAACGCATACTTAGGTACTCTACTTACGTACGGCAAATTTAATAAAAAATGTTAAATAAGTACCATAATATAAGCTTGGAAATTTGATATCGCTTTTTTAGCCACAACTTTCCCCTTTCTTTTTTTTTTTTTACTTTTGAAAAGTTGTTTTTTTAGTAGATAACATTCTACTAGAGAAATCTATTTTAACCTTTTGCACTCCATTGACATATATACGGTGACATACCAAGATTAACAACAAATGCACCGACACCCATACTGTAAATAAATGAGCATACTTTTATAGGGTTCCACACATTTCAAATATGCAAGAATGTCGTGGAGTTACTGGTAGGCGGTTGAAATTTTGGTGTGGGGTGCAAAGGTTAAATAACTCAACGCAGGATACAATTTTAGTTTTTCTAATTATCAGCATGAGCGACACTTCACTAAATTGAAATGGTTCTGTATAATCCGTTCATTCAGATGATGCATATTTTAGAGTAAATAGCAGAATTTACTAAACGTGCAATTATATCCACAAAGTTTATTCTTCCCCAATTCATCAATGCGCTATTGGCAATGTTGATTACAAATATACTGCAAGCGCTAGTAAGGAAATAATGCAATGTATATACATATATTTGGAATAGTAAAAATATTCTCTACGTGATGGCTATGTTAAGAACTCTATTCCCAAGTTGTTAACCTCCCTGAACCGAGAAGAAAAAAATACTATAAAATTCAATTCAACAGCAGCTGTATTTTCATTAACTTCTAATGTCTACTACATAAAAAGTAGGATACTAAAGTGAAGCTACATAAAATGCTTTTAACTGCATAATACTTAGTAAATATGCACAAAATATGCAAATCATGCGTATAATTTAAGACACTACGTATCCTTTGTTAAATATTTTTATCATTTGCGGTAGTTAAAAAAGGGAGAAAGGTTGAATTTTTCCAATTTTGACTATTTGAGCAAAGGACAAGTGTAATGTATATTAAAATTCGTAGGTTTAAATATGTTGAATTGGCACGATAACTTGCCAACCTATTTTTGCAGAGTAAATCAAACAAGAACAAGGAATATGTTTAAAATTTTATTAAAATTCACTGTACAACATAAATACATCTATATTTTAAGTAAAAATCTTAAATGTCTTGTCACAGTACACTTAATCACGTAAGGATATTTTACATGTCAATTGCCCAATATATTTACAAATACCAGAACTTAAAAGTACGGCTCTTGATCAAACCACTGCCACTTTTTAGGTTGCTCTTCGTCCAGTGCATATTTAACACAGTATATCCTCACAGCTCCCCTAAACATTAAAAGACTCATTAAGTCCTAATATGAGGAAACTATTCAATACACAGAATTTATCACCAGTAGTATCTTATGTCCGATGTTTCAGGATCGGATACTCAAGAAGTATTAGCACCATAAATAAAATGCATGAGCATTTTCACCATTAATGGGATAAATGTCAAACTGCATATAATACAATTAGTTTAAGTAAAGTATTTAAAACACTTCAACATTCAGCTTGAAAAATTGCGCTTAGTTTAATGACCCAATGTAAGATTAAAAAAAAAATTACATTAATTTGCCATGGACAAAACGAAATTGCAAAGCTTTGAGTTTTACAGAAAGCGCGATTTAGTCAATTTATTGAAAATATATTCGGTCTTTAAAATACTGCAACATAGAAAAATTATCCTTCAATCTACATATTCAAACTTTGTAAATGTTCAACCTATATTTTAATATTAAACAATTGATAAGGGGTTTATTACACTATTTTATTCAATTGCTTTACCTTAAAGAGTAAAATATTGCACTTTCATAGGTAGCTGGTATTTTTGGAGAGCGCGGCAAGGTGCACTAAATCTATTGATGCAACTTAACTTTGTTAACTTTTTGTAACCATAAACATTTGGTTTTTATCACCTCCGGCATGGTGACGGAAATATGTTTTAAGTTATACTGATGTTCCAAAAATATTGAAATGTATTGCCACTGAAAACAACTTGATATATTATTTCTATTATACCATTAAGAGAAAAAATTTGAAAATTCCATCTTCATATAAAAAAGCAAAATTTAGTTAAGAGTGTCTGGTAAACATTTGTAACTAAATGTAACTAAAACCACACTGCATATGATTATACCACCAAATGATAGACTGCCTACAACTTCCCTTGACCTGCAGGACACTACACTTAACTACAACAGGTGTAAAATAAGGTAAATATTAAATTATATAAGCAAGTCAAGCCTTTATTAATATCTTAATCTACGATTTACGTTTCAATAGCCTGAGGCCCAAAACGTCAACAAGATCGCACACCCTTGGATCCATCACGCTTCGGCAAATAGGTGCCAAGTTGTACCAAGCGCGCGCACGATATACCTACATATAAAATAACACGACTTTAATTGTGGAATATTTTATAATTACAGCCTAATGTAAAAATTAGGATAGATATACCTCAAAAGGTTTTAGTAATCCCGTTTGCCTTTACTGTCCAATCATGGATCATTTCCTCGATATTTACATTTGGTTCTTTCGTTGTACCAGGGGTAATGCCCATAAGATTTACACTTGGCCCGACTGATGTACTACGGGCTAGACCCACTATAATCAGTTTTGGCCCGAATACAAGACCACGTGTCTCACGCGTAGTTATAGGTTAAGGGGTTCAAAATGGTACTTTGCATCATAGTAATCAAGTTGATTATAAAAATAAATTATAAGTTTCACACTATTTGGCGGTAACAAATAAGGCAACACAACGTTATGCGAAATACCTAAAAATGGACCCTAGTCAGCCCATTCGATTAAAATTTAAACGCCATTCGTTTCGGGAAAATCCAAAATATTAATTTAAGTATAGATTAGAAAAATGTTTAAAAGCTTATGTTCTAAAAAACTGAAAGACGATTGAAACGCACTTTTGAAAATTAAGAGCTTATTTAAATAAAATGAAATGGATATACAATTTTAAATCCAGCTTCCAGACAAGAAATTTAGGCAAAGGTCCCGAGAAGTGAACCCATATACATTAACCACCTGCGCGGAACTAAAATATTGAACTGTGGCATGGTTGGTAAATGCGCAATCTTAGAACGTAAATATCGCTTAATTCTTCAGATGTAAGCCGATCACAAACGTGATCACATTTATGTACCCTTATTGAGCAAGGGTTCTGTCCCCTGATGGATGCGGAGGCAAATATTCAAAGTATATTATATTGTCACCAAACTACCAAAACTTAAAGGGTCTACCTTTTAAACGCGACGAAAATTAACGAAAAAAGACAATTTGAATAAGCCTAACTTCAAAACCTTTATGTATAAGCATGAAATTTTGAATAAAGATTAGACAGATTGAGTTTTGCAATACGCTGTTAAAAATTGATTAGCCTTTTACAAGAATTGGGTAAATATCAATTTCTTATTCGATAATTTTTCCATATAACAAGATTTTTTTATTAAACCTTTATGTACTGAATTATAAATTCAGTAAATTTTCTAAAGAAAAATTTTTGAAGAGTAGAAGATTTACATAATCATTTTATAAATTTAACAAAGGATTGAAGTTGAATTTATAGGGATTTTGTGCACTACTTACAACCTCACTCAAATCTATTTAAAATATTTAATATTTTGTACACTTAGTAAATATACAACGTTCTTGCAATAAAAATATAGAAATATTTCGGAATCGACCCCCCCCCCCCTCCCAAGAAAGCTGAAAAGACGCAAAGGCAGGAAATCCTTTCAAAAATATTTGTGTAACCAATAATGCTTTTGAAACAAGAAAGTAATTCATCGATAACTCATTCTAAACTCTTACGACTAATCTATGTATTAAATGAATTTTATAACAAGTTATTTTAATGGTACTTATAAGCACCGTCAGTAGATACAGGGTTAATAGGATATACTTATTAAAATTCCTCGTCCATAATGATTTTGGCATATAAATCCTATTTTAAAGAATGAAGCACTTAAAATTGTTTTTAACCGCTCTTCGAATTTAGCATATATTAAGTACACACTTTTAGATTTCCCTTTTCCGAGGAATTCCAGAGAACACCCCAAAATGTTTGTTTTAAAAAGTTTCACATTTTGAAGAAATTTACTAAACTCCCTTTGCGGCATACTGATGACCATGAACATTATTTATGCTGATGAGGATTGAAATTACCGAAAGGATATTTACGCAGATTAAAAATTAACTGTTCTTCCTAATGAAAAGAAATTTTAATTCACAGTTAATCTTTCTGCATTCCTTTGTTAGATACGACTATTTGCTCAGTGTTTTATAGAACTTTTTTGAACGTCTGCCGGGATGAGTTTGGAATTTTGCATTTATTCATTTTTAAGGCCTGCCGAAACGTGTAGTTATATTATTCAAATCACTTGAGTAGTGTCCATTAGTTTGGGAATACGTCTGCCATGGCTATTGTATATGAATTTGTTTTACGCTTTCGCGCTATTAGTCGACTGATATAAGATAAAAACGCCAACATTAAGTAAATTACTTCCACGTATGCTTTTACGTTTTAAATATTTTACGCACATCGTTTGGAATGAAATATTTGTCTGCCCTTCAGAATTTTGGGTAGTCCTTAAACGAATAATATTTAAAAATTACGTTAATTACTTGACTAGGGTTCTCTTTTGCTCTTATGATGACGTCTCACCCTTTAAATGCAGTCCAAGTAGTCCGGCTTCGATATTTGCGTTCAGTTTTACCTGCTAGAGTGCAGAACTGAAAACATAAGCAAGTGATGAGATCAAAATATTCCAATTTTAAACATTTAACGCTCGTCTGCTAATAGAATTTCGGTTCTTTACATTTACACGTTTGAAAACGAACCCTCCAGCATTCGCGTTGGAGTCAGTGCCCCGAGCTTTCAGTTAGTTTTGTTTCTCCTCTCCATGCGATTTTCTATTCGTAAAGGGGTTAAGAGACTATCGTGGTATCAAAGTCCGCCTTGCTAAATTTAACAGAAAAAAGAGAAAAATTTATATTTAAGAGAGTCCGGGACAAAAATCTCCAAATTCTTAAAAAATATTATTGCATTAAACATTTTGCTGTGTTTTTCTGCCTAAAATGGCATTTAAAATCATGTTTCTATCTTAATTAGAACAGGAAATATTTTTTTCGTTTTGGTTAGTTTTCAAAATTAGATTTAAGATATGGTTGTCATGGAAACGATTTATGAAACGAGATTCGTGACTTTTTTCACCATTTCTTTTATTTAAATCGTTATAAGTAGAGAACCATTAAAGTTTAATGGTTCACACTTTGAACATGTCTTTTTCAATTGTTTTACTTTAATTTTGATTCAGAAAACTTTAAAGTATTTACTTTTGAATATATGTTTTTTAAAAAGTTAAATTATAAAGTTACTTTAATATTTTAAAAAATGCCGAATCCAAATTAAAATTTATATTTGTTTAAGTAAAAATTTAAATTCTACAAATATTTCGAGTTAAACGTTCTTTTAAACGTAACGGATTTCGCCCCAAAAAAATTTAAAGTTTGAATTAGTCCAACTTCAAAACCTTTATGTATAAATATGAAATTCTGGATATAGATCGATTAAACAGATTGTGCTTTGTAATATGCTACTATTAGAAATTAGCCTTTTACAGAATTTGTGTATTGATATCAAAATAGCTATTTTTTACTCCATAAATCATGTCATTGGGTGCATAATATCTTTGAGAATGTATTGTCATAAAATTTGGTAAAAATAACCAAATGTATTTAAAATGCACTATTTTTAAGTATTTACAAGGTAATATTTTTAGTTATGACTATTTTTATTCATTAATTTTTTTCTACGAACATTTTTATATTGTTAATAATTTTGGCCTAAGAGTAGTTCATTTTAAATGCATAATTAGTACTTTTACCAAATTTCATGACAATCCATACATACTTTTTCAAGATATGCGCACAATGACTTAAGTTAAAAAAAAAGATTTTTATTTCAATACACAAATTCTGTAAAATGGCTAATCAATTTCTAATGACAGTATATTACAAAGCATAATGTTTAATTAATATAAAATATTTCTTGTTTATACATAAAAAGGTTTTGAAAAGATACATTCTAACAGATTTTTTTCGTTTAATTTCGTCGCGTTTAAAAAGGGTACAAGACTCCTTAAGGATGAATCAAATTGACTGGCATCAATTTGTGCTTTAGATGTCTACCACCCGTTCAGTAACGTCCAAATTATATTTTCGATTTTTTAGTTAACCACATATTAGAGCACAAAGGACTAACATGCCTCAAATGCCGCATATTTACGTAGTTTTTACACGTGCTCGTCAAGCGAACCGGCAGGCAGACAAGCATCCCCATGAAACTTTCTTAAATGTAACGTGCTTCTATACACTATGCATTTGATAAGATACGCAATATTTTAAAAACAAATGTACAAAGATTACAATTTCAAATTTAATAATTATCACACTATTCATCATATTGCAAGCATAACCTTAACTTTCCATCGGTCGCAATGCGCCTATTAGAAAATTACCATTAGCAATTAACGGACGCAATTCTGATGCTCTTAAAGCTATCAGTGACCTTCATTAGGATGTAAAGAGAACATTTTAAATTTGAATTAAATATCGTTTATTACACTCAAAGTAACTCTGCGCGCTCTAGTGGCGGGAACGGGAATAGTTGTGCTCTTGCCAGGCCTATTGCGGCCGACAGATGGTTAAGTATTTGAGAAAACTCACTATACATGTTTAAAATTACTTTGGAACATTGAAATATCCGCAAATTGCAATGAGCTATTCAACACTTTAGTGATTGGTTGTATAGGAGAGGTATATTTTCAAAAATAAATCGTATCCAAACTTTCTAGATTGTTTATCGTAAACGTTAAAACAAATATGGAAACTATGGCTACATTATAAAAGATAACCATTTATGCGATTTCACGAGAAATATCTAATAGGAATAGACTTAAGAAGTGGAGACTGTTAGGCAAGATTATCTGCCAATACAAAATTCGTTTAGTTTAACTGAACACAAGATTCTGAAAATTAAAAAAGCAGACCGATACGCAAGTTTAGATTAAAACGAAACTGCTGTTATCAGTCTCCCAGACCGCTGCTCTTTTTCAATTTCCACAGATTAATATTCAATTTTCTATACATACTAGTTAACTTCGGTTGCGTATAGAGTACTTGCACAGTCTAGATATTTCATAAGAGATTTTAATTATTGTCCTGTACATATATTTACATAAAAAAACAGTATTATAGGAATTTAATTAGCCTTACTGATTTTTGATAAAGATGTGCGACCACTGTAGTATCTGCTATAATTGTTGGTCTACGAAGTTGAGGGTTAAAACATTAATTGCGGTTTTTGCATGACAATCTCATAAATTACACTGTATTAACATACAATGACGCATGATTAAAAAGCAAACAATCTTACCTCCTCCATAAGGCACAGCCTGTCGTTGGAAAGTCCAAATCAAAACATTGTGTTTGCAGTAAAGAGAAAAATATATATCCAACAGTATTTGATACTACACTGTTTATTTTTCTGAAGCATTGTCTAAGAGCTTCATCACACTTGCAATGCAATCTGTCAACAGAAAAGATATTCATGTAAGCATGCTATGCATCATACAAGTAAGATTCGTGAAATAATTACTTGGACCCCTAGTGTATTACCTAAAATTCTTAGAATTTATGGAGTATCAAATGACACCATTACTAACCTTAGAATACTAGTTATTCCTTTCGGCGCTGCGAGATATACGATGAGATTGCCATATTTATAGAGATATTTTGGTAAAAGGTAGAAGTTAACTTGAAAAACTTGGTCTTATAACCTTAAGAATATTTTATAGGTAGTCTAATATAGATTACTATTAAATTTGTTTTTATCTTTCAAGAACAATTTAATCAAGGAGGACACTAACTTTCCTTTAATGTTTAGATGGGTATCGCATTTGTACTAGATATTCAGAGTGGTTTCCTCTCAAACTAATGAAAATGTACATTATCTTGAGACGTAACCTTTAAATACTACATATAACTATTGATTGCATCTACATATACCCTTTTTTGGGGGGGGGGGGGGGAGGGAGCTGTGTACACACTACAGACAATGTCAAAGCTAAGAAAAATAAAAATTAAGAAACCATCGATGCTAAAATTTAGTGTGTCTGAAAGCAAAAAGACTTTCAGCTATATAGAAATGAAGTCCAAGTATTAGAAATGGTTTAGGGAGAAAGTAATTTGTATACCTCAGGTCAGATAAATTTGAGTATTTTCCAGTCTGTTCGACCGATTTAAAAAAATATTGGATCAGTTTAACAGAAATTCAGAACGTTTGTTTATTGCAAAAACTGTTCCAATTACTAGATAAGTGTTCCGTGTAAAATTACAAATGATTCACTACCAGATTAAAACAGTTTAAAAATATGTTAAAATCTTGTACTTCGCTTATGTAGCCTTCATCAGCATTTAAGATTGTATTACGACAGCTACTTGTCCAAATGTCACTCAAAAAGCCTCGATTAAAAACCTTTCATCCAGGATCCATGGTTGATATCACAACGTAAAAAAAGGTGGAGAAAGGGAGTTATTACAAATCATTACTATTTGATAAAACCTAGACATGTTATATTCCGTATATAACGTTGCAAGATGCTATTGCGGGATTTCACACTCCTGTTTACCATTTATAGATTCACGAATTGTTAGTTCAATTTTAAGACAACTTTCTTGAATTATCGAAATCAATTGAAACCGCTAAACTTTTAATCATTTGCGTAGTAAATAATGTAACTTTTTGTTACAAGATATAAATTTTAGCATTCTGAACTAGTTAATTTTATGTTCATAAGTATCTATTTAAAAAATAACAATTGCTGAGAAATTTGAGATACGAATCAAAAATGAGAAGTGTTTAAATTTTTCCAAAAAGTCCCGTTTGGTCATACTGCGACACCAAAAACGCAAAAAGAATGTGCAAAATTTCCGCAATTTTCAGATCTAATGCTGAATGATTATATCGTCAGCGGTTATATAATGAAAGAGTAAAGAAACATTAAGGTCGGGAATTTGACATTTTTATAAGCTATTTAATGCTTATGTAATCGGTAAAAATTATTTGGACAATACAGATTCAGGAACATGAAGCATTCAATGTTCCTGTTGCGCAAGAGATTACCGTTATTCTTCCATTTGAAAAATCTCAGACCTAACAACTATTAATTGCACTCTAGATCGAAACTAACAGATTGAAACAATATGCCGAACATCACGCAAGTTTGAAGCATTCAACACATTCAGCAATTTGTGGATCTGCATTTTAGAAAAGGTCCAATGTATATAGAATTGAGCTTATTGGAAGTTTTACAAATCTGTTCGTATATTTAGACTGATTAAATGCCTTAAGCAAATTTTTCAAGATTTGAAAATTGTGATTATATAGACCAGAAAAGAATTAAGTTGTAAAATAGCAGATTTGTTCACCATAGCGGAGGCCGGGGTGGGGATGAGCCACTCTGGGTTATACCGCCACCCCGCTTAGTTTAAAAACTAACGGAAGTTTGAGAGAGAATGCGCCTGCACTATAGCGACCAACAACAGAAACAGTGCCTAGAGCTATTTTGTTGTACGTCGTTTGTTCTAGTGAAAAATGTAGTTTTCATATAGTTGCTTCTTATTTTGGAGCTTCAAATGAGTAGAGGTAAACACATTTATTGCGGCATTGGGTACTTATTACCTGTAATCAACATGCATTCGCCGACATTTTGATGCAATTAGTTGTACAAGTTCGGTTATTCTTTCGGCTTTGCCTGGGGATTTCCGCTATAGTGTCTCGGGATAATGCCGCCACAATGGCAAAGGATGACTTATAATTTCAATTAAATTGGAAGATTAGCATATTAATAAATCAAGCTTAAAGAACGTTGTAATTATTCTGCTAAATTATTGCTTTCTAAATATTTTCAGTAGGTTGTGTTTCCTAGTATTCATTTTATTTACTAGGTCAAAAAATTGCGTCATTACCTCGATACAGTGACGGAATTACCCAGTATCCTGGGTAATCCCGCCACTGTACTGAGGTTTAACGATATTTTATATGTGGTTACTTTACAGTTATGATTACGGTTAAACTTGGATACTAAAGATTATGATTCAGCTTTAGAACTTACTATTAAAAAATAAATATTTTTTTGAGTTGAGAAAAATTACATTATCTTAAGGTGTCGCCATTCCCTCATTCTCCCCTACCGGTGGTGAAAATGTATTTAAAGTTTTGACTTTTTCAAGAATATTTGGAATAGAAATCTGTAGCACGAGCATTGCCATTTTGCTTACTCCATGCGATTAAGTTAAAATATCAAGAGGAGAAATCTACACAAATGACAAAACTCTGCATATAGTTGAATTTGATAATACACTATTAATTGGTTACCAATGAACCGATCTATGCAATTTTCTATTCCATATGTAAACGAACATAATTCGATACGTAAACTGCAAAACAGTCATTGACTTCGTTGTGGGGCTTAAAGTAAACTGGCATTTTAGCTCTTTAAAATTTTAACTTATGTAAACTTAAGTATTTTGTCTGTGGTAAAACGGCAATGTTAATTGCAAAGTGCACATAAGGTACGAAATAAATTATCTTTGCATGAAATTCTCAAACATTAAATTTTCACACCGTCTCCGCCCACATACAACGAAAATTTCAAATCGCAGATTACTATAAGATTGCAAAAGCCGCACTAAACATTTTTAAAATTAACCAAAATGTACAAAATGGGGACTTCTTTTGTAACGTTGTTTCTCTTTATGAAGTGTTTAAAATCGCATATTTACGAGACGTTAAAATGTTACCACGTGTGCAAATAAAAACAGGCATCGATAAAGCAGGCAATCGCTTTAATCCTAGAATACAAGGCGGTCTTCTCAGACGACTATTCACCCTCCCTCCTCTGCTTTAATACAATATTTTACACTAAACTTACGTCTTAATATGTAATTAAGATGTTTTTACAAGTTATTTTATTGATCAGAATACAAAAAGGCGTTTACTATCCCACTCCTTTACTTTGAGAATACGATATTTGCCACTGTAAACTTACGTCTTGATAGGTAATTAACATGTTTTTACATATCAAGACGTAAGTTTACACTGGCAAATATCGTATTCTCAAAGTAAAGGAGGGGTGGATAGTCGAGTAAACGCGTTTGTATTCTAGGATTAATAGACTACTAATTTTACTCTTGGATCGATGGTCTGCTTCGATAAAACAGTCTCATCGGTCATATCTATATTCCTTAACTCTTTGATTATCAAAATTTGCTCGCGTTTTCGGCAGACGCAGTATTCAAAGTAAGTCCAAAGTATACAATTGCTTTCATGTCGTGAAACAGGTTTCTCTTAAACGTTCGATGTCGTACGTGCTTTAAAGCACCAGTGTGCATTTCCACGAGAACGAGCAGAGTTTCTCCAAATGAGCCCCAAATTCTCCGAGTGTTTCAAATTCACGGGGGAGTTAAATGGTGGTCTACACCGAATTTTATGTTTCCATTATGTAATATGTAGTTTGAAATTGTAGAAACAAAACAATTCGCAAAGCATTTTAGTGGCCGACATTTGTATAGTAAATACTGCAAATATTCAGTCAAAAAGAACATTCTTTGAATACACGTTCAAGTTTTTCAACGCGTCAAGTATTCTTAAATTCCAGTATATAACCAAACGCTTCTATAAATAGTTACTATAAATAGTTTTAGCTATTAATATTGCAAGCATTATCCTATTTATGGTTAACCGCATGTGTAATATCGCTCGTGTGCTTTATTTCTTGTACTTAGCTTAACTAATTTCATGCAAAATCGCCATTCATTGCTAATTTTAAATTAAGAACAGCTCAATAAAAATTTAAAGTCCTTCCGGCCAGTGCCGGGAGGAAGAGGTAGCTTTCATATTCCTTATTTTAAAAAAGCCAACTTATATTATTCAAACACACGAAGCTCAATTAAGTGGAAACCGAATGCAAGAGATTCAATACAAATTTTTATCAATACTAAAGCATTATGAATGAGAATTTCGCAAAATTAGTCAGCTTTATCCAAGCTGCTTTTATTTAAAGTAACTTTTATTTCGCTGCCAAATTCGGCGATTTCTTAAAGTGCCTGCCATTTTAAGACAACATGGTGGATGAGGCTAACCAGTGAACTTGGTCGAGACCTTAATAATTGCTGTGCACATGCTCACTCACATCGGAATCTTTTGATACATACGAGTGCTGTAGCAGGTAAAAAATCTGCTTTTTCAAAATGTCAGCCACGTTAGAAATTGAAACTATCTTAAAAAATGGCTCAGATATAGCAAACAAAAAAATGCTCCTGAATCCTTATATCAAGGTCAAATACTTAAGAAACCTTTTTCAATATCTAATTTTTTTGCACCTCACTTTAAATATATATTTTTTTTAATTTAATGGCCGCCATTTTGAAACAAGATGGCTGATGAAGCTGGCCAGCGAACTTGGTCGAGATATTGATGTATACTATCCACATGCCTTCTTCCATTGAAATAGGCGAATACGTGTGATATCGCGAGACAAATACAAGATCGTTTCAAAGTGTTAGCCATGATAGAAATTCAAAGTGCTATAATTCAACCACTTTAAGATAAACAAAAGAACAAATTTTCAGAAACAAAAACTGCTCCAGAATCTTTGTATCAAGGCCAAACAAAAAATCTTTTCATTTTCCAATTTTTTAATACCTCATTTTAAATTAAATTTTTTTAAATTGACAACCCTTTTGAAACAAGATGGCGAATGAAGCTGGCCAACCAACTCGGTCGAGACATCGGTCTGTACTATGTATAAATGAAGTTACATCCAAATCGGTTCATAAATACGCCTTTTATCGCGTGACAAAATTCAGGACGTTTCAAAATGCTATAACTCAGCCATTTTTTAAGATATAGACGAAACAAAAACTGCTACGGAGTCTTTGTATAAAGGTCAAATACATAAGAAAAAAAATATATTTTTCCATTTTCAATTTTTTGGTACCACATTTTAAATTTAAATTTTTAAAAGGCCGCCATTTTGAAACAAAATGGCGGATGAAGCTGTGTAATTTTATATATATCAATTTTGAACGGATGGTGGTTTAGGGGTCATGATCGATGAAAATATACCAAACTTTTTTGAAATCTTTCCTCCGAACGGCTGCAATAGGTAGCTTTTTTGTAAAGAAAGCTACCTAAAACAAGTTTACAATTCTTGTATTAATATGTTCCTACAAAATTAAGGTCCTTTACATCAGCCAATTTGTAGAGTGTCCGTATAAAAGTAACATACTCATAGCAGGGTTATTTAAATCTCATTTTCTACTTTATTTTGAACACTTCATTTACATTGCCTACTTCTCTTCAGTAAGTTCCATTTTTTAAGATATTGTATATTGTGAAGGTTCACACGTTTTACATACCTTGTAGTTCCATAGGGATTAATTAAATTGTGCTTTGTTCGCCCAGATTGAATGATATCATCGCAAAAATCGTGATCTCTGCAACAAGCGTCACTTTCGTTAAACACACCCAGGTCATGGTAATTTTCGGCAGCATTTCCTTGACCACACCATTTTGTCCCTGGAATAATAAAAAAAATCACTTTACTAGCTTTCAACGACAATTCCAAAATTAAAATGGTTATAATACTCTAAACGTTAATGAGTCAAAAGAATCATTGATCCAATAATACAATTTACAAATATGCGATGTAAAACTTAAAGATCCCATTTTCAGTTTAAACCTGTTATAGCATTCATTTTTAATCTAGACATTAAGTACAACAAGACAAACTATTTGAAAGCAATACAGGTTGTATACTAATCAGTTGATCAACAAAAAAAATTGAATGGAATTGACAGGGGAAAAAAATTAAAGTAGATACTGTTGTAAGATAGAAAAATAGTTCAAGTTTACCATTATCACAAATGCTGGGACTTCCTTTTGCGACTTTGCAAATGCCCCATCCGTAAATCATTTCTTGACGCAGCTTTGTCAGCATGTTTCCGGTCGTTCACATTAATTGCAGCACAGATTTTTAGTTCTGAATGGATGCAGGAAGTGGCGGCCTGTGCACTTTATCCTTTATAAAACCCATACACATAAATCCAGTGGTGAAAGATCTTGTGATCGTGGTGGCCATTGAATAACACCTCCGATCACCAAGCGATAGCGTCATTTATACGCTATACACCTACCGCCACGTATGAATAAACTTCGGCAATATTACTAGTCCGACTTTAATCTAGTTAATTTCATTTAATATTTCGGAACTTCTTAATTTACGAAATTGCCCAACTAATTTGAAGAGTATTTTACCTCAGAAGTATACCTAATTTCAATCCAAGATAAGTTGGAATTACACAGTACCCTGTAAAGTTCAAAAACGAAATAAAAAACTCAAAATATTAAAAATTTTTAATTTGGCGTTCTCTACTTGTCAATTTGCAAAAACAAACATGAATTTCTTAAAATAGACATACGTTGTGTATTTTTAAGAACGAATAATCCGAATGATACACGTGAAAGTTTTTACAGCTTTTGTCCTTTAAATATGAGCAATTCAAAAATAGATTTAAGCCCTTAATTTTTATTTTAACTCATGGTTTTTTCTTAAATTATAATACATACCATTACAGTAATACACCGACATACGTCACTCTGCATTTACGTCGTCTGGCCTGAAAAAAAAAAATCCTTAATTTAGACGCACTTTGAACTCTAAAACTTATGGAAGAAATTTAGCATCTCCGATGTGTCACAGTCTTATGGGATTCATGTAGTGAAGTTCAGCAAAAAGCAATGAGATATGCTTGGAAAAGATTGTGCCCATTTCCTTCGGAGAGACAAAGAAAATATGAAAATTGAGATTCTCTTAATTTATGAAATCGTTGAAAAGGGAAGAACGCAACTCCGAGATCGGTGCTGAGGTGTTATTGAACTCAAATTCTGATCCGGAATTACCCATCGACGAACTTACCGATTTAAAGAAACAAAGTACTGTCGAAGAAATAGATGACGATTGAGGTCCAAGATTATGACGGTTGCAAAATTAACATAAGGACTAAATCTTATTGAAACTGGAATGATGATTCTTGAAAATATGGATAGTGTAGAAACGAGTAGGAAAATCTTAGAAAACGCATTCGGCTCTTAAGGCTCGTTTACACGGAGCTAGTTTAATAGCTACAAGCCGGCGAGAAAAGAGAGTCAGCTAGCGAGATAGTGGTGGTTTACGCACGAACATTTTTACTCTCTCAGTAGCCGACTCGCTATTGCGTCACTTGCTGTTTTCTAAAGCTTTGTTTTTTCTGTAAAAAGCGTTAGTTTTTATATTAACCCATTTGTGACTGAATTGGTTCTCATTTTTTGGTAAAATGACTTTAAAATGTAAAATGAATTGGAAAAATACTGAAAAAATTAAGCTTATTTTTTGTATTTGATAAAAATGTAAAAGAACTAAATATGAGTATTTCTAGTAGAACAATATGTATAATTATATATTTTCCCTATATTAATATTTAAAATGTCTTTAAATTGTATATTATGTACTATAATTAGTATTTTAATGAACTACAAATAAAATATTTCTTTGCAGAGACTAATAACATAACTAGTAATAAAATAATCGTATTGCAGACTTAATAACAATTTATTTCATAAATATCTCCAAACGGAGATTGCATGAATAACTCTCCTAAATTTCTAACAAAAATATGTGTCCACTTGTGCCTAGAACCCTATATTTTTTACAATACAAAATGCATAAAAAATAGGCTTGAACATTTAATTTCGCAATAAAAAAAATACGTATTTCAAAAAGTCCACAAGCTAAGATTATAACTTGCTATTTTGGTTCCATGATAGAAAAAATACAAATAAACTTTTTACATTTCGCCCTCTTCAAAAATTAAAAATCTATAAACACAGAAATAAGCCTTATTTAAGCGAATAAATATCCACCTTGTGCTGTCATCTCTCGGTTATAGATAGACATTTATAAATAATGATTTCATGCAATTTTCATGTTAAAGAAGAAAATTATATAAATGCATTAAAATTTGAAATGTCCCAAAAATGGGACGCTAGGCATAAACGGGTTAAGCGCAGAGTTTTCCTGTCTGTGTGTGTTCGTGGAAAAATGAAGTGGAACGCAAATATTGCTTATTTTTTAAATGTATACCAAGAGTACCCTGTGTTATGGGACATAAAACAGATCACTGCAATACAAAATTACAAGATGAAATTTGAAATTTATATTCCAATGCTCATTTATAAAATGTCATTAACGTTTTAAGACCCGTGTACATTATTGTAACGTTTGTCTATTTTCAGTAATGAATACCCCATGAAATCACTTAAAAATGCAATTTCAGTGATGTTTAATAGGGAATAAAATCTTTTAACTGAAAACCTAATTAATCACATTTAATTATTAAATTGTACTTATTGGAATGTAATAACACCGAATTTTATAAATAGCGTTGCTTTTGATTAATTTCATGTGGTTAATAAAATTCAATATTTTAAATCAATTTTTTTTAATAACTGCCCTGTTTAATTTATCTGTCAAAAAATGAAACAAATCAGGAAGCAGAGAATATTTAAGGGCATATGGCAAAGATGCTTAACTCCTCCCCAGTTAAATGAAAACAATTAAGCTATTATTTTAACAAACTGATTGGTAACGTTATCGTACTAATTGAATATTTTCAACTGGGTGAAAAAATGTAACAGGCAGAGAATCAGTTTCTTGGCTTACAGGGCCAATGCTCTACCGTTTAAGCTAACTGGGCCGACTACCTGCGAGCATATCTAAGCGAAAAATATGCTCACCGGTTGTCGGCCCTAAAAAACAAGTTACTGAAGTTGTTAAAATTCTATTATTTTCTGTCTTAAACATTAACTTATTCATCTCAAAAAAAAAAAAAAAAAAAAATGATTGTAATATTAATGAAATCTATGGTAGTAATTAAACTAGTAAATGTGCAGATCAGTGGCCTCAAACGCCATCATAGTTCTGCAGTTTTATTTTGAACTTATTTAGTATTTAAAACATTCAATACTCAGTATAATTCCTATCATATTTGTAATACTAATTAATAAAAGTAATTTTAGGTAGTTTTACTGAAAAATAGTGGGAAATATACGAATCTATGCATTAATACAAAACTTCAGAATTTTTCAATTACTAAACCCTGCAGTCAAAATTTGATAACTGCAATTCCCCGACATTAGTATTTTAAACTATCTAAAATTATATTCACCTTGTGATAATTACGGTAGTTATTTCAAACAGTGAATAATTCTCAAAAATATTTTCATTATTGGTATCCTAATTGTTAAGTTTGTTCGAAAACAATCTATTGTTTCATTCACGAATTCATTGCCGGCACGAACTACTTCATTCGACATTTACATACACAGAACCACGAAATACTCGCAGCGAATTCACTAGCAATAACGTTTACACACAGCTAGTTTACTAGCCAGATAGCTAACACGCCAGCGAGTAGCGAGAAAAGTAGCAGAGCTTTCAACTTCACTAGCTGCTAGTAAACTCGCCCGTGTAAAACACGTTGACTAGCGAACTATCTGGCAGCTCAGCGAGTGAATTCGCCGGCTTGTAGCTAGTAAACTCGCTCCGTGTAAACGACGCTTTACAAAAAACTAAAAAAAAATTCTCCGTTCAAACGTCATTGCAAGATTTTCATATGCTCAAAGTTTCGAAACGGGCAGCTAGAAAAATAAGTTATAAGTTAACAGTGATCAATTCAAATTCTTGTATTGCAAACAAGTTTTTTCCCAATGTTCAATGCATGTGACAATCCCTAAATACAAGAGAATATGTTCATTACATTTTGGTGAATTATTTATCCCTTTTTTGTTCATCTAAATGTACCTCGACTTACGTCGCTAGTCTTGGATCGAATAGATGACGTAAGTAGAGTTTTGTACATTATTTTTTTCGCTCAATATTAACGAGATAATTGTTGAATGATTTTACAGTTCAATATGCAGCATTAAATCCATACCGTCCTTCCTCCTTAATGCTGATTTTCAAGTTTGACTGTCTGGATAAAATTGTTTCAAGAAAAGTAGTTTTACTTAATTTAACGAGACTGGAACGATTGTTCTTTGAAATCGTAATAAATATTTTGCGGCACTCAATTTTACGGTTATTTTTTTAACCGTCTGCGAATTTTAAGATTCCTTAGTCCCTCTTGCTAAAGTAACTGAAAAACACTCCAGATGCAACCAGTCTCATATTTTCGTCATCGCTCGTCAAACGTGACAAATGAGGTGCTTTCATACTACAATTAGTTTAATATTTCTTGAATCTCATAGTGTACCGATTGTATATATTTTAGGGCACTTCATAAGTGCGTATCAGTTTCTGTTCGAAAGGCTGTTTAACATTAAAATGCTCTTTCAATAATTTCCCATTAGCCGTAATGTAACGGAAAACTTGACTAAACTATACATTTGATTTTCATAAAATTGAAAATGACAAAATTTTGCAACAATTATACATTTAAAATTTCAGACCATTCGGCGAGGTAGTTTGTTATATGAGGACATACGGACGGACGGACAGACCGTCGACTATAGGTGCTACGGATTTATATAATTACGAACGCACTTAACAGGAAATTCTGCAGAAATTAGATCAACATTTAGATATCAATTTCAAGCATCGTCTTTATCGGCAGTCTTACTGCCCCAAAAATTTATTTTTAACTTTTAGAGGTAAATTGAAATTAGTTAAATGCAAATAGCTTTACAAAAGTTAGCGGCTACCACACCAAAGAGACTAATAAAAATAGGTGGTAACATTCCGCACCGCGCTCGCTCTATTTCATCAATAAAAGGGTTAAGGATCTCACGGGAACAGTACAGTATTAAGCAATGCAGAACAAGAATGTTTAATTATAGCAAAAAGAACATGTTTAAAACTAGAATATTAATAATGCTATTTAAGTTTAAACAAAATTTGAAAATGTTAAAATTATCGCTGAATGTTTCATATCGTAGTTCATTTACATTAAGTTTCTTTAATATTAAATTCATAAAACTCTGCATTTGTTTCAGCGTACAACTTTGGACGATACTTAAAAAAAGGTATTTCATCCAATAGGGATCAGATTTTCATAATAAAAAAAATTAAACACTGACGAAAAAACTTCAATTGCTTTGTTATATTAAATTCAAAAATGTGTCTGATTTTGCCCAACCTAGCGTTATGAATCTCAATTAGTGTAAATTCCTGTACCTTAAAAATATACTTCAAATGCGAGTGCACTACAGGAACCTTTGTTAATTTAATCAAGTAAACCTATAACTCCGACATTTTTCTGTAGGAAGTATTTTACGCCTTGCATTCAATAACACTTCAAAATTTTAATTGCTTAAAAAGCGCATAGCCAAACAGAGGGGAGAATGTCCAAATCGGGACTAACCCGGGTCATCGGTTTAGCGCTACCAACCCATTCTATCTTGGGAGAACGTCGGTGCGCTATACCGATGACCCGGGTAAGAGTCCCGGCTTGGACACTTCCCCCCCTGTTCGGCTATACAACTCAAGCAAATAAAATTTTAAGTGTTATTGAATGCAAGGCGTGAGAAATTGTCTACAGAAAATTTTCCAAGAATTATATAGATTTATTCAATTTCATCGATGCTGGATTCTCTTTAGTTTCGAGTTTGCCCCAGAGTCGGTGACTCACGGAAAAATATTCCATCTGCTGCTGCGTTTGTAGCCTTGCCAACATGATAGTGAGAAGTGCCAGGTTGGGTATCATTCCAAGTGGATGATAGAACGGACTCACGGAAAAATATTCCATCTGCTGCTGCGTTTGTAGCCTTGCCAACATGATAGTGAGAAGTGCCAGGTTGGGTATCATTCCAAGTAGTTGATAGAACGTCGGTGCGCTATACCGATGACCCGGGTTTGAGTACCAGCTTTGACATTTTTACTCTGGCCTCTTAAGCAATTAAGACTAAGAATGTAAACGATTTACAATTTTGATTTTAAAATTCTTTGTCAAAAGTGAACAAATAAAGCTTTCCTTTTGATTTTCTTGACAGCAGTCTTAGAAAGTAAACCTTTTAACAAAATGGGATGAAAATTACAGGGTAGAAAACAAAAGAGTTTCCGTAATTCTGTTGCGCATCGACTGCTCGTGCATAGATGGACACTTGGCATTCAACTATCCCAGAGATTCTAAGTTAGCTGTTTGCGAAAGAAGAAAATTTGAAAGAAATTGACTAATTTTAAATTAAAAAGTTGCAGTTTGAGTGTATCCTCTTTCAATTAAAAATCGTGAATCGACCAAGTAGTTGCGGAGTAACTGTTTAACATACATTATGTTATAACATCGATTTGAGACATTTCAGTCTCAATAAATATAGCCAATTTTATAGCATTTAACATGCCTTTACATTTTTTTCATTCTTATCCTGGAGAAATTAACGTTTTAAAAAATCCTTAGCACTTTAGAAAGGAAAAGAGGGGAAAAAGCCAAAATTAGAAATGTTTTATTCGTAAATTCCCTTGGTTATTTTTTTTAAATTTTACCTCAAGAATCTCATCTTTAAACTTTCGTAAACAAGTCAAAAAGAAAAATAATCGATATAGATTCGAAAGATAACGAGTCTTCCTTTAAGAGAAATGACATCGACAAACAGGGGTTGAATATTTCTCAGTTGAAAAAAGTTAAAATGCAATTTAGAAAAAACTAAAGTTTTTGGGCATTCCTTCAAATATGAATGAGAAAAGCGACTAAATACTCAATAGAATTTCAAAAACAAAATTTAATACCATAGCAAATCAAATTCAAAGTAATTCAAAAGAAAAAAGGGTTACCTATTAAGGTAACAGATACTGCATTTTGAATTATTGTCAAACACTTTGTTCAGTGGTTAAGGACACCCATAAAAGGCGGCAAATATATTTCAAACCTTGGTATGTTACGAATTTTTTTTAAATAGCTAATTGAGAAGTTTTTCTTCGATGAATAAGGAGAACATAAGTCAAAATATGCCCCAGTATGTAGCGAGAACTTTTTAACAAGATACAAAACTCATTTTAAAGTCAATAAATTAATCAATTCAGTTGGAACAGTTTTAAATAGATAACTTACATTAGATATAAAAAAAATTTGGTTTCATAGTCAAGGACGTGCATTGTATTGCGATGAACATTCACAATCCTTTCTCGAAGAAACTAAAGTTACCTGTATTCCATCCTTAATTTTTTTTTTAATTGCTTTAAATCACGTATCCCGGTATCATGACTTACCATCTCAGAGGGTATCCATACGAATATATAACGAGTAGTATCACAATGAAAGTAATGAATACAGGTTTAACATTAATGAAATTTTCAGAGATTTAACGAGATTCAAATATGGAGATTAACTGTAGCACCACAGTTTTACGAAATAGACATGGTTAATCAAAGATTTTGCATTTTAAATTTGAAGCAATTTAGTTTTAAACTTCATTATACATTTAAAAACCGAATCCTTAAAAATTATTTTCCTGAAAAGCTCGAAGCGCCAATTCACTAGTACGTACTTTGGTAAATTTGACCCATCTAACAGTATGTGTATTTATGGAGGTTGTACAGTCCCGGAATTACTACTTTTATATATTTAAGTTCGAGCAACAACCTCCAATATTTGTAGTGAAAGAATTCCCAACTGTTTACAGTTTATATTCTTCGGGATATACAAACCGATTCATTCCTCTCATACATATATTTTGCCAAAAGACAACTTATTAAAATTTGATTTTCTTGGAATTTTAAGAGATTTCCCAAACATTAAAATAGCGTGCTTTTCCCCCCTCTGACTACAAATATTGAAGGAAAAAATTTACACACCTGGAAATATGAACGATTGGTTGAATAGATCACCAACTCTAAAATCAGTTCTGGGGCAATTTCTAAGCATATTCCTCATGCGAGAAGTCAAGGCCTCTTCTTCCATAGAATTACGAAAATTGTTCTGTATACTGTGGTACCTAGAAATAAAAGTCTTAGTTTTTCTACAGACTTAGTAAAACACTCAAAATTTGATATTGTAAACTATAGGACAATGATATAATTATCACTTAAACTTATATTTATAGAAACGATAAAAACACATGAAATGTACTGGTCCAAAACTAAGACTTAGGATCCAATAATATTCCAGTTAGGTAAATTAGTATGAGATTTAGACAATTTTAGAACACGTTACAAAGATTTTCTGCTGCAATAATCTTAATAGATAGTTTGTCCGCGATGAGTCATTTGCAACCTAAAAAGTTATAGAATGAGCTCTAGAAGAGAAGCGTTTTTGGAAGTGGAGATTTGCGATTCAAGTATAAGATCTATGCAAAATGTAAGGGTAATTCAATACAACTCTTGCTTTAAAAATATTAATAGATTAGGCAGAAATAAAACAAAGTTTTGAAAAATTCTAGAGGTTAGTCATTTTAAAAAAGTCGCTGTAAAAAATAGTTATATAAACTTGCGCAAGAATAGAAAAATGAATATATTCTATGAAACATAGCAAGTTTACAGAAGTTGACCGTACAGTTAAAAGAAAACAAGAGTAAAAAAGCTACAAATCAATTTTCGAAGTGTTAAAAATGTTAGAAATCTTGTTATAAATAAAAATCAGCCGCTTTGGGATTCATAATGTGTTGCGTTTGATAAAACGCGAACTACAAACACCATTTTTATATGCCAATCCATAGTAGCAATATTGTTCATATCAGGAGCAGTTTGACCCGAAAACTGAAGAATCCACGATAGCTTTACCCTTAAATGCGCATTTTTTTAAATTTTGTATCGAAAAAATATGCTTCTTTTAAAGGTTTATTACACGGGAAAAAAAAAAAAATCAGACATTTCATATAATATGTCAATTTCTTTTGTTGTACATCTGCAATGAAAGTAGAAACTCATGAGGCTGTTTTACGCTAAAATATTGTAAATTAATAAATATTAATAAGGATGTCTTCAAATACCTTATTTTATATAATTTTATAAAGCTTAACCTTTAACTCTAATTCTCATGATAGAATACGTTCTAGAAATTACGCGACAAGACTCGACACAAGAAAGTTTCAATGGTTAATTTCGCTTTATTTAAAATAAGGAATGTGTTAAAGCAAATATTGTTATTTTAACTTTCTGGTGTGAATTGGGTAAATACAAGTACAAATTAAATTCAAAACACTTGTTTGCATATATGCAAAGCTGCGCACAAAAGGGTTAAGATAAAATGAAATACTTCAATAAATTAATAAGTTAACACAGTACTCTAAGTTTTTAAATTTGCGTCTTCATTTTAAATTTGTTTTAACAAACCTAAGCATACAGTTAAGTAAAATTTGGTATGCTTACATTAAAAAAATTGTATAGTTTTACAATGCAATTGCTCACACCACAGTAATCACGAGATATCCGTTTAGTTGAAAATTGAGTCTAAATTGTAAAATGAATATTAAAATATATTCCGAACATAGAACATTTAAGAGCAATTTTATTGTAAAAGTGGACAAAAATCTGAATTAAAACGTATGCTATACCTTAAGGAAGACAATATTTTAATATTTTCGTAAAACAGTCTACTTCTGAGATAGGAAGATTTAGCGCGGACGATTTTTATAAAGCTAAAACTTTATCCGACTAGACTTGCAAGTAGCTGTTTAATCGTACATTTTTTGCGGATAAAATAATTAAGAAATAAAAATGCCCTTGTTTTAAAGCTTTGTTTATATAGTACTAAATGACTTAAAGCTTATAAACAAATAGCGACCTAGCGTATACCGTAAGGGTTAGCGTATTCCATACTCAAATCTTACAAAAGAACATCTGAATAATCCATTAAAGACGCGATGAAATTGACGACTTTCTGGAAATAAAATAACAGTAAGGGAACGTGAATCTGATCTATGCATGTTATAAAGACAGTATTGGGTTTTCGTTGTCATTGAATAAAATTAGACTATCGTACAATTAAAATGGTTAAAGATTTTGAAAAAGCTGAAGCGCTAATGTAGCAACAGTTGATAAGTTCAGATGAAAAGTCATTTTGCACGGAACAACTATACAATGCTAAAACTGAAGTATATCCAGCTACATTCAAGGCTATATCTTGAAACCTTTCGAACTATTAAACGTCATTAGAACTCTTGAGTTTAAGCTGCAGTGTCAAATTCAAATTTCATCTAAAATACATTGATTAAAGTGGTGAAAAATTGGTGCACGGAATATTCAGAACAGAACCTATTGGCTACATATTAATGCTGATAAACTGTAGACATCTAAAAATATGATATTTCAGCAAGATTGAGCCTTTTCGCAAACCAAAACAGACCATGTCAATTGTCAAAAGTTTATCATGGAAGTTTGACCGCCATTTTCTTCAGATATAAGTAGTTTATATAATTACATCTGCGAAAATTTAGAGGCTAAAATAGTAAACACTGGAATTGACTTAAAGCATTGCGTAAAAACGGTGTCGGGTTCCTTCTTAAAAATGCGTTCCATAGCCTGAATATGGCGCAAGAGACTTTCGTAATCGATAATGGATCGCTGTCGATTGGAATAAAGTTATTTGAAGAAAATTATTTGATGCTCATGTGCGTGCTAGTCTATATTTAAAATAACTAGACTTGTAATAGCACTTTGTATCCTCTACATTTGCAGAAGTAGTTACAACGTCGAAGTTCCTAGTACGAAAAATTAACACGGGATACAAAAATATACCTGTATTTATGGAAGGAGTATTGCAATTAAAATGCTCATTCTTCCATTGATAAAATTAGGGTTACAAATAAAACCATAGTGTCTGTAGTTAAATTTTAAAGACATTCCGAGAGGCCACTGAAGATAGAATAAAACATAAACAAGATATATTCTTTAGAATTTAATTTCAGGAAAGTTGGGAGATCAGTTTACATTTAAAAAATGAAAACAAATACAGACATCGTCAAAGTATTATCGTAGATAACGAGCTTTAAAATTAAAATTTACAAACTTTCTTTACCGAGCATTGCACAATTTGTTTATCAATAGCTTAAAATTAAGATTAATTTCTCTACAAACTTAAGCCATTCATATTCATATGCACATCCTTAACGAAACAATCGTTGGAAATTTAATAATCCAATTTCAGTTAATTTCATAAACCTTTATGGATAACCTAGAAAATAAAGTAGACATTTTAACCTTCAATGACGATATATATAATTACGTAAGCCTTTAAAAGGGTGGTGGTCACATTATTACCTCCTAGTTTTAACTCCAAATGGCACAAAATGTATTAAAGAAATCTTGCTCTTACTCTGGCGCCTGAAAGCGTTAAACACCAGATACAATGAAATTTAAAAATAGGGAAGATGTGCTAGTAATGGACATCCTTAAGGGATTTCTATTAAAATTATTTTTATTAATAGTTATAATTATTGTATTGCAGTTCTCATTATATTAACCTATCAATATTTAACCATTCTTATAGTCTCATTTCCCAATATGAAACTAAATTTATTTTTAAATAACAAATATCAAAACACCCTCTGTTCCATTAATGGACACCCTATAAAAAGTAATAAATATTCTTTTTATGACTGCATTTAGAACAAGAATTTAATAAATACATACTAATGAAACAATACTTATTTTCAAATAAATTCAACAATTAGGATACCAGTAAATAAAATATTTGTTTTAATTTACTGCCTGCATCAATTATTGTAATTATCAGAAGATCGATCTATTAGTTATTTTAGATTGATTGTTTAAATACTAAATATCGGACAATTACAGCTATCAAATTGGAATATTAGTGTTTAGTTTTTTCTCACTATTTTTAACAATCTTCCACAGACTACTTGGTATCAATATTACAAATGTGAAAGAAATGATATTGCGAGTTTATTTAAGTACTAAATAAAATAATTTCAAAATAAAACTTTAGAACTGATGTTTGAAGCAACGGATCTGCAGATTTACTAGTTTCATGAATATTACCTGTAACTTTCATTAATATTGCATTTTTTTTGTCGGAGGTGAATAAGGGAACATTCAAGACAGAAAATATAGGATTTTTAATAGCTTCTGTAACTTAATGGTTTTTATTTGAACCAAGAGGATTAAGCCCTATGAGCCCCTCTGTGCTTTTAAACAATACTTTCGACTCCATGGATGATTTGATTGCCAGATTATAAAATATGCAAGGTACATATACATTAAAAAAGTATATTGAAATTTTATTAAAAATCACAAAATAACTTAAAAGCAGTTTATAAAAAGTTTTATTACATTTTGGTAAGTATTTAAAAAAATAAATTTGATAATTCAGGTTTGCAGTTAAGTCAAAATATTTTTTATGAACTATAATCATTACTAAAATTGAATTTTTAGCAATGTCTACATTTTGTGTGTCCATTACTGGAAAATGACTAACCATTAGGGTGGAACTAAAAGACGAAGTTTCCAATTTTATATTCTAATAGTGATTATTTGTTTCCTTTTTAACTCCATAAAAAGAAAATATTTCTTTTAATTTTAAAATGATATTTTCCAGTTCCTCAAAGCGTCCGATTTTCAATGAAAAACGAATTAAAGCCAATAATTGCACGAAAAGTGTTAAGCTTATTGTCAAATTTATATTTTGCAAAATTAAATTAATGAAGTGTTAAAGTCCTGTAATAAAGAGAATAATTTAGTTCTAGTGCCATGGAAAAGATGGCCCTACTTTGACTTTTGTAGAAGCCAGCGTAGTGGGAGCCGGCTTTCATTGTCTTTGATTTATTTGGCTGCGACTCTTAACAAGTTAGATTTAATGTGCTAACAGTTTCTTCGATTATTTTTCAATAAACAGTCGGTGTCAAATATGACAATATCTGCTAACGTGCCTAAATCTAGAAAATTGTTGAAGTGTCTTGTATTTCACGAATCAAAACAATTAACATTAGACTCATCTTTGGCGAACATATGAAGATGTTATGAAACATTTATGGGTTCAATTTAATTTAAAATATGCCTGCTGGAATCAGGAACACTTTCTGAAATACCTAAAGCTGTTGCCGATACAATTAAAAGTGTATTGTAGAAACCTTCAATTCCAACGGTTTCCGATACACAAATCATAAAACAAACGATTAGACTATCGTGAGAAATGTCAAAATTTGAAGAAAAATTTTATGATTAGAAAGAGTAATCCCACATCCAATATAAAATTGCAAAATGTTACGTAATCGTAAAAACTATTTGTAAATGCACTAAATATTATCGTGTATCAGAATGATAACATCACTTTCTCAAAGACCAAAGAGATGGAGTGATGGCAATATGATCAAGATATAAAAACTACAAAAAAATGTGTAACAAGACTGGAAAAGGAACTATCAAGGAAAGGAAAAAAAAATAGATGTTTGATTGAATGACTCGCCAAATAAAGAAAATAATTCGGAAGTAGTTCAAACGGTAGTTCTAAACCTGAATTTGACAATCAACTAGCTGAAACAACCGAAGTATTAGAACTGAAAATATTATTGCAAATTGCACCCTAGAAGATATGGGTATTTCTGATGATAGGATAAAGAAAATGTAACTGAAAGAAGGACTTGAAAAAAAGGAAGAATTTGAAATGACAATGAAGGCGAAATGAGTTAAATTTAGAAGGTTTGTATTTTGATGGCAGAAAGGATATCGCTATGATAACTGAAGCAAAGGGAAAAAAGTATAACGAAAAATCATTAAAGACGCATGGTCTTAGTTCAAACACCAGGACCAAAATATATTGGTCATATTTCATTGACATCTTATATTAACAAAGCCTTTGCAATTTGTGTATTTTCAAAACAATATTACGGACATTTCATGTTTGAAATTTATTGGGTGAAACGGAAACGCCGTCAATGCAGGATGCAAATCAGGAGTTGGCAAAACATTGGAAGCAAGAGTACAAACTTTACAATGGATAATTTGCTGATTACATGCAAATGAAGTTTTTCATTAGATACTTATTTCAACATCTAGCTGGAAAAACTACGGCTACTAAAGGATTTTCTGGACCAATAGGAAAGCAATTTGAAAAAATGCGAACATATTAAAATCATAGACTTAAAAAATGGATCTTGTCTTGACGGACTGATCGGATGAAGAACTTTTTAAAAAGTACAAACTGAATTTTGGATTTTCCTTGTCATACTTGACAATGGAAACATGTGTCGAAGTTGTCTCGCGAGTTGCGTTCAACCGTCTTTAGATGTTAAGCAAGAGATGGCTTTTATCTTAGGAAAGTTGAATTCCCGCAATGTAATGACAAAGTTTGCCTAAGAAGAATTATAAGCTAGTAAGTTGAATATCCAATTGAACAATTCCATAACAAAGGGAGGTATGAAGGGTGGAGGTCGATATTTAGCTACCTCCCCGTGGCGACTTCTGGGTAGTATTTGCTTAATATAAGCAGATATGAGCTAACAGCTACATCGATATTGTAAGTTACTTTATACTGAAATTTAAAAAAAAAACTGACGTCCTTGAGGAACCGGAAAACAAATTTAAAAAACCTTTTCAGCCAATAGTTTACACATTCAAAAAGGAAAAAGTTTTCACTATTACACATTAAAACAAGTTTTTTTTTACCCTATACTTATGTTCTACCCTACTATCCATCCCAGTAATGGACATCCACCCCCACCCCCCCCCCCCCTCTTAAAAACTTTAAATTAAATTTTGTAAGTGGCCGTCAGTATATAAAATTAAGTTTTCGATTGCTACTCAAAACATTCACACTTTCCAAGAAAATAAATATACATTAAACGATGCCAGCTCAGCTTCAACATTAAGATTGTCGCAGAAAAACAGCGAACATTTCCTGCTTCCTGATTGGTTTGATTAAGAGTATCAACAATAACCCACTTTTAAAAACACGCAAATGGGAATTAAAAAAATAAAGCTAAATATTAGTATTTTTTATGAACCAAAAACATGAAGGGGTGTCTTTACTGGCACATCCATCCTATATTTTATGGACATTCATGTAAACCAGTTTACTTACAATGTGTTAAGGATTCTGCATTTGTATTCTCTGCTTTCTTGTGGCATGAATCTAGTTCTTTGTGGATTCATTCCGAAAAGCGTGTTTATGTTTTCTCTACTAAACAAGCCAATTGTTTTGTCAGCTGGAGTTCGAATTGGAGAAGAGTTGTTACTGAAGACAAGACATCCCAATGAAGCTAATACTGCAATCGTTAATCCTTGTTTAATGTTCATAGTCCAGGCAACAGTACATGCACGCACTTTTAAAATAGGAACCTGCAATAAATGGTTTCTATAAGTATAAAATGTGAAGCGAAACACCACCGAGAACTGGCGATATGAAACAAAATAAATCTTTGTAAAAAAAAAAAGAAAAAAAAATACATAGGACGCGTTTCAAGCTAGAAATGTTAACAGCTCGTCATCAGCTAAGAAAACGCGTGTCCGTAAGGAGACAAGGTCAATAATGAACTGAACCCTTACGGACACGTGTTTACTGTAGCTGATGACGGGCTGTTAATATTTTTATCTCTAGACACGTCCTATGTAAAGTTTATTTTATGGCGATTTTTTACAAAGATTTATTTTAATTACAAAATGTGAAGTTTACTTTAAGGAAATCCAATTTCAAATAATTAATTCAAAACAAATGTTTTGGAACCGGCGTACCATGTAGTTTCCGTAAAGTATTTTCAGAGTTAATCGCTGAATACGAGATTGATTAAAAAGATTACAAATCTATAGAGCATAATGGACTAAACGCACTATTTGAAAAGGGCTCCCTGTTCTAAAGGTTTGTTCCTTCAAGAGATTAATTTGTAGCCTAATAAGAGCAAAATTTATCTCGCTTAATTGTAAAGGAAAAAAAATAAAAGTTTTGAAGAAAGGCGCAACGCATTTCAAGGATAAAACAATTTTAATTTAAGGCAGCCTTACAATTTCGTATCTAGGCTTATAAACCGAACTTCTTTTAACCACACAGGACTCTTAATTAAAATTTACCTTTAAAAGTCTAATGTGGTGTATGTGGTGTAATAAAGGTGATGTATTAAAGTTCCAGACGGAACAAAATTTTGGTACTGTTTGTAGTTTGACTAAAAATTACAAGTTACAGTATTAACATTTTTTAGAGACCGATAACATCAGTTAAAGTTTAATTTTAACCTTTAACTGATGTCACAGAAATTGTCACATAACTAGTGTGAAGCGGTCTGCGAGACCGCCACAACGAAAGATTAATAAAAGGCACGATTAACTCATAGGATGGTGTTTTTGTGCTAAACTTTTTGCACAGGACTGTTCTAATTAAAATTCACCTATTCAAAGTCTCTGGTGATAGTACTGAAGTTCCAAACGGAACAAAATTTCGGTAGTTTTGTAGTTAAACTGAAAATTGCAAGTTAACCTATAAAAATTGAAAAAAGCCGCGGTCTGAGAGACCGTTAACATCAGCTAAAGGTTAATGTGAGAAGCGAGTGTTTATCAAAATGAAATCTGAATTAGCGTATATCGCAAGTTAAAGCAGCTTTGCAACATTGTCTCGTCTATGTCGTTAGATAATTTAAAAAATTTAAAAAGATGTTAATTTGAAAATGCAAGGTATATAACTTTAAATATACTTTTATACTGCATAACATACTAGAAAAAAAAAATGCAAGCTCTTTTTAGCAAAACATCGCATGCTTAATTTATTTATTGAACAAAGACCTTATTGACCAAATTTAAACATACTTTATCGCGTTAAAGGTACGTTTTGGGAAATTGTACATTTGGATTAAAAAAAATGAAATGTTAAAAGAAAATTTCCTATCGTGCGTTAATATAACACTTCAATAAAAGGGCAGTTACATAATGTTACACTAAATGAATTCTTCATATATTATTTGACATTTAATTCATTACTTATACAGAAAAGTTCAATAAATTAGGGTTTAATTTAGCCGAATTAAATATAGCTGTAGTCTTGTCTTATCTTAAAACTTACAAAGAGCAAAAAAATCCAATAAATAAAAAGTAATTGCTTTCGTTTAAAGACCAAAATCATCAAACACTAACAACGGATTTTTATAAAGGATCCAAAGTATTGAAAAACGAGGCAATGTATATAAGGTCGTCAAGCGAATGATTTTCGCAATCGATATAAATGCATAAATTAGAAATTCAGGGTGTATCCGGTGTAGCTAACTGAAGTGACGGATCTCACAGGTTACATGCAGCTAGATTCTGAGAAGGTACGATATAAAAACTGCAGAATTTGGACGCCAGCAAAACCAAACATTTGTATCGTAAACACTTTTCACATTCGGTGAAAAATGACAGAATCAACAGGGGATATGAATTTCGGTTCGTACCTTCCCGGAATCGAGATACTGATAACCAGTGAGATCGGTCACTTTGCTTAAATCCCCTTTAATGTTTTCACTTTAGCAAGTGATCCAGATAGAGTTTCTAATTTTGCAACTTGTGATATTAATTGTTCAGTTACATTGGTAGGGATCCAGATAGATTTTTCGCTGTTACCGAAACGAGATTGACCAATGAGAAGCTTGCATTTTTTAAAACATCGAAAAGTTCCCGAAAATACAAGCTTCTGATTGGTCACACTGTTAAAAATATCGTGAAAAATTACCTCTGTTTTTAAAGGCTATCTATATTCTGGCCAATGAGAAAGTTCCATAGGCGTTTATGTAGCATTCTCATTGGTCAAAAAATAGATAACCTTTATAAACAGAGGTAATTTTTCACGATATTTTTAACACTGCAGGCTTGTTTGCCTAACTGCGAAAAATCTATCTGGATCCAGGCCATAATACGCTTAAATTCAGTTAGATTTTCGGAATTATGAGAAACAAACTTAACAAATCAGAAGTCTTTATATAAATTAGTTATTAATTTTTTGAAAATTTAGGCATAGTATCCAGATACATTTTCCGATAATTTGCAAAATATAAAAATATATAGATGAATCAGAAACCTACATTTTTGTGAAAATTTTGATCTTAGGCTTCTTGTTTCTTAGGCTTCTAAAGGTCCGTTTACATTATGGTCGAGGCTAACGAAAAAGACAGGCTACCGCGGTGGGTCTGATTCTTCTTTTTTACAGACCACTGGAGTCACGTGATGCTCAAATGCACCAATGAATGTGTGCGAAAAGAAAATCACGTGACTCCAGCGGTCTGTAAAAAAAAAGAATAGGACCCACCGCGGTAGCCTGTCTTTCTCGTTAGCCTCGCATTATGGTGTTATGACCTTAAACTACATCTATAGCGGCTAGAATGTATAGTCTGGAAATTGGCTATCCTGTAATACTTAAAAAAGTGCTAAAATATTATATCCCTTAAATGTGCAACGATGCTGCTGAAATATACAGATTGCAGCGACATCTGCAGGACATTTTCTACAACTGTAAGATATTGTTTCTCTATACAATGTAATACGAATATCCTGCAAATGTCGCTGCGATCGATACTTGGGATTTTAGCAGTATCGTCGCACTACAAATTTTTAGCGTTGTTTGGATAGCATATTTCCACACTATGTATTCTAGACGCTGTACTACAGCGCTTGAAATATATAGTGTGGAATGTGGAAATTTGCTATCCAAACAGCGCTAAAAAGGTCTATCCCTTAAATGTGCAATGATGCTGAAATCCAGGGAGCCGATCGCAGTGACCTCTGCGATTTATTTTCACATTTCAAAGTAAACACCGTGTTACAGCTTCTAGAATATATAATGTGGAAATCGGCTATTCCAGTAATACTTAAAAAGTGCTCAAATATTGAATCCCTTAAATGTCAAACGATACTGAAATACAATGAGTCGGTCACAGCGACATCTGCAGGATATTTTCTAAAACTCCTAGACCATTTGGTCTAGATATGTTGGATGTCGCTGCGATCGGTTCCCTGGATTTCAGCACCGTCGAACATTTAAAGGTTACAACTTTTTAGCAATGTTTGGATAGCAGATTTCCAAACTATGTATTCTAGACGCTGTAACCGTGTTATTACAGCATCTAGAACAAATTGTCATTTAAGGGATACAATATTTTAGCACTTTTTTAAGTATTACTGGGATAGCCGATTTCCACACAATATATTCTAGACGTTGTACTTACACTGTTAATTTTGAAAAATTACCTCTGTTTTTAAAGACGACAGTATAACTTCAAAAATCTGGCATCATCGGGACCGAGACTATTTGGACCGGATTTTTGAAGGAATATTACAAGTATTAACTAGGAATATCAAAAGGAGTACTATATTCTTAATGGTGGCTTTAGCCATAATTTTATTCATTATAAGTGATAATTATGTAAGAAAAAGAGAATTAAATATTAAAAAAAAACTTACTTTAATTAATATTTTTTAATGTTACAGAAAAAAAAATCTCATAAAGAGCGAAATTATTTTTTTTCTTGTAATTTCGGAAACATCGATGCCAACTTTGTTTGCTTCAATTTTTTTTTTTTTTTTTTTGCCGATCATAACCAAGTTTTTTTTTGTACAGTGGTGGTCAGAATTATAAGAACAATTGAAAATTGAGCAGAAAAAAATTATTTCTGAACTAAATAAAGTGAAATTTATGCATAAAATGCTTCTTTATGCTAGAAATCATTGTAGAATGCAAAACATTGGAACATGCAAAATATGAATGTTTTGCCATAATTAAAAAAATATGTGATTGTAAAAATTGGACAAAATTATAAGGACAATGATTTTTTTTTTGTCTGAAACACACTAATAATTAATA
The DNA here is from genome assembly GCA_963932465.1 of Maratus speciosus. Classification (NCBI taxonomy): domain Eukaryota; kingdom Metazoa; phylum Arthropoda; class Arachnida; order Araneae; family Salticidae; genus Maratus; species Maratus speciosus. The sequence goes on along the minus strand of OZ010790.1, from coordinate 544,331,590 downwards.
ATCTCCCCCTTCTTCACAATCACTTTTATCAGTCTTGACGTCATGGAGTTTGACAGTTCCTTAAAAACGTTCTTGGAAATTTTTGAACAGGCATTTTCGCTGGAGGACATGAGCTCTTTCTTGTTTTCATATTGTATACCATTTTTTTATACTTCGTGTGCCAGAATACCCCAAAGATTTTCCATTGGATTCAGATCAGGGTTTCTGGCCGGCGAATCGAGTATTTTCACGAAATTAGCATCAAACCACGATTTTGAAGTTTGGGAAACATGTACTGAGGCATTGTCCTACTGGAAAAAATAGTCTCCACTCGTTATTAACGGTGCTTCCGGTAAAAGATTATCGCCCAATACATCAATATGACTCTCAGAATTCATTCCACCCTGCACAAAAACTATTGGAGTAGTTCCACCAGTTGCGAAACCTGCCCAGAGTATTACTCAGCCCCCTCCGAATGAACGCTTTGAGAAAATTTTCTTTCCTCTACGGAGATCGTACCAGAAGTATCGAAAACCATCTGGTCCATCCAAATTAAACTTTTCTCATCGGAAAAGACAACATCATCCCACTTTTTCCCCCATAGTAATGTATTCTTTGGCAAACTCTATCCTCAGTCTCTTACGAACTTTTGTAAGAGACGGTCGTGATATATGTTTACCATAGCGAACCTTTTTTTCTTTTTGTAAAACACGTCGAACAGTTCGAGCCCTGCATTCTAAGTTCAATTCACGTTTTATTTCTGCTGACGTTTGTTTTTTTGAAACAAGCTCACCTTATTATCATTATTTTCTCCCGTACAGAAACAGAAGATGGCCTATCTGTATGTCTTTGCCATCCATATTTACCGGGATTTTGAAAATAATTGTAAATAACTGCTCTTGATCTATTAAATGTTGCCGCAATTTGGCGTACAGAAATTCCTGAACTTTTAAATGCATCCACTTTCCCTTTCTCAAACTCCGAAAGCTTTGTACCTAGCGGCATGACTGAAAAACAGAATATGACGATCCCAAACTCTTACTACGCATTTATATCGTCCAGGAGTTCCGTGTGCAGAGCAAAAAAACATGCAAATTTTACTTTTTAGAACACACAAATACAGTTGTTCTTATAATTTTGTCCATATCAGATGGCTGTATGAATCTATAATACATTTTATGAATATGAATTTTCCACATATTTCCATAAAAACTTATTAATATATTCTTCATTTTTCATTGGTTTCCCAGCCGTTAAATTTGCATAAGTTTCCGGGCAAATGTAGCCAAGATTTGGCGATTTTTGCCTTGTCCTTATAATTTTGACCACCACTGTATTAAATACAAATGTAAAATGTGTGTTTCGGAAATATAGTCTTATTTCTATTAAGCATATATTAATTTTCCAGTCAAATTTATGCCTTTTTCTAGTGACACCTTTTCTTTCGGTCAGTTGTTCATTCTCATCTTCTGAGTTGCTACTAGCAGTATCGGCGGTTCTAATAACAGAGCGCCAGTGATCTCTCTGTCCGTTAAATTGTTTGTTCATGATGCATTTTCTTCAATGATTAGCTATTAATGCTCATCTATATAGCTTTTTTCGACACTTAATACATTTTAAGATTTTGCATGTTCAATCAGCTCATAAATTGCATTTTTTTTCACGGGAAATGTGAAAGTCTGAAATCCTTCCCCATCACTGATGCCGCCGTTGCCGAAAATTCGTATAGCCATATACTATTGTGCTATGCATTCACCAAAGTTATCCCCAAAGTTGTTTCCTTTGATAAACAACGATGCAACTCCCCAAAAAATTGTTAAGAAAATAATCACCTCTGACAAATGAAAAAGAAAAAAAAAAGCAAATATTCTTTTTTTGCGTTTTACTTTCAATCTTGAAGTTTTTTATTCATAAACAATTGCTATTTTTCTTCTCCCATAACTTGGAAGTGTAAAAGAAAAAGGAAGGTAAAGACGGTTTATATGCCAGATTTTTGAAGTTGTCGGATTTCTGAATGCCGGATTTTTGAAGTTATACTGTAGTATCTGGCCATTGAGAACGCTACATAAGCGCCTATTGATAAGCGCCTATATTCTCATTGGTCGGAAAATAGATAGCCTTTAAAAGCAGAGATAATTTTTCACGATATTTTTAACAGTGTAGCTACAGCGCCTAGAAGATACAGTGTGCAAAAAGGCTATTCCAATAATGCTTTAAAAAGTGCTAAAAACTTGTATCCCATAAATCTCCTACAATGCTCAGCGGCAATATGCTGATACGAGCGCCATCTCGTAACTCTTTTCAATATAAACACTGTGTTTTCAAAAATTATAGAATGTTAAATATCGGAAACTATAAATATAAGATATTTTGGTCTGTTATAAGCTAATTTAATTAAGGAATGACGTGAAATAGGTTAAAGAGTTTCTTTTAGAATGACTATCGTTTTTAAATCACTACGATGGCGCTACGATCGACATCTTGTTATTCAGCATCGTTGTACATTTATGGGATTCAATTTTTTAGACTATTTTGTAGCCGTTTTCCACACTGTATCTTCTAGGCGCTGTAGTGTAGCCTAAGGTGCCTAGGTATGACAGAAGCGACATACGAGATAAATATTTGTGTGGTTGAGACTATTTTGGATAAACGCGAATCGTCAAGCTGCTTGACGAGCTTGCTATTATCCTCAAACTTATGCTTGTTAACTTGTCTCATTCGTACAATCGAACTATTCAAGTCGAGTACTGTCAAGTTCTGGAAAATAAATTGCTTATATTTGCCATAGTTTGAACAGGTGAGCCTGTCTAAGAACAGTCTGAGCATCGTATGTTGCATCTTTCACATCTCGAATCTCTCATATCTAGGCTCACTAAACTACACTGTTAAAAATCTGCAGCATTTGCTGCATAGTCACTCCGCCACTTTTATAGAACATCTCTATTCTGACAAATGAGAATGCTCCATCATATAGTCAAGTAACCGTTTTCTATAAAAGTCGTGGGGAGAATATGCAGCAAAAGCTGCATATTTATAACAGTGTAGGCGTTGGAGTTCCTGAAATTAAATCATAAGACTCAGCTGATCCAATATTTGTGATGCTTCATTTGACGTAACAATTACAAGAATATGGTTAAACGAATTACCCGCTGATTGCCGATATACCCTAACGTCAAAATCGATCTTGTCGGAATGGAGGGTATTCCATCTACATCATGATCACGTGGTCAAGGTAAAAACTTCTAGCGTAAAGAAGGGAAAGTCCCGTAGACGCAATGTAAATCCCCGCGTAACGAATACGAGTAAAGAATTTTTATTGCTCCAAAGATGTTTTGTTCAGAAACAGGCATAGGCAGTATGATGGAACGTGCAATCAATGCCATGAAATTTTTTTGGAATTAATGTATTAAAATTAATAATTTCTTTTAGCTAATTCTATATAGGTGTAGCGAAATACACAAAGCTACATGATCAGACTGGGGGTTTTGTCCAAAATATGGCAAACCGTATTCCGAAATGTAGCGGCACATGAGTGGATGAGCTCAATGAAGGATATTCCAAATATGGGTTCGAGGCAAAAAAGTCACGTGGTACCAGTAATTTACCCAAGAAACTTCTAACTGATAAGAAGGGAAGTTACTTCTGTTTTGCCTCATGAACTGTTTCTTTGGCTAGCGGTTATTTACATTACACGTCTACGGAGACTTCCCTTCTTTACACTAGTCGTTTTTGCCTTGATCACGTGATTATGAGGTAGATGGAATATCCCCCATTACACGAGTGAGATTAGAATATCTGTATATATCAGAGTGGTGAGATACGCACAGGGCGCTTGATCAGACACTGTTCTGGTACAGTACCTAGAATGTACAGTGTGGAAATCGGCTATCCCTGTAATACTTAAAAAAGCACTAAAATATTGTATCCCTTAAATGGGCAACGATGCTGCTGAAATATGAAGATCGCAACGACATCTGCAGGATATTTTCTACAACTGCAAGATATTGCTTGTCTATACAATGTAATACTAGTAATACGAAAATCCCGCAGGTGTCGCTGCGATCGACACTTGGGATTTTAGCAGTATCGTTGCACGTATAAGGGATACAAATTTTTAGCACTGTTTGGATAGCATATTTCCACACTAGTATTCTAGACGCTGTTGTTCAGGCAACGCCTATAGACAATACCTACGTGCTTGATTTCGACGTCAGGGCAGATCAGCAATTAGATGATCATTTATTGGACCATATTCTTGTGACGTAACAGTCACAATATTAGGGTCCAATAAATACTCCGCTGATGTTCGTTCTGCCATGACGCCGAAATCGAGCTCGTCGTCATTGTCAATAGCTAGCTTTGGATTTTACAAAGCTAATGTATGGCATTGGGAATGTATGTACATATTAAAAACTCGACCAGTTCACAATTGAAGAGCTGAGTTGATGAACATATTATGTGATAATGCTAAGATGCTTTACACACACGCATCCGTTTTAACGGTTAAAAAAAAAAGAAAAAATCGCCAAACGTTGGGAATATTTTCCTTCAATGGTAACCTGGCTATTATTCTTGAATTAAGTTATTGCTGATAAGCATAACCGGATAAGCATTGGAAACATGCCTCTTAATCAAATTTCCTGATTTTTTCTCAGATGTAGCTATCTATCTGACAACCTATTTCCCTTATTTATCACCTCATAAAAATTGATATTTTATGAGATAAAAATGTTTTTTCGATTTTTATAAAAACTTATTTTCTCAAAAACTACTGCAACAAATTTCATTACCATTAACTAAGGTTATATAGCAGTGATGCATTCTGTCTCCGGGGATGCGGGATATATGTCCCATGAACCTCGGTTAAACCTCTTCGAATCGTCATAACTGGGAATTTCTGTATAATTTTCTATTTATAAAATCTGTGTTAAATAGCGATAAAAATATTTATAAATATAACAATAATATTTTAACGTTATACGGAAATTACCATTTTCCTGTTAAAAATCCCTCATATATGCACCTATATTATATATAAATGCCGAAAGTGTGCGTTGGGAATAACATATTAATTTTTACAAAAATATTTGTAAAAATACATAAAATTCATTTAAAGGCGTTAATTGGTTGGAGCTACTCAAAATCAACGTCCGATAAATTTTCGGAATAAAGTCAGCAGACAATGTATTAACTTCTGTATTTTAGATTTCAATAAGCATATAGGCCATCTTTTTCAACATTATTGATACTTATTAGATATCGAAAACTAGCTTTTGTATCTAAGATAAAAGAGAAAAATTCATAAGCTAAAATCTTTATCAACGGATTAACCCACAAGTACGAACAAACATGACATAAAAAATCACATAGGGTCATTTCGAGGGTTCCCGGATCTCCTTCCTCAGTGCGAGAATAAAAATGATTAAAATGGATTCGAAGTAGCAACGAGTACTGGGTCCCGAGTTTTCAATCAGTCCATTAGCCAGTACCCAGGAGTTCTTCGAACCCATTTTAATCCTTTTTATTCTCTTACTGAGGAAGGGAATCCGGTAATCCTCAAAACGATCGTATGTGATTTTTTATTTCATGTCTGTACGTATTTGTGCGTTAATTCGCTGTTAAAGATTTTAGCTTATGTATTAAAATTCGCACAGAGTGTTTGATTTAAGCTTAAAAGAGAAAACTATTTTTTCTTAGAAAATAACAACATTCTTCGCTATCGAAATGTAACGACAGTTATTATAATGACTTTTATTTAAACATTTTTCTCAACACATTTAATGAACACTAATAAGAGTAAGTAGTTTCGTAATTTTTAAGCGGGAGTCGCCGTAATAAAATAAGTATGTTATATAACTATAGTTTGAGCCAATTTCGCACATTTATTTCTGAGATGTTGCCTGGTTTGTGTAGTCATTAATAATTTTTTATTCAAGACATATAATACTCGCAACATTCGCGTTGTTTAATGTCAGATATCCGTAGCTATTTAATTCAATTATAAACTTTAGGGAAAATTGGTACATAATTTGAGTTTTAAAAAAATTCCAAGACCGACAACAATGGATGATGCTCTGTATTTAAAAATACATTTCTTTAATTTTGAGCCGTTTAATTTTTTATCATATATATATATATATATATATATATATATTAATTAATAAATATTAGTCTAAAAATAGTGTAACAAATATCAGGAGGTTAAAAGTACCGTAAAGACATTGCTAATTTTTTGAAAATACATTTATAAACATATATTCAAATACATAGTCGGGTTGAGTGTTTCACGCCCCACTCTCAAGAAAAAGTAACATTTATGGGGGAAAAAACTGCTGACAATGTGTTAATGTATTACATAATTTTATACATAAAAATAAAAAAATCAAATAATACAATAGAGTAAATATAAAAAAAAGAGAAAATGTAAATTCTAGCTATAATTACTTTTTTTTTAAAACTGGTGAAATTTTTGTTTCATTTAAATTGATTGTGATCACTGTCGTTATATTTCGATATCGAAGAATGCAGCTTTATCTATGCCAAAAATATTCTTCTCCATTGTTGGCTGTTATAACGAAAACAATTTTTGATATCGAAGCAGTATGGACAGCTTTGAGAATGATGCCCATGTGTTTATTTAAATCTGAAATACAGAAATTCTGTGTTTATTCCAAATATTGTCGAAAGTCGAATTTGAGTAGCTCCGCCCCAAATAACGCCTTTAAATGAATTTTATTAATTTTTACACATATTTTCGGAATGATTTATATGTTATACCGAACGCAAAGTTTTAACATTTATAAATAATGTACGCGCACATATGAGGAATTCTTTACAAAAAAAATGGTAATTTTCGCTTAAACATAAGATAAGATTTTAACGTTTGTAAATGTTTTATCGCTATTTCATATAGTCTTTATAAACAAAAAATTATACAAAGATTCCCAGTTATGCATATTTGGTGTCTATATAACCTCAGTTAATGGCATGAAATTCGGTACAGTAGTTTTTGAGAAAATCAGTTTTAAATAAATTCGACAATGATTTCTTATCTCATAAAATATCAATAATTATAAGGTGATAATTGAGGAAATATATTATCAGATAGGTATCCACATCTGGAAAAAAATAAGGAGACTTGATTGAAAGGCATGTTTACAATGCGTGGTAATGGAAAGACGATAAGGAAAATTATTGCGAATGCATTTATTACGTCATTGAGGATGAAATATCGAAAATTACAGAATGGGGAATATTCCGTTTACGTTTTGATCACGTGGTCAAGGTAAAAACTTTTAGCGTAAAGAAGGGAAGTCTCCGTAGACGTGTAATATAAATCCCCGCTAGTCAATGAAACAGTTCATGAGGCAAAGCAGTAGTATCTTCCCTTCTTATCAGTTATAAGGGTCTTTGGGAAAATTACCGGTATCACGTGAGTTTTTTCAGCCTCGAACCCAGATTTGGAATATCCTCCATTTCAAAACTTATTTTTAAAGCAAATTTTTAGCGCTTTTTGTAATGCAGATTTTACACTATTTATACAAGACACCGTAACTTGGGTAAACGAAATTGCGAAATACTCGTAACGGCTTTGTGGATTTAATAATGTTTACTCTAATATAACAGGTCTCTTTAAAACATTAAAATGACGCGATGATTTTATTTGAAAGCTTGTAAGAAATTTGAGTTTAAACGATCTGATGTCTACTCTGATGTACAAAGGGTTTTTAAAGCATGAAATGACGCAAGTAGCACATTTCCCATAAACTTTATGTTGTAAAATATGTGTTTTTGCTTTATTTTGTCTGTTTTGTAAAAATACATCTTTTTTCGGCTTTTTAGTACGTCGTTATTTATAAGTAGTGTATTTTCCATGATTTAAAGTTGTCGGCGTATTAGAAAACACGCATAATTGCCAACCTCCCGATTTTTCAAATACCAATATTTTTATCCAGAAAAACTTTTTTTGTATAATCGCGCAATTTATCGAATTACATAAAGCGAACATTGTTGTAAGATTTTACTGGTAGTAAACTGGTACAAAACAGTAGTTTGGCATGGAATAGAAAAGCGTGTCAATCTAAAAGTCGCCAAACACCCGTGAAGTGTTCAAGCACATCTGTTTAAAAATACTTAACATGTTCATCCACTCAGCTCTTCAATTACGTTATACAATTTAACTTTTTATGCCCGAAAGCGTTGGCTATAAGATGGTGTTTGATGTGTAGGTGCTATATCCATTAAAACAATAAAATTGTAAAACACGTTTGTCGCTACTCTGATAATTAAATGCTCAGTTAAAAATAGATTTCTCCAGCTTTGGTGTTCTAAAACGATTTCCATATATTTCCTAGAAAAATTTCATTTGCCAGCTCTCGGAGTGGTCACATTTTTTTGACACAACTAATTTGATAAATTTATTTGTAGGGTAGGTTACTAGAAGAATTGCAATAATAAGTTCAATACACAGCGGATTTCTACTATATTCCAAAGAAATAAAGAAACTTTTCATAAGGAAACAGTGGTGGTAAAATCTGATTTAATCTCTTTAAAAAGAGTACGTTTCGAGGCCTGAATACTTATTATTCATTCGCAGCATTATGTTACGATATGGTACCTGTTCTATATCTCAGAGCGGTACAGTCGTGGAAAAAAAAGTAAACACCCCCTACTAACTCCTCAACAAATCATCGTAGAAGAAAGTTACTGGTACCGAACGATTGGAAATAAATTCTACTTTAAAATGATGCATACAAAATTTAATTAGGGGGTCATCTACATATTAAAACGAATCCAAACTTCATTTCTTTCAATGGCAATACCCAATTTTAACGAGATATTTCAAATCTTCGGTTCAAACTATGCCTAGTCACCAAATTTCAAGTCATTTGAATGATAAGTTTTTGAATTATAAACATTCAAAATTTAGTGCTTCTAATGTTAAATTACATTTTCATATTTTTATTTATATCTCCCGAAATTATGCTCCTAATGTGCTATTTTTTTTTTGTAGTAATAATACTAATATACCCAAGCATAAATAAGCTGAATTTGCAAATTTTATAATTTTATGATATGAATTATGAATTATTAAATTAATATTCGAAAAAATTATGAATTGCAACCTACAATTTTAGGTAGCTTTCTTTACAAAAAAGCTACCTATTGCAGCCGTTCGGAGGAAAGCGATTTCAAAAAATTTTGGTATATTTTCATCGATCATGACCCCCAGACCCCGAAACCACCCTTCGTTCAAAATTGATATATATATATAAATATATATATATATATATATATATATATCTGACCTATGTCACACTGTAACTCCCGTAATTATGAACCGATTTTGATGTAATTCGGTGTATACATAGAACATACCAATGTCTCGACCGAGTTCGTTGGCCAGCTTCATCCGCCGTTTTGTTTCAAAATGGCGGCCATTTAAAATTTTAAAAAAAATTTAAAACTTGAAATGTGGTACCAAAAAATTAAAAATGGAAAATTATTTTTTTCTTATGTATTTGACCTTTATACAAAGATTCCGGAGCAGTTTTTGTTTCGTCTATATCTTAAAAAATGGCTGAGTTATAGCATTTTGAATTTCTAGCGTGGCTGACATTTTGAAACGTCCTGAATTTTGTCACGCGATAAAAGGCGTATTTATGAACCGATTTGGATGTAACTTCGTTTATACATAGTACATACCAATGTCTCGACCGGGTTCGTTGGCCAGCTTCACCCGCCATCTTGTTTAAAAATGGCGGCCATTTAAATTTTTAAGAAAAATTTAAATTTGAAATGTGGTACCAAAAATTGAAAATTAAAAAAAATATTTTCTTCTTATGCGTTTGACCTTGATAAAAAGATTCGGGAGCAGTTTTTGTTTCGTCTATATCTTAAGAAATGGCTGAGTTATAGCATTTTGAATTTCTAGCGTGGCTGATATTTTGAAACGTCCTGATTTTTCTCACGTAATAACAGGCGTATTTATGAACCGACTTGGATGTACCTTGGTGTGTACATAGTACATACAAATGTCTCGACCGAGTTCGTTGGCCAGCTTCATCCGCCATCTTGTTTCAAAATGGCGGCCATTTAAAAAAATTAAAAAATAAAAAAATTTAAATGAGATACCAAAAAATTGGAAAATGAAAAGATTTTTTTTGTATGTGTTTGACCTTAATACAAAGATTCCGGAACAGTTTTTCTTTCGTCTATATCTAAAAAAAAAATGGTTGAGTAATAGCATTTTGAATTTCTCTTGTGGCTGACATTTTAAAACGACCTGATTTTTGTCACGCGATAACAGGCGTATTTATGAACCTATTTGGATGTAACTTGGTCTGTACATAGTACATACCAATGTCTCGACCGAGTTCGTTGGCCAGCTTCATTCGCCATCTTGTTACAAAAGGGTTGCCACTTAAAAAAAATTAAATTTAAAATTCAAAATGAGGTATTAAAAAATTGGAAAATGAAAAAGATTCTTTTTATGTGTTTGGCCTTGATACAAAGATTCCGGAGCAGTTTTTCTTTCTGAAAATTTGTTCTTTTGTTGATATCTTAAGAAATGGTTGATTTATAGCACTTTGAATTTCTAGCATGGCTAACATTTTGAAACGATCTTGTATTTGTCACGCGATAACACACGTATTCGCCTATTTCGATGTAAGAAGGCATGTGGATAGTATACATCAACACCTCGACCAAGTTCGCTGGCCAGATTCATCAGCCATCTTGTTTCAAAATGGCGGCCATTAAATTAAAAAATATATATATATTTAAAGTGAGGTGCAAAAAAAATAGAAATTGAAAAAGGTTTCTTTCTTAAGTATTTGATCTTGATATAAGGATTCAGGAGCATTTTTTGTTTGTCTTTACCTTAAAAAATGGCTCAGATATAGCAGTTTCAATTTCTATTGTGGGTGACATTTTGAAAAATCTGATTTTTTGCATGCGACAGCACTCCTATATATTAACCGATTCCGATGTGAGTGAGCATGTGCACAGCAATTACTAAGGTCTCGACCAAGTTCACTGCTTAGCCTCATCCACCATGTTGTCTTAAAATGACAGGCACTTTAAGAAATTGCCGAATTTGGCAGCCAAATATAAGTTACTTTAAAGAAAAGCAGCTTGGATAAAGCTGACTAATTTCGCGAAATTCTCATTCATTATATTGATAAAAATTAGTATTGAATCTACTATATTTGGTTTCCACTAAATTGAGCTTCGTGTGTTTGCATGATATAAGTTGGTTTTTTTTAAAATAAGGATTATGAAAGCTACCTCTTCCTCTCGGCACTGGCCGGAAGGACTTTTTTGATGGATTTAGATTTATTAAGTCCTGCTTTATGGAAATTCAAAAATTTCACATTTTTCTTCCAAGTAGTTTTCAAATTATGCTTAAAAAACGGCAAAATGATGGTTTAAGGGGACGTCTATGATGGAAGTGAGTAGACATTTTGAAATGTATTCTGCTGTACTGCAATCTAACACGCTTCGTTGACTCCTTGAGTGGCGCTTAAGGTTCCTTGATCAAGGAAGGGGCTTTCTCGGTTGACAATCCAGTACGGAACTTCAATTTGGATACAGCCCTTAAAATACGCTCGTTTTAAAATAATTAATTTCTCGGAAACTTATGGTACGAATTGCATAAAAATTCGTTTTTAGGCTAATTGAAGGATGTAGAGTTCATTTATGCTATCAGAATTGGGTACTGCTATTGAAAAAAACAAAGTTATGGTTCGTTTTAATATGTAGATGGCCCCCTAAGCAGATTTTATATACATCATTTAAAAGTAGACTTTATTTCCAATCGTTCGGTACCAGTAACTTTCTTCTACGATAATTTGTTGAGGAGTTAGTAGTGGGTGTTTACTTTTTTTTTTCCACGACTGTACCATATTCTAAATAAGACAACTTTTGTGTTGCAGAGACAAGCATACTTATTCATGAGTGTCAACAGCCACACTTTTACGCATTTATATCCCCTGAAAAATACTGCTTATTTCAGAATGAAAAAACACTATTAAAATATTCTTTACGACTATTGGTGTTTACTTTTATATACCCGTAGCTTACATTGGTAAAACCCATTAGGTAAAGTAATGTTGTCATTCAAACCAGTATCTATGTTCAATTGGGAAATCCGTCTCATCGCCCCGTGCCGATACATAAGTTCACTAAGTTGTAGATTTCACCTAATAGAAGCATCTCAATTCTAAAAAAAGGAACTAAAGCTGTCACCGACGCTTTAAAAATAGTGACTGGGGGGGGGGGTCTTCGTTAATATTTGTAAAACTAATGCACATAAAAATATGAAAATGGGTGGTATTATAGAGAAATGCTTGATAAACACGCTAATACAGATAGTTTTTAAATCGGATAATCATTTAAAGATAAATTTAATGTTAAAGTTTGTCAAAATCGTTCCATTAAAAAAGTTTTATAGGAGCAAAAATCATACATACCATTTTATATTTTTCTATAAGGTAATGCACTAGAAGCTTTCGGTGTACAGAGTTATTTAATTATTTTTTGACTAATTTTTTGAGGGCGTATTTCCATTTTAAATTCCAATTTTCAGCATTTGGAGATATAATTTTTACGCATTTTAGAAAGGTTATAATTTTAAATTGTTGCCAATTGTAAAAGCAGCACAAAGAATAAAATTTCCTTCAAATTAAACATTTATTTACACGTGACTATTATAAATAGAAAAAAAAAGCTTTCAAATTAGAATTAAATGATTACATATAAAAGAAGGAAAATATTTAAAATTACGTCATAAAAACTATATTTACACCTGACTCTTAAAAGAGAAAGAACATTTTAAAATCGTATTTACATTAATATGCCTTAAAAGTCGTAAAAGTCGTAAAAGGAGAAAATTACGTCATATTTAAAATTGCCAAATAATAATATTGCCAAAGAGTTTAAATTTAAAAATATATATTCATCGATACATTTATTTCACAATTCTAAATGGTATTTTAAACTACTGTTGCCAATTCTTAGGCAGCACAAATACAAATGTTTCCTTTACTGCAACATATGTATTTTAACGTAAATGTTAAAAAGTGAAAGAAAATAAAAAAAATAATAATAATCTGCGTTAAAAACCGTAATTGGAGAAAATTACGTCATATTTAAAATGGCCAAATAATAATATTGCAAAGCATATTAAATTTTAAATTATAATTACACGAGACATTTATTTCATAATTTGAGATGATCCTTTTAACTATTGTCGTGAGTTATAAGACAGTGTAAGTATTACTTCCTTTCTAACAACAAAAATAGTTTTTAGTGATTAATAAAAAGAGAAAGAAAACTTTGGTGAAAATTATATCATATTTAAAACGACACATTTGCAATGTGCTGTTAAAAACTACATTCTTATACCGTTGTTAAAAAACACCTGGGAGACAAAGACTTCGTTTATGTAATTCAGTTTATATTAGCTTATTTTCAAATATTTAACTGATATTTGGCAGTATTTAATCAAAGACGAAATCAGACATTGGATCGCTTAACAGCAGCTGATTCGGCCTTAAAATTCCCCAATCAAAGGGAAATAAACAGAAACCCGTTTACAGGGAGATAAACACTTGTTTTGAATTATAATTCAATTTTTCGTAATCGTTTTAACTGGAGAGAGATCGCGCTGTGTACAGAGTCACCCCATTCATGGAGAACATCAATCCGGAGTGAAATGTTTATTTGTAAACAACTATCATTTCAGTATCCTCCTGTCTTACACTCTCCTGGTAGGTGAGGTCTTATCTTTACTCGTCTTTCATTTCTTTGCGATAAAAAATCATTTCTTGGAATCCATGGGGTAACGGGGTTGACTTCGTATCTCCACGTGACCATTATGACTTTAAAATTTCTAATTCTAAGTAGTGTAGCTTTCTGTTCTGGAGGGTTTCTGTTGTTTTGTGCGTTTTCTTACTGAATTAATGCACTTATTGTTTATATGCAAATAATTTTATTTATTTATACTACATTTTTTGTAAGAAACTGATTGGGGTGATCCAGTCACTCCGTGCGATCTCCAACGTCACAGTTGGGTGCGCGTCTTCAAAAATTAAAAATGATTTCTCAACTTAAGAAGTATTATTTCTTAAATCTTTACTTAATGAATTAATAAACTTAATGTTTATAATCAACGGATTTTTTTTTCTAATGTATTGTACATGATTCATAAAAAACTTATTGGGGTAATTAGTCAAACAGTGCGATCTCCAACGTCACAGTTGGGAACGAGCCTTCTGCCAGGTTAAAACTGATCAAATTAGCGTCTTTTTAGAGTCTGTGGTGTCTGAACAGGGGTTGGCGAGCGTAGTTCGTAAAGGACAGAGCACTGTAGTTATTTAAAGTAATATAATTCTACAAATGAAATGCAATTTTAAAATTTTGTGTAATGATTAGCAATCTCAAGGATCATATTCGCATGCAAAATTAAATTGTTTATAATGTGTTAGAAAAATAAACATATTTTTTTAAATTACAGATACACAGAGAGAACAACGTTTCAATTTTGCGATTTTGCTGGTGTGTCATAGGTTTTTTAAAGAATCTTTAATTATTACGTCCTCTGACATAAAGCTATATCGGTAAGTTGAAATAGAGGATATTATTTATTTTAAGTTAAAAATATTGTGATTTAGCAATAATTAAATTAGAAATAAAATATGTTCGGCGTATATTCAATTACAACTAATTAAATAAAAAATGAAAGAAATATATAACAATTTAATTTTGATAATTTTTTAATATGAAGGAATAATGTTCTCATTATTATCATTAATCGAAAATCATTAACAGTTGTCATAACGTTTTGAATTTCATGTGTATCAAACACATTAAATTTTAATTTTAAACTACCAAAAGTGCACGACGTTGGCCAAGATTTTAAGAATGTTTGTTTAGAAAAATCAATTTTAAAAATAGGAAGGAATTTAGTTAATATTGAAATATAACTTTGCATGTAAACAAAGCACCTTCGTTGCTATTTGGAAGAAAAAAAATCCTTATTCGATATTATTCTATTAAATATTAGACAATTATTTATAGTTAGGAATTTCTGTTAACAATATGGATTTTTTTAATATTTTCAAAATAATTATTTTCCCGCTGAATCTCAAACTTTCTGAAAATAAATATACTCGATCCTTAACTAAAACGCCAGTCCATGATATTAAAATTTCAGAGCGATTCAAAAAATTTAAGTTCATTTTGTAAATTAAAATATGCTAAATGTTACTCCTGACGGAAAATGCACGGAAAAAACGAAAATCCACAAAAGTGACGTTTAAGAATTTCTTTATTTCAAAGAGTTAATAATCGCATTTTTATAAACAGATTGCAGCTTTGGAAATAAAAATGAATGCACATGTAATTTGATATTTTTCTACCATGCGTATTTTAATTTTGTGAGGCGATGCGTAATTTTGAAGTAAGCCGCAAAAATGGAACGAGGGATTTCGTCCTATATAATGATATTTGAAAAATATGTTCGTTATTCTTCCAAACTCTTGTAGCACTCTTCTGAGTTAAAAATATTATGTTTTCGTAGACTGCATAAAACATCCTCGAAAAAATATCGATATTTATTGTTAAAAGCACTTGTAAGAAAAGTTCTGTAGTTAAAATAATAGTTCTCATTGTCCGAACTCTTTGATATATTTGTTTCTGATTAATATAGCGTTTATGCGGCCCTTGTAAAGAAATCGTGAAAAAATATTGTTAGCTATCTATAAAATAGCTGTATTTTCTTCTTGTTTTTGTTTTTGTATTGGCTTTTATATCACAAAAAATGTATTCTTATACATGGTTTGTACGGATACCGTTATTTCTCCAGGAAAACTACCAGTATATTTTTATAGAAAAAAGAAATCTATGTTAAACGCACTAAATTTCGCCTGAAGATAATACTCGTACCGAAAACTTTTCTGGTCTGCAAAATTCAAGGAGGCGTACGAACCATGTTATACTGTGAATCCTTTAAAATTTGTATCGTTTATGACGGATTGATAACCGTCATATCGGTTTCGTAAAATAATATGCATATTTAATTTTGAAAATTTGAAACAAAACAGCGCCGAAACAACCCGAGTTTTCGTTCCGAGCGAAAATTTTGTATAAAAATATTTCTACATATTTGAACTAAATTTTTATATGTGATGCAAACCCCGTTGGCTAAGATTGTTTCAAAGCATCCCAGCAAAGAAAGAAATAGTAGGCCATCACCTGGAAAAACGATGACAGCCAGCACTGCCATCAGCATTAAAGTGCAAAGGTTCCATTACTTAAACCTGTACAAACGTGTCCATGCGGAATGCAGCTGGCCCATCAGTGATGGCCAACAGCAGGCCAGCATTGGTATGCCAACATGTTACTTCAATGCTGCACTTTTCCTGCAGTGCTAGTATCTATCCTACTGCTATTCCTTTGCTGGTCCAGCACTTTCCCTTACAAAATTTTCTTTTAGAATTTTATAAAAAATGGCTTGTTTTTCTGTGGGCTAGTTCAACAACAGCTATAGAAGTGTCTATAATAGAAATGTCTATAGAAATATTCGAACTTGCGATCCATGTGCACACCCTCCCAAGTACTAACCGTGCTCGGTGCTGTGTGGTTTTCGTGATCGGACATGGACAATTACTTTTAGCGTATTCTACGACCTCTCATTGTTTTCAAGCCCTAATTACACTATTTCAAGTATGTTTCTTTTGTGATTTGCGTTCTCAATCATAAAACTTGTATAGAAATTATTGTATTGTATAAAAATCCTATATATTTTATACGTTGATTGATTCTCAATTGTGTAAATTACGAAAAGCAAAATCCTTTGTAACTTAGTAAAACCAGATTTAAGAAGAAAAAAAAGTGCGTTGAAATAAAGGATTGATTTATTTGTTGATTTCCTTAATTATTTTGTTGGTGGCAGTGGTGCTATATTATTTACAGTTTTAAAAAAATTAGCTTGACAGCTTAAATTGGGTTAAGATATTCGTTTCAGATTTGTGTTCAAATTCATTAATCTGCCGCGGGGTGATAAAAATAACTCTTATTTTAATATAGACTTGACAAAATATTTAAAAGTCTAATAAATTATTATTTGTTAAACTTGAAACGTAATTGTTTAATTATTTTTACACTTCAGATTAAAATATTTGAATAAAAATTACAATTAGTGCATTTTTTTAAACTAAGATTAATTACTTCACCTAGCGTAAGGGCTCCCTGCAATAATACTGCAAAAGTTCGTGCACTTCCATGGTGTGATGGGCCAGCGCAAGAGATAAATCAGAAGCCCATCAGAATTTTATACGATGATTTCCAACAGCAAAGGCCCCACCAGTGGCTGAGAGGTTCTCCTCTCGAAACTGGTAGACGGGAAGTGATGGGTTCGAACAAAATCGCGCCCGTCGGCCTAATCGTTCAGAGTTTTCGTGGTTTTCTTCGTGCCATGGATTTCCATGGGTAAATACGGGTTAGGTTCCCTTAGAAAGACCCCCACGAAGGGCACTCCCCCATCGGGCCTATATCCATAGTGTAGATAATCGGCCGTCAACAATCAAGCAACCAATAGCAAAGTTGACTGAAGCTGTCGAGCAGTGTTCATACAGTGGTTGGCCATTAGCCAGCACTTTTCCATCATTGCCAGCAGATATCTTGTTGCTGGCAAGCAATTTCTTCTTTGCTGGGATTGTGCCAAACTACCGACGTCTAGTTACTTTTAGCGCAGAAGAAAAATAATCCTTATGAGACTTGCAGACGCGAATTTTTTCGAAAGGGTGAAAAAAAGACATTTTTAAAAACAACTCGCATCCTCGAAGAGAAGATGTCAGCTTTAAATTTGCATTTTTTCTGATTAAGAACCACTGAAATTGACAGCAAAATCGAACTTTTTTGTTAATATAAATAAAGAATTTCCAGGATTCTCTAAAGGATTGTGGTATTTAAAACGAAAAAGTACAAAATTTAAGAATATGTTATCCGTTTCTCGTATCTTGAAAGTTTTGACACATCGAGGTTATAAAAAACGGAAAAAAAAAATGCAAAAAAAACGCAAAAAAACCGCAAAAAAACCCGCGCAAAAAAACGCAAAAAAAATCACTCCGTTCCTTTTCTGCTACGTTGCTCAACCTTGGAATACGATCAACGTTTAACCTATGTCGTTGATGCGCTTTTTTTATTGCGCTTTTTAATTTATATCCCAACTAATTTCCGAACAATTCCTATCGTATTGCTTTAGGGGACTCGGCCGTGTATGTGTGCGCCTGTATGTAAAATTTCACAATTCTCCCTTTTAAACTTTGGATTTGTATTGAAAGAGAGATAGAGTTAAAAATTTTTATTTTTATATATTAGATTTCGGCAGGAATCTTTATTAAAATACATAATTTGAAGCTCGGATATGAAGATCAAAATTATAAGCTATACGTTTTATGACACAATTTTGTTTTAAATTGCAAACTATGAGTTGTGCAACCTCTAGTTCCCTTGTTTTACTTCAAAAATAGTTTTTCTTGACTTAAATTTATTTAAAGTTTTTAATTTTGAAATTTCCGGTACTTATTATAATTTATTGAGTTATTTTGAAAAGGTTTTGTGTATTGACAACAAATTAATACACAAAGTTTGCAGATTTTCAAATTTTCATTATTAAAATCATCTTTGAAGTTTTTTTATTAAAAATGTAAACAGGAATAAAAAGTGCTATTAGGTGCATTTTTCAAAATGTCAAAACTGAACACGTGCCTTTTAATTTTAAATCCGTAAAGCACTAATAGTTGAGGCAATAGGGACTCTACCTAGCAAAATTAATGGTAGTATTGGAAATCGGCTTTCTAGATGTTTTTTAGGTCGCTGAATCCGAATTTGTAACTTCCCACCAAAATTTCCCCCGGCAACCCCCCAAATTTTGGTAAAAAGCCTCCCAAAAAAGGTTTTTATTAAAAAATTCCATTTTTTTTATTTTTTTAGGGGGAAAGTAGCTAGCAATTCAGAATGTAGACAAAATTTGCAACAAATTAGATATATGACATTGTGAGTTAGGATGAAGGGGATGGGGGGATTTGCCTCGGAACATGCGACGCAGTGCTGCGTGGACTAAGTTGCGCAATTCCACTTAACCACTCACACGTTTAAATTAGCCCTCCTATCTTCCCTCCGAACTTTCTCAATAAGGTTTACTTTAAGTTTTTTGGGTCGCTGAATCCGAATTTTTAACTTACCCCCAAAATTTTCCCCCCGAACCCCCCCCCCCCAAATAGTTGTTTTTAACTTAAATTTCTTACGGTTTTAGGGGAAAAACATTACGAAATTCAGAAACTAGACAAAATTTGCAACAAATAGGATATATGACATTATGACGTAGGATAAAGGGGGAGAGAGGGGGCTGCCTCGGAACATTCACCGCGCTCTTTTCTCAAAAACCAATTTTTTTCAAAAAATCACATTTTTGGGAGGTTGCCGAGTGAAATTTTGGTGGGAAATTACAAATTCGAATTCAGCGACCCAAAAAACATCTAGAAAGCCGATTTCCAGTACTACCATTAATTTTGCCTGATAAAATCCCCTATTGTCTGGACTTCATCATTTATTGCACGTAGCGCCGCAGTGCATGTTCCGAGGCAGCCCTCACCCTCCCCGTTCATCCTAATTCATAATGTCATATATCCTATTTGTTGCAAAGTTTGTCTAGTTTTTGAATTTCGTAATGCTTTTCCCCTAAAACAATAAGAAATTTTAGTTAAAAACAACTATGGGGAGGGGAAATTTTTTGGGTAAAGTTAAAAATTCGGATTCAGCGACCCAAAAATCTTAAAGTAAACCTTATAGAGAAAGTTCGGAGAGGAGATGGGAGGGCGAATGTAAACGCGTGAGTGGTTAAGTGGAATTGCACAACTTAGTTTACGCAGCACCGCGCGCATGTTCCGAGGCAGATCCCCCCTTTCCCTTCATCCTAAGTCATAATGTCATATATCTAATTTGTTGGAAATTTTGTCTAATTTCTGATTTTCTAGATGCTTTTTTTAATAAAAACATTTTTGGGGGGCTTTTTACCGAAATTTGTGGAGGTTGCCGGGGGAAATTTTGGTGGGAAGTTACAAATTCGGATTCAGCGACACCAAAAACATTTAGAAAGCCGTTTTCCAGTACTACCATTAATTTTGCTAGGTAAAATTCCCTATTGCCTGGACTATTAGGAATCGTTAAATTTCAAGTATCATAGCTCGAAAATTTTTTTAGTAAAATAATAGCATTTTTTTATGTTTTTAGATGTTGCGCAAACATTTATTTTAATATGACTGATGCGAAATGGGAAAATACAAAATATATGACTGTTATGCGATATAGACATTTGTAAATGCCATATTGAAAATTTATAATTGATTTGTATAATTTTCTGTAACTGGAAGCATGTTTCGACCATTAGTGGTTAAAGAAATAACAGTCATTACGTTTATTTTGATTCCGATGTAAAAATATTTAATGAAAAATGTATAAAGTAAAACTTTAACTAAATTTATGCAATAAAAGACAAATTGTATGTTTTATTATAAAAGACACAGTAAGATATTTATTTTCGCTACATGAAACTTTTTCTAAATAGGCATACATTGATTGATGCATGTGTTCTTTATTTTTTCGTTCATGTATCCTTTCAGCTCAGAATATGAAAAAGTCACACAAGAGAATAATCATCTAAGAATCTAAGAATCTAAGAACATCTAAGATTTTTTTGCGATTTTTTACCATCTTAAAGCTAAAATATTGTAACAAGAAAATAGATTTTTTTTTATCTTCGCATGCACCAATACATACGATTCAATAATTAGAATATTCCAAAATTTTTACAAAGTAAACATTGGATAATTCAAATTTTTAATTTTTAAAATCTTTTAGATAAAATAATCGCTTGATCAATATTTTCCAAAGTGCCCTGCTACACCAGAGATGCTTTTTTTCTCACTAAGACACCGGCGTAAAAGAACTATTTACACATTACAAATAAAAAAAAAAATTCAAAATTAGAGGGCTTTTGTTTATACAAATTTATATTGATTATAGATATGTCGGAATTCAAGATAGCGGCAAAAAAATAAATAAATCAAATGTACGTCTTTTACAACATAATTTGTGATCTGCTGTATTCTCAGCATTGGGATCCTGGCACTTTTATTAACATTAGTATTGTTTGCGCAATTTTTTGTAAATTTTGTAATTTAGTATTTTTTTAATTATTAAGAATCATTATTAAATTATAATATTATTGCCAAAAAATATAGTTGCGTCTCGTCTTCCAGAGTGACAACCTCCCGGTTACACCACTCAGGAACGCGAAATTCAAGATTGCTAGAGTGAAAATAAAGCAAATCATGAAGTAAGGGGCACTTTTTATATATGAAAATGTCAAATTATTATCAAAAATAGTGTCATTACAAATAACAAAAAAACTATTTTCTAATTTAATTGTGTATTCTTCCTAATTCTTTTTTTTCATCCACGATATATATATATAACAGTTTCTGAGCTGTAGCTAGTACGGAAATTCAACGGAAGGGAGATAATTCAACTGACCTGAATATTTTAAAACTATTCAATCGGTTTGTTCCTTAAAATTCACTTTTTGAAGACCCGCGCTCTTCCACAACCTTACATTCTAATGCAACCAAATGAGCAAACCAAGTAATAACTTTTATTCTTCTTTCATAAACATACAAAAGCACTTGCGCAAAAAGCGCAAGAATCAAATGAAATCAACTAATTCAACTGAATAAATTAACTAAGTCAACCGATCAAGCTACCATAATCTTTACCGTATGTGTGGTTATAGAATTCCTAACAAAAGTCAGCTTCAAACAAGAAAAGAAAATTATGCATCAGGCAGAGATTATGAAAAACTTTCCAACAAAAAGAATACTTTAACAAAACTTCGCCTCTTAATAAGGTAAAGTAGTTACCTAAGTAAACGTTTTTGAAAACGCATAACACACTTGAAAACGGGATTTAAACAATTATTGCATATAGTCGGAAAGGTACTCCAATTCTTTAACGAGCTTTTGTATTTGATCTATAGATTTGTATTTTACAAATTATGCTGCAATTAACTTATTTAATCTTTCATTTAATTAGGATACGCATAACACTATTGAAGATTCGCTTTCAGGTATTTCTACGAATAGATGGAAACGTACTTGAAATCTTTTGCACAGTCTTGTATAATACCTACATATTTTTTATAAACTTCACATATCAAGCGAATATTTAATTCAGGCAAAACACACTTGAAACAAGTGAAATCTCACTTCAAAGGATAATTACCCACAGGCAGCCATGTATACAATTTTTGAAATAGTCCTGTTAGTCCTGTAGATTTATTTATATGCTACAAACATTGCTTGGTATACTAAATATATTCTAGCTCTAAAAGGTATAACTCAAATTAAGAAAATACCTTTAAACAATTCACGCTCATTAAAACTAATGGTTACAAATTCTTTTGAATAGACCTGTACATGATGTACAGAATTTATAGACAGCACGTAGAGTGCAAAAGTTTAGATAAGCTTAAAACATATACAAAACTGAAAATACCCTTTCAGAAATCATCTCTAATAGGCAATATTTTGCATATTGTATTGCATCCGATACATTTCATATCTTCCTGTTAAATAAATATAAGTGGGATGCACATTATGTTCTACTGACGTCATCTCTTACTAAATATTAGTAATGCAAATCAATTACTTCATGTTTAAAATATTGCAACATAATAAGAATACGCTTCGAGCAGGCTTTCCCAATAAACCATTATTTCACGAACTCTTTGGTGTGACCCTGTAAGTGAAAGTAACATGTTTTGCACCCCAGCCCATATTCTACAGAAAATATCTTTTAGTGCACATCAGATATTCATATTAGTTTCATTAAGTTTGTAACAAAGTAACATCATTAAAATACGCCCGAAATGATTTTTTTCTCATAGAACACAATATAATGAAATACATTTGAGTTCCCCTTTACGCGTATTGTAAGTAATAAACATGATGCATTCAATAGTAACCATCCTCTAGTGCAGCTAAATAATGTACATAAATTGTATTATGTTTATATTATGTAACACTATTACAATACGCCGCAAATTACTTTTCCCCACAATGTAACGGGAAAATTTTGAGCAACTCTGTAAATGAACTATGAATGCTACACACTTTATTTTCAAAACCAAACATGCCATAGCGAAACTGAATAAATTATGTCAATTCCATGCCAATCCGAGCTTATTTACTCGAATTAGAGAACGGACAGATGACAAACCGGAGTCATAAACTCTTTTCAACTATGTTGGAAATTATTAAAAAGAAAGACTTATCACCCATTGTATTTCGCCAAATGATGTTGACCCGATACTAGTGAATCACAAAACTGCGTTACCGATTGAGTGAATCACAAAATATTGAATAAGTATCGAATAAAGATATATTAAATTTAAAAAATCAAAAAACCCGACTGCGTAAAAAAGCGAACTGATTAATTATTTCTCATCAATATGAAATTATTTTTTATATTACTTACCTTTTGTTTTATTTACTTGTATTGATGACTTTTAAGTTGTGTTTAATTATTAGTTCCTTGTACAAACACTGTTTTGATGAGGCCTATAGATGTCAAGTACACAACTTCCAGGTTGTGTGATATTTAAACGGAGCTTCTAACTGCAAAAAGGTCAATGAAACATCGTCTTCATTTTGAAAGACCTATCCAATGATATGGTACTGAATAGGGTACGTAAATTTTTTTTTCGTCTCTACCGCCTTTTTACTCGTTTACGGCCGCCATTTTGAATTTATATAAAAAAAGAACCTATCCTATAACCAGCGGACGGTTAAGACGAATCGATAGAGACCTCATTCATTAAAATCCATCCAAACGTTGGGATGTTACGAGGTTATAAATAAATCCACGTACACAGATACGCGTGAAACACTTAACCCTTCTTTTCAGTCGGGTAAAAAGTAAACTACATGTGCTAATGAAAAATCCAATAGTTCATTAAAAGTGTAAAAAACTTGTTAAAAAAGTTTTAAAAAGAATTCTCGTTGTGGTTCTCTAAGGAATAAAGCTATTCTCTCAAGTAAATCCATAAGAACGCAAGTCAATATTTTATGATCTTATTTTAATCATGCGTTCTTCTATTGTTTATACAGAGTCTAAAAAGCCTTTAAAAATAAACAAGTTTTAAAATTTATAATTCCTTTAAAAAATTCTGAGAAAATGGAAATTCAGGTTTTTCGGGAATTTCAGAAGAATTTATTCAGCTACATAAACTGTTAGGCTATTTTAATCTATTCAAAATATATTGTGTTTTTTTTTAAATATCAGACACATTTTATTTTGTTCAGATTATGTATATTTGGAGTTTTTAGTTAAATAACATTATATTTATTATATTTATTACATAATGTAGGAATGTTCTGTTTCGAAAAAAAGAAGAAAGATAAGCAAATTTAATATTGCAATTGCAAAAAAATGTATTTAAAATTTAAAAAGTAAACTAGATATGTCCCTAAAGAAATTAAAATTATAAAAAAACCGGTAGCATTTGAAAAAATATCTTGACTTGTCTTTAAAGGATAAAGCCATTATTTGTAAAAGAAACAACATCATCATCATATAATATTATTAAAGTACACGTGTATTTTCATATTTAAAAAATTTGGTTAAAAACATAAGTTGAACAAATGTAATCCAAAAATGGAAACAAATCTCTGTTGTCTGCGAAATAAAAACAGTAATTATTAAAGAACATAAAATATTCAAAACAAACATGAGGATTTTTTTTAATATTCAAGACTTAGGGACTTTGTTATTTAAAAAAATAAATAAACTATTCACTTATTTACAGAATCTGGATTTTTGAAATTCTTATATATGAACAACATTCATTTTCAAGTATTTTCGCAACATAAATAATTTATTTATAAATATGAAATTACAGTTAATTTGAAGAGAAAAATAACTAATTTTGATATCTATACATATTGTTTATTGTTGTTGATGTTGTTGTTTTTTGTTTTAAAAAAGTATGATCATGTTTCTTAACATTAACCTCATGTTATATTTCATTTTTAATGCAGTTTAATTAATATATTTTTTATTAAAATAAAAGAAATCTTGTTAAATTTGTTCACAAAAATAATTAACACACTAGTTTTTATTTTAAAAAATCATTCTTTATTTTCCAATGATTTTCACGATAAAGAATATCTGTTAC
The DNA here is from genome assembly GCA_963932465.1 of Maratus speciosus. NCBI lineage: Eukaryota > Metazoa > Arthropoda > Arachnida > Araneae > Salticidae > Maratus > Maratus speciosus. The sequence continues at coordinate 544,306,314 of OZ010790.1, read as the reverse complement.
ATGTGAGCAACTTCCGTTTCTTCTAAATAAATTTTAAATATTTTTTAAATAGTTTTTTATATGTTTATTGGGTTAATATTAACTAGTTACAGTTTTTAAAAGATTTTTATATGATATTAATTAGATTGAATGAACATTGTTCATATACACCACTTTTCCCCTATGAAAATATTATTCATGCATTATTAAAAAATTATCTTCTCGTCAAATAACTAACATGATATAAAATTTCATTTTAAGAATACTAAGGAGCTCGGCCCCCTATGAGCTACTCTCACCAACCCCCGTTCAGGCACCGCAGTCTCTAAAAGCCGGCTTGATCGGCTTAATAATTTGATTGGCTTAATAATTAATAACTTAAAAGGCAATTTTAATTTGAAATTTGATTTTCATTTGAAATACTGTATGCAAGGCGAATGTTTCTCTCTGGAAAAATTTCCAATTATTAATATAGTTTCAATCGATGCTGGATTTAATTAAGTTTCGTGTTTGCCCCATGTCGGTGGTTCACGATAAGTATTCCATCTTGTGCTGCGTTTTTAGCCTTTCCAACATGTAATAGAGAGAAATTTTCCAGGCTGGGTATTGTTCCATGTGGTTTAGTCGATAGAATGTCAGTGCGCTATACTGATGGCCTGGGTTCCAGTTCCAGCATGGAATCTTTTTCACTAGCTCGCCTTTGCGCCTTTTAAGCAATTAATTTGAAATTTGATTTTCAGTTGAAATCATCACAGAGTTTATGACAAGTTCGTCACAAATGACACATATTTCACAAATTGGTCACAGTGTGACTTCAAAGCTTTTCAAAGCACTTTCGTCACAGGTTCGTCACAAAGTTAATGCCAAAATAGTCACAAATGACACACTTTTCACAAATTTGTCACACCATGACTTCACAGAGTGGTCACAATGTGACGTCACAAACGACCTCTAAAACGGCCATAACGACCTCGCATTTTAGTCACTATGACGTCACATCCAAGTCACGTGACGTCACATCGACCGTCACATAATCACAGTGTGACTTCACAACGACGTCGCCGTGACGTCACCATGCCTTACGGGCTTTAACCTGAAAATACTTGCGAACGGAGAGAGTCACAACTATGCAAGTGAGGTAACGCTATAGTGAAGCGACTAATCCCAACCTAATGCAAACGACAGCAGCGCCCCCTAGTTGCGAAATTTAGAAGATAGCCATTGCAAATTGAAAACGAAAAGAGATAGAGCAAAATTTCCAGTTAGAAAGTTTTAGAGCATCAATTAATTAGTACGGAACAACATTTGGTTCCCACAGATAAGGTAAATGGTCGCCTGTATACCCGAAAATATTCAAAATCTATGAGTGACGATTCTACTTTGCATATTCACATTTCGGAAATGTAGCAGTGCGCAATCGCAGATTGTGACGTTGTACTGTACTCTAATGTCTGTAAAAAATTAATTTCCAATGCATTTAAAAATTTAGTTTAACCCTTTCAGGGGCAGAAGAATTCTGTTCGTAAAATGATGACATAATTGACTGACACCAGAATATTCAAACGAATTTCTTAGAAAATAAAAACCCGATAATTTGTACTTTCATTACAAAAGCAAAATTTTATTAAAATATTCTTGGTGCCATTTGTTAGTTTTGGAATTAAAATTAGGTGGCTAGGCCTAGAAAGTCTAGCCACCGCTCTTGAAAGGGTTAAATCTATGTCGTTGTTCTTGAAGAGGCTTGCAATAGACGTTCCATGCTGAGAAATGTGTTTGTAGAATTACTCTCATGAATACAAACGTGTATCGTGAGAAATGGCGAACCTTTCGAACATACTGAATATTAACTTTTTATCACTGTGAGACAGTTTTTTTTTTTTTTTTGTGTGTGTGTGTGATGTTATCAAAATGTATTGAGGTAAGTACGTATTTATGCAATGAATTGTGCGTATTTCTTCATACTTCTGGCTATTCCATTCAAATGTTTACACAAAATGGAGTGCTTTGATTTTGGACATTTTTAGGTATACAAGCGAAGATTTATCTTATCCATGTATCTTATTCATACTAAATAATTGATGCTTTAAAACTTTCTCACTGGAAATTTTGCTCTATCCCTTATCGTTTTCAATTTGCAATGGCTATCTTCCAAATTTCACCACTATGGGCGCTGCTGCCTTTTGCATTAAATCAAGCGTAGTCGCTTTACTATACCATTACCTCACTAGCATAGCTATAGCTCTCTCCGTTCGCAAGTATTTTCAGGTTAAAGGGACTTTCCTATGCACACTGTATATGAATTTGGCGACAGTAACTTGGTCGACAGGATAACTAATAAGTACCAATTGTATATATAGTGTTACGAATATTGTAAATAGTTAGTGTTTGTGCTTAAAAATGATGTAAATAGTTCAATTAAGCTCTTTTCATAAGCTAATATTAATTTTTGTTGCATTGCAATAACTCAATTTTTTGATTTTTTGCAAGCGAGTAAATTTCAGTGGGAGTCTATGGAAATTTGGCGAAATACTGGAAATAGCGCAAAGTTGGCGCCACTTTTGGCAGCTAATTTTGACCGCCAAATTTGGCGTACATGGCAAACATGGTTAAAATATCGTCTATTTTAGGTATAAAAAATTAAGCAGAAATATTAGTTTGGAAATTGGTTATAAAACATTTAATACTAGAATTTAATACTTTCTAGTGCCCAATAAAAGACAACAAAATGTTTCCCTTGCAGTTACTTTACAAATATTAATATATATATGTGTGCAAAAATACATCCCTTTTGTTAAAATTGAGATTTGTTTTTCTTGGAATTTACTCAAGATGTATGTATGTTATTGTACAGTCGTGGAAAGAAAAAAGTAAACCGCCCCTAATAACTCCTCAACAAATTATCGTAGACGAAAGTTACTGGTATCGAACGATTGGAAATAAAGTCTACTTTTAAATGACCTATATAAATTTGCTTAGGGGGCCATCTACATATTAACACGAATCCAAACTTCATTTTTTGCAATGTTAATACACAATTTTAACGATATATTTGAAATCTTTGGTTCAAACTATGCCTAGACACCAAATTTCAACTCATTTGAATGATAAGTTTTTGAATTATAAACATTCAAAATTTTGTGCTTCTAATGTTAAATTACATTTTCATATTTTTATTTAAATCTCCTGAAATTATGCTCCTAATGTGCTATTTTTTTGTGTGGCAATAAAAATAATATACCCAAACATAAGTATGCTGAATTAGCAGTTTTTATAATTTAAGACATGAATTATGAAATATGAAATTAATATTCGAAGAAATTATGAATATTAATCTGCAATTTTTTGATGGATTTAGATTTATTAAGTCCTGCTTTATGGAAATCCCAAATTTCATATTTTTCTTCCAAGTAATTTTGAAATTATGCTTAAAAAACGGAAAAATGATGGTTTAAGAGGCCATCTATAATAAAAAGTGACTAGATATTTTTAAAATTTCTTATACTATTCTGTAATCTAGCAGGTTCATTGACTGCGTGAATGGCGCTTAAGGTGCCTTGATCAAGAAGGGGGATCTCTCGGTTTACAATCGAGTACCGAACTTCAATTTGGATAAAACCCTTAAAATACGCTCGTTTTAAAATAATTAATTTCTCGGAAACTTATGGTACAAATTGCAAAAAAAAAAATGTTAGGAGTGTATAGGTCATTTATGCTGTCAGAATTGTGTACCGCTATTGAAAAAAAGTTATGGTTCTATTTAATATGTATATACCCCACCAATCAAATTTTATATACATCATTTAAAAGTATACTTTATTTCCAATCGTTCGAGACCAGTAACTTTCTTCTACGATAATTTGTTGAGGAGTTAGTAGGGGGTGTTTGCTTTTTTTTCCACGGCTGTACATCACGGTCAAAATATATATTAATCGGAAAAAACAGCTGCCGACTCGTCGAATAAGCGTTTAACATGAGATAAAAATACTGGATGTAACACGGCAACAGTGCATTGTTTCACGCAACACGTCTCTTTTTATTATCGTCCCAGTTTTATCTCCAGTTATCTTCGGTCCAGTTTTTACAATCGAGTACCGAACTTCAATTTGGATACAACCCTTAAAATACGCTCGTTTTAAAATAATTAATTTCTCGGAAACTTATGGTACAAATTGCATAAAAAATGTTTTTAAGTTAATTTAGGGGTGTATAGGTCATTTATGCTGTCAGAATTGTGTACCGCTATTGAAAAAAAAAGTTATGGTTCTATTTAATATGTAGATACCCCACAAATCAAATTTTATATACATCATTTAAAAGTATACTTTATTTCTAATCGTTCGAAACCAGTAACTTTCTTCTACGATAATTTGTTGAGGAGTTAGTAGGGGGTGTTTGCTATTTTTTCCACGACTGTACATGACGGTCAAAATATATATTAATCGGAAAAAACAGCTGCCGACACGTCGAATATGCGTTTAACATGAGATAAAAATACTGGATATAACACGGAGACAGTGCATTGTTTCACACAACACGTCTATTTTTATTATCGTCCCAGTTTTATCTCATGTACACCATGCTACGTTTTCTACTAATCAGAATAATAAACGTGGGGGTGGCTGCACAGACCATCACCTCATCGAGTTAGCGACCGAAATTCCAGGAATAGACAGCTTGCATTGACGCGACGTTGCTATTAGCAACGACTGATACCATTTCATCTGGAGCACACACGGAACGTCAAATCTCCCCGTTTGCCGTTAAAAGCACGTGTTATCTTTCTGTTTAATTTAGATCTTTCTTATCTTCATTATTAAAGTGCAAATGAGTCTAATAAGTCAAATTTGGAGAGCAGAACATTCGCCTTATATCTGGGCGCAGATTCAGCCAGGTTGGGAGGCCTACCAATTGGTTTGAGCTCAACAAGCCCCACCCTATATTTGTGCACAATATGAAGCGATGCCAGACATGTGACGTCATGTGCAAGCCGTCAATAGCAAGGATTTAATTAGCATATTAAAATACAACTAGTCTGCCGAGTGATATCTTGATGCAAACCACATGCAGACCTGATTTTAGTGGTTCATCAGTAGGTTTATCATTGTGTTTTTCTGCACCTAATTGTATGAAACATTAAGGACTGCGACAATGAGAACACAATGGTAAAGCTACCAGTCAACCAGTAAAATCGGGTTTGCCAGTGTTTTCCACCAATTTATATGACTTGTCAGACCAGTTGCATATTAATATGCGACTCAAGTTTTAACTAATCCTGTAATCACATATAGTTTAAAATTATCTTTTACGTTATCTTTCTAAAATTTTATATCGCTTCAGCATCATATTTTAGATTGAGGAAGATGCAGAAGCAGTTCTAAATGTAGATACCATGTTTTATTCTTATATATTAGAGGTTCTTGTTTTGTGTACCATTTAGCAAATTTTTGTATTTTTACTAATACATCCTTATTTATAGTATTTCATGGTGGAATTGTCAAACATGTGTTAATGATTAAAACATAATAAAAAATATTTAAACTTTATACTTTCCTATTCAATATAAAAGATTAAAAAAAAAATATTTATTGTTAATCTTCACCTCACCTAAAAAAAAATAAATAACGAAATTATAGGTTAATAAATCTCTTTCTATAATGCACAAATTAATATATTATCTGTAGTTAACTTCTTTTCATTTTGAAAAGGAATAACCATGCATAGCACATTTTCCGTTGAAAAGAATAAATAATAATAACAATAATAAAAGAAATAAATTAAATATCTTCCAACAGTTACTCATTGCAAAAAATTTAAAAATATTTTTCATGATTAATGTTTATCACATCCTGTGATAATAGTGCGATTAACAATGGTAAAAGTTATTTTGTAATATTCCTAATATAAATCACTTGATATCAAAAGATACTCCTTAATTCTATTCTCAAAACGTATAACTTTCTCGTATTCTTATTGAAAGCAAATAATTGTCAATAGATCTCATGTAATCAGTATCGACACTACTTTCAATAATAATCCCTTTTTATTGAGTTAAATTTAGAGTTTCATTACATTTCAAGTATGATATTTTATTTGACTGGAATTATCATCGCTAATTTCATGTTTCTTTCCTATACTTCATATAACCTATGCTTTGATGTTTAACGGATATTCTTGTTACAGGTTCTCTCGCGAAATCTTAACATAAAAATTTAGTTGCATATGATTTTTTGTTCAGTTCCTGCTCTAACCTCCCAACTACAAATACGTAGTTTGCCTGTGACACTGTGACTCTCTATGTATGTGACACAAATATTGCGGGCACTCTATCTCAAGAACTAATGCTCGGAATTTAACAAAAAAAATATTCAGTTAATTCCTGGTGCATATTGATGCTTATTGTTTTTTGGTGTAAATCGCTCAACAGGTGGCGCTGCTATACAGCATTTTTCAGGATTTCCAAAATAGCTGAATCTCCAAACTAATGCACGGATTTCCATAAAACTTCAGATTCAGTTAGTCCTTGACATGAATTGACGTTTTATGCATTTTGGTATAAATCACTCAACAAGTGGCGCTGCTATCCTGCAATTTTTGCGATTTCCGCAATAGCTCTATCTCAAAAAATAATGCTTAGTTTTTGAGCAACAACTAACAAACTTCATATTCAGGTATACCTGGGTATGAATTAGTGCTGTTTAGTTTTTGGTGTAAATCTCTCAACAGGTGGCGCTGACTCGACTCATTAATCTGTCCACCGACTCTTTACTGTGTTTGACTGTGCGTAATCTAATGGTGCTTTGAAATGATTTGTTATTTTTAACAAGAAGTCTATTTTTCACACTAAAATATGTTTTAGTAACATAAATAAATTCATATACTCGACAACGCAAAAACACTCCGATAATTACTCGATATTTGCATTTAATTTTACTGAATTAACTTTCAAATTAATATATGGTGTGTATAAAAATCTATAGGTAATATACAGTGCTGTGTACAAAATTATTCGAGTGTATATCTGTCTATTGACGAAAAATATTAAAGGGGAATTTTCAACTGTCCTACGCGTTTTATAACATAATCCAAATTTAGCACACTATGTAGTATATATAGAAATATGTAGATTATGTACAGCTAGTCTCAAAATACAAATCGTCTTTCGCCTGTTTAGCCTATAACATATTGGCAAGTGTTTCATAATATATACCTGACGCATTAATTTTCTTTCATTTTTGATTCTTGCTCTTAAAATATTTTTGGTTATTTGTTCAAATTTGATTTCAAGTACATTTTTTACTTAATTTAATTTTAAAGGAAAGTTTTTAATACATTATTTTAACAAAGCATAAAAAAATCTATAAGAACGTTAACTATTTCACTTCCCTTCTAATATTTAAAATTATCTTTCAACTTAATAACGTAGTTTTTTAACATAATTATCTCGACAAAATACGTAATAATGTTTTATTAAACCTTCAAAAAAAAACAAAAAAAAACAAAGAGAGTTCATAGTATAAAAATGTCAAATGTAATTTATTATTTTCTTTGTGTTATCAGTGCATCACTTAATGCAGTGAATATAAACAAAGCAATTCGACTAAGAGCATAATGTCACTCATTTAACCTTTTTTGCATGAGTTGGAAATAAACCAGGCGAAAATTTTTTGTTAGAAGTCATCTGCTATGGGTACGATGTATCCAAATAATTATGAAAGTTTACTTTTGATGATTTAATCTTTAACATTGTCCTAAGGCATTTAAGTTTATATTACAGGAACAGTTTTTTATTTTCTTTATAATAAAATATATTTTGTTTCTAGTAAATTTGTTCTTGTGAAAATTTCTTGTTTAAGAAGTTCTTGTTTGTTGTTAGAAATATTACTATATGTACTTGTATTTATCTTTATATTTTGTATTTGGAAATCCCTGAGCAAAATACAGATTGTGTTCAATAATTGTCATTATGATAAGATATATTTATATGTATATTCTTTTTTTATTGGAAATGTTTAGTAGAGTGTTGTTGATTGTTTTAAAGCTGTTTAATGATAAATTACTATAACTACTAGAGAAAAATAATACTCCTTAAAAAAATAATACAGAAATGAACAGTTTGACAGTTATCCGATAATTTGTAAAAAATTATCATTTGATTCTCAAAAGCAAAAGATTATGAAGAGAGCATTTTTACTTAAAATTCTTTCAAAAACTGATTTTAATTTTACTATGTTAAGGGTGTAACACAATTCTGATACGTTAAAAAAACTCTAAAAATTGTTTTCGCTTATAGGTCCCTCTGTGTGAAAGAAAATTACATTTTATTAGTAGAAAATCGTTGCTGAAAATAAAAGGGTAATTTTTCAGCTATAGTAGCAGATTATGAAACATTAACGACATTAGTAAATGCTTTTTTCCATGAACAACACTTGCAAAATTGATGGCCACCCAAGTCAAGTTTCAAAAATTAATTTGAATGTCATTCAACAGAAATGGTTAATTTTTTCGAGTACTAGGAAACCCAGGCTCCTGCGACCTGCGATCGACACCCCTCATGCAGACAATGTGAGTTATAAATAGATTCATTTGCTCTGTTTAAAAAAGATTAGCCGATTACACTTTTGAAGGATATTGTCACGACCAGTGGCGATCAACTGTAATCCAATTGCCCCTTATTTTCCATTCACTGGGAGAATTTTTCGGTTCACATGAGCGCATCTACCGCTGTCGTGACAGATTGCTCTCCCTTTCCTGATACAAGGTTGTATTAGATTACCCTATTTATAGTATAGTACCCATTATTATTTATAGTATAGTACTTATTTAATTCGATTCCGATCAGTCCCTGATATATTAAAATTAGAAAAATGATTTGAAGTGAAATAACTGTAAAAATCTTTTTGTACAGACATGAATTATGTATATTTTCAATAGGTAAATATCTTTTGAAACGCATTTCAAAAAATATGTAAACATAAAAAGAATTTGTATTTGTCTTTTTTAAATTTATAATAGCTGAGGGAAAAGTATGTAATTAAAATACTAACTAGGATGTAACACCTGAAAGCTATGTACCGGCATTGGAAGAACACTGCTGAGCACAAAAAATGGCGAGATTATTACTTTACTCGTATACAAACTGTCTTAGACCTTTACAATGCACCTTTACAATGCATGCCCTATTTACTGTGCAAATAGGGCATATGATGTATACCGAAGATGTATACCGTGGAAACAGGGCTATGTAAATAGGGACAAATTTATAGTAATGCTAGGAAATGATGTCAATACTATTGACAACAAGAATGGACAATGTGCATAACTAATTAATATTGATGTTTTAAGTATCGTTTCTTTTAGTAAATTAAATGAAAAAATGTCCACACTACACCTTTTACACGAAATTTCCATTTTCTAAGAATTAATCTTATGACTTTAATACTTTTTTTGACAAAATACTTATTTAAGCCCTTAATTCTCGCTCCCGTGATATTTACGGGCTGCGTCTTTATTCAGATTGTTTTATTCCTACCAGTTTTATAAAATAGTATAATTGCCTTTATTATGATATCATTTTACCTATCATAAAATAAGGTGAATATTTTTTTTTTCAAAGAAATGATGCGAACAAGAAATTTGAATTTTTAAACCCTAATTTAATGCAACCGCTAAGGGGTTAGATAAAATGTAATTAACTTAATTGAAAATACAAATGTATTTGCTGTTTAAATATTCTTACTCTGTATGAAAAAACATTTACATTGCTTAGATATATAATCTAATATAAAATTATCTATAAAACAACCTTCATTTGTATTCAATACTTCGCTCGAGAGAATAGAACAATAGCCAAATTCAATATAATATTCAAAGAAGTTCATGGGAAATTGATTTACTTTATTACCTTATTCAAACTTTCTTTAGCCCATTAGCTGTCGAAGAAGTTTCATATTCATTCAAAGGTTTGAATCGGTAAAAGGATATTTTCAATGTCTATCATGAAACCTTTAAGTTGTTTATTTCATAAATTGTATTTTTTCTTTTGATCTTAAAAAATCGCAGAAATGTTCGGTTCATTTCAGTGGTTTTATATGACAAGACAGATGATATTAGAGTACAATTTATACACCGACTTCTGAAAAATAAATGCGCCAATATTTATATGGTTCTAATTTTGTTTTAAATAGATTCCATAAATTATACACATAAACTGAATTTCTTCTGTTTATTTGTATCTCATCGCTGAAAATAATTATTTTTAGAATAATTCAAATAACACATGTTTTTACTCATTACATATTTTATTTCAAGATTTGCTGGAAAAATAAATATTTTTTTCTACAATTACACGAATATTGTTCATGTTATTAACTTAATATCAATCAGAAACCAAACTGAACTAACATTTTTATTTCTGAATAATATTCCATAAGTGATACAGAAAATGTTATAAATAAAAGAAGATTACGCAAAAGAATAATAATATAAATATAAAAGAAAAGGTTTTACTTTGTGCGAGGTGATAAGCATTATTCTAGCACTTTTTAACTATTGCACACAGTTTAAACTTTCGATTGCGGGCAAGGGATGTCAACTATATTTATATTCAATCATACACTATTGAATAAAAAATTCTTTCTGATAGATGTTTCTTAAAACAACATATTATAAGTGTATGGTAGATATTTGATTTCAAAAAGTAGTATGAATAGTGTCTCAACCACGTAGTAAAAGGTTGAATTACCATTAACTGCTATTATCTGCAAACGCGGTAACAAAAAACCTTCAAATATACCATTATCTAAAGTACACGGGTATATCTAAATATGTTTACATGATTCCGAAATAGCTAGAGAAAAGAATAAGGCCCATATGGTAGGTTTTCAATTCAAATAAAGTTTTAAAAAATGTGTTCCATTTACCTAATCTAGAAAATCTACAGAACCGAGGCCTCAACGTCAGCTCTACAAGGCACTCAGAGGCTTCAACTCTCAGTCAGCTCTACATGCCATTGCTCATAAAATGTCATGTTGCATCCATATGGTAGCAGTTTTTGCTTGGATGGATAACTCCTCAAAATCCAATGTTCTGTAATTAAAAAAATATATATATAATGTTTTGCTAACACCTTGAAGAAATCTTGAATATAACATTAAACTTGAGCAAAAGAAATCTCGTATGAGTCATTTCATCGATGAAAAAAAATTGTTTATGTTACAAAAAATGTTTCATATTAAAAGAAACTATGCATCTGAAAAGTTTTAAACACGCGTATAAATTTTTCTTATACTTTAATTATGCATATTTGAACAATAAATATACTGAATAGAGATCGTTTCACAGTTTGCAGCTACTTAAGAAACGCATTTTAAGTTAGTTTCTCAAATATTTATTTTTGATCGAATTGAATCTTTTTCCAGTTTTTTTTAATCAAAGGAATACACAGGAGATACTTTCTAAGTACAGAGAATTCTTATCTCATTTCAGTTTCAGAAAGCCAATATTTTCTAATCCAGGTCACGTAAAGTGATCGCGATCGTGGCCATTTATTGTTTTTAAGAAGGTTTTTTTTTTTTTTTTTTTTTTTTTTTTTTTTTTTTTTAGGATAAGGGAAAGAAGTTTGTTAGAAATATTATTTATACACTTCTTATGCCGTTTAAATTTGTTGGGTACATTTTTAATTCTTCAAATAATTTTGAAGACTTAATACTTTTGAAAGGTATTGTGTGAAATATTTTTGATTTATGTTATTTTCATAAAAGGCAATTACAAATATTTATCAATACACATATATTTCATTGTAAAAGTACTTTAATTAATTAATAAATTATTCTTAATGAATATAGCGCAAAAAAACTATCAAATATAAATCAGTATAATATATTTAGCAAATATTGTATACTATTATTTGTTTTAGTGAGACAAATAATTTCTTCAATAGAGTCAAAACACTGTTTTAAACTCTAGTGCCGTGAAGGAAATTTTTACCTTGTTATTAATAATTTTTATAATATACTTATAACTACTAAAATTCAATCAACTGTTTCAATTTGATTTCCAACTGTTCTATGCGTTTTATAACATAGTCCAAATTTAGCACGTTATGTAGTATATATAGAAATATGTAGATTATGTACAGGTAGTCTCAAAATAGATATCGTCTTTCGCCTGTTTAGTCTATAACATATTGGCAAGTGTTTCATAATATATACCTGACGCATTAATTTTCTTTCATTTTTGGTTCTTGCTCTTAAAATATTTTTGGTTATTTGTTCAAATTTGATTGCAATTACATTTTTTACTTAATTAAATTTTAAAGAAAAGTTTTTAATACATTATATTAACAAAGCATAAAAAAATCTATAAGAACGTTAACTATTTCACTTTCCTTCTAATATTTAAAAATTACATCCCAACTTAATAACGTAGTTTGTTAACATAATTATCTCGACAAAATACGTAATAGTGTACGTAATTTTTAAACCTTAAAAAACAAAAAGAAAGAGAGTTCATAGTATAAAAATGTCAAATATAATTTATTATTTTCTTTGTGTTATCAGTGCATCACTTAATGCAGTGAATATAAACAAAGCAATTCGACTAAGAGCATAATGTCACTCACATAACATTTTTTGCATGAGTTGGAAATAATCCAGGCGATTTTTTTTTGTTAGGAGTCATCTGCTGTGGGTACGATGTATCCAAATAATTATGAAAGTTTACTTTTGATGATTTAGTATTTAACATTGTCCTATGGCATTTAAGTTTATATTACAGGAACAGTTTTTTTTATTTTCTTTATAATAAAATATATTTTGTTTCTAGTAAATTTGTTCTTGTGAAAATTTCTTGTTTAAGAAGTTCGTGTTTGTTGTTAGAAATATTACTATATATACTTGTATTTATCTTTATATTTTGTATTTGGAAATCCCTGAGCAAAATACAGATTATGTTCAATAATTGTCATTATGATAAGATATATTTATATGTATATTCTTTTTTTACTGGAAATGTTTAGTAGAGTGTTGTTCATTGTTTTAAAGCTGTTTAATGATAAAGTACTATAACTACTAGAAAAAAAAATACTCCTTAAAAAAAATAATACAGAAATGAAAAGTTTAGTTATCCGATAATTTGTAAAAAATTATCATTTAATTCTCAAAAGCAAAAGATTATGAAGAGAGCATTTTTACTTAAAATTCTTTCAAAAACTGATTTTAATTTTACTATGTTAAGGGTGTAACACAATTCTGATACGTTAAAAAAATTCTAAAAATTGTTTTCGCTTATAGGTCCCTCTGTGTGCCAGAAAATTACATTTTATTAGTAGAAACTCGTTGCTGAAAATAAAAGGGTAATTTTTCAGCTATAGTAGCAGATAATGAAACATTAACGGCACTAGTAAATGATTTTTTCCATGAACACTTGCAAAATTGGTAGCCACCTAAGTCAAGTTAAAAAAATTAATTTGAATGTCATTCATTAGAAACGGTTAATTTTATCGAGTACTAGGAAACCCAGGCTCCTGCAACCTGCTATCGACACCCCTGATGCAGACAATGCGAGTTATAAATAGATTCATTTGCTCTGTTTAAAAAATATTAGCTGATTACACTATTGAAGGATATTGTCACGACCAGTGGCGATCAACTGTAATCCAGTTGCCGCTTATTTTCCTTTCACTGGGAGAATTTTTCGGTTCACATGAGCACATCTACCGCTGTCGTGACAGATTGCGCTCGCTTTCCTGATACAAGGTTGTATTAGATTACCCTATTTATATTATAGTACCCATTATTATTTATAGTATAGTACTTATTTAATTCGATTCCGATCAGTCCCTGATATATTAAAATTAGAAAAATGATTTGAAGTGAAATAACTGTAAAAATCTTTTTGTACAGACATGAATTAGGTATATTTTCAATAGGTAAATATCTTTTGAAACACATTTCAAAAAAATATGTAAACATAAAAAGAATTTTTATTTGTCTTTTTTAAATTTATAATAGCTGAGGGAAAAGTATGTAATTAAAATACTAACTAGGATATAACACCTGAAAGCTATGTACCGGCATTGGAAGAACACTGCTGAGCACAAAAAATGGCCAGATTATTACTTTACTCGTATACAAACTATCCCAGACCTTTACAATGCACCTTTACAATGCATGTCCTATTTACTGTGCAAATAGGGCATGTATACCTTGGGAACAGGGCTATGAAAATAGGGACAAATTGTTAGTAATGCTAGAAAATGATGTTAATACTATTGACAACAAGAATGGACAATGTGCATAACTAATTAATATTGATGTTTTAAGTATCGTTTCTTTTAGTAAATTAAATGAAAAAACGTCCACACGACACCTTTTATACGAAATTTCCACTTTCTAAGAATTAATCTTATGACTTTAATACTTTTTTTTGACAAAATACTTATTTAACCCCTTAATTCTCGCTCCGTTATATTTACGGGCTGCGTCTTTTATTCAGATTGTTTTATTCCTACCAGTTTTATAAAATAGTATAATTGCCTTTATTATGATATCATTTTACCTATCATTAAATACGGTGAATATTTTTTTCAAAGAAATGATGCGAACAAGAAATTTGAATTTTTAAACCCTAATTTAATGCAACCGCTAAGGGGTTAGATAAAATGTAATTAACTTAATTGAAAATACAAATGTATTTGCTGTTTAATTATTCTTACTCTGTATAAAAAAAAACATTTACATTGCTTAGATATATAATCTAATATAAAATTATCTATAAAACAACCTTCATTTGTATTCAATACTTCGCTCGAGAGAATAGAACAATAGCCAAATTCAATATAATATTCAAAGAAGTTCATGGTAAATTGATTTACTTTATTGCCTTATTCAAACTATCTTTAGCCCATTAGCTGTCGAAGAAGTTTCATATTCATTCAAAGGTTTTAATCGGTAAAAGGATATTTTCAATGTCTATCATGAAACCTTTAAGTTGTTTATTTCAAAAATTGTATTTTTTCTTTTGATCTTAAATAAATCGCAGAAATGTTCGGTTCATTTCAGTGGTTTTATATGACAAGACAGATGATATTAGAGTAAAATTTATACACAAACTTCTGAAAAATAAAAGCGCCAATATTTATATGGTTCTAATTTTGTTTCAAATAGATTCCATAAATTATACACATAAACTGAATTTCTTCTTTTTATTTGTATCTCATCGCTGAAAATAATTATCTTTAGAATAATTCAAATAACACATGTTTTTATTCAGTACAGATTTTTTTCAAGATTTGCTGGAAAAATAAATATTTTTTTTCCACAATTACACGAATATTGTTCATGTTATTAACTTAATATCAATCAGAAACCAAACTGAACTAACATTTTTATTTCTGAATAATATTCCATAAGTGATACAGAAAATGTTATAATTAAAAGAAGATCACGTAAAAGAATAATAATATAAATATAAAAGAAAGGGTTTTACTTTGTTCGAGGTGATAAGCCATATTCTAGCACTTTTTACTATTGCACACAGTTTACACTTTCGATTACGGGCAAGGAATGTCAACTATTTTTATATTCAGTCATACACTATTGAATAAAAAATTCATTCTGATAGATGTTTCTTAAAACGACATATTATAAGTGTATGATAGATATTTGATTTCAAAAAGTAGTATGAATAGTGTCTCAACCACGTAGTAAAAGGTTGAATTACCATTAACTGCTATTATCTGCAAACGCGGTAACTAAAAACCTTCACATATACCATTATCTAAAGTACACGGTTATATCTAAATATGTTTACATGATTTCGAAATAGCTAGAGAAAAGAATAAGGCCCATATGGTAGGTTTTCAATTCAAATAAAGTTTTAAAAAATGTGTTCCATTTACCTAATCTAGAAAATCTACAGAACCGAGGCCTCAACGTCAGCTCTACAAGGCACTCAGAGGCTTCAACTCTCAGTCAGCTGTACATGCCATTGCTCATAAAATGTCATGTTGCATCCATATGATAGCAGTTTTTGCTTGGATGGATAATTCCTCAAAATCCAATGTTCTGTAATTAATATATATATATATATAATGTTTTGCTAACACCTTGAAGAAATCTTGAATATAACATTAAACTTGAGCAAAAGAAATCTGGTATGAGTCATTTCATCGATGAAAAAAAATTGTTTATGTTACAAAAAATGTTTCATATTAAAAAAAACTATGCATCTGAAAAGTTTTAAACACGCGTATAAATTTTTCTTATACTTTATTCATGCATATTTTAACAATAAATATACTGAATAGAGATCGTTTCACAGTTTGCAGCTACTTATGAAACGCATTTTAAGTTAGTTTCTCAAATATTTATTTTGATCGAATTGAATCTCTTTCAAGTTTTTTTTAATCAAAGGAATACGCAGGAGATACTTTCTAAGTACAGAGAATTCTTATCTCATTTCAGTTTCGGAAAGCCAATATTTTCTAATGCAGGTCACGTAAAGTGATTGAGATCGTGGCCATTCTTAGTTGTTTTTTTTTTAAGTTTTTTTTTTTTTTTTTTTTTTTTTTTTTTTTTTTTTTTAGGATAAGGGAATGAAGTTTGTTAGAAATATTATTTATACACTTCTTATGCCGTTTAGATTTGTTGGGTACATTTTTAATTCTTCAAATAATTTTGAAGACTTAATACTTTTGGAAGGTATTGTGAGAAATATTTTTGATTTATGTTATTTTCATAAAAGGCAATTACAAATATTTATCAATACACATTAATTTCATAGTAAAAGTACTTTAATTAATTAGTAAATTATTATTAATGATTATAACGCAAAAAATTATCAAATAAAAATCCGTATAATATATTTAGCAAATATTCTATACTATTATTTGTTTTAGTGAGACAAATAATTTCTTGTTTTAAGATCTATTTTTACACAAGGGGAGTTGGGAGATTTCAGAAATTGCAACAAATTTATATAATCAGTTGATTATAATATATATTTAAGTGTATTAATAATAATAAATATTAGGTGTTTGTAATTACGTGTAAAAACAAAAATTACTCGGGATAGAATTAAAACTGATTTTAGGACGACAGAATATATTGCTTAAATTTCCCACCTTTCAAATTGTAAGCATGTTACAACTTTCTTAGCATGCATGTTAGCAAAATTTTCAAAACGTATTCCCAATTTTTACGAATTTTGTGAACCTTTGTACTGTTTAGAGAAAAACAATACTGTTTAAAAAACGAAACTTCGGCCCTACAATCCCTTCAGGATAAGGCCCCAAAGTGTCCAGCCCTATTTTCATCATCATGTATCCTAACGTGCTTTATAGCATATGTTTCGGCTAGATAATCAGCGTACTCTAGACTTTCAGTGTTTAGTGCATAAGCAAGCCTGGTACTCATTTCATCGACCCCAAAGGGATGAATGGTTGAGTGAACCCTAGCAGTTCTGCAGTCCGGACGCTGAGAGCATTGCTACCGGTTTTCTGAACTTTTAAAGACATCTTTAATTTCTATAAGTTCAGTCTAGGATCTTCTAAACTATTCCTTATAATTTGAAGTACAGTGTGATGGGGTTGGTGTAATATCAGAAACAAATAGACCTGTAGCTTATGCGTCTTGTATTTTGAAATGGACTGAACGGAATTATTTGATTTGAATACGAAATTGTGGTGTCTTTGGCAGATATTTTGGCATTGAATAAGTTTCCTTACTATTTTAATTAGAAATAGGTAAAGGTGGTGACTGATCATCTACATTTCACCGAAGTGACAAACGGTAAAGTGGTGTCGTTAAAATTGATAAGTTGGTGTTTGAAGTTATCTGAATGTAATGTTGATATCGAACATAGAGTTGGAAAGGAAAATGTCGTTTTGATGCTTTGTCTCATAACCCACAGGAATGTATGGGCGTGGTTTAGGATGTGAAGTTTTGAACTTTGTTTAATTTAGTTTTGAAATCGATCGAAAAGTTGATGTAGAACTGGAAAAAGTTTCTAATTTTTGATGGTCTGTACCGTTATTTGATTTACACAGATGTAACCGATAATTTGATTACAGTCATACTTAAAAATGTGTCCCTGTCGTTTAAATTGATTGATAAAATTTTCTCTATTCTAAAACTAATAATTCACTAAATGAACTTCACGATTTTTGCCCTGCTAGTCTTCTTAAGACAATTATTAAAGAACATCTTCATAATCCACTGTCAAGACAGTAAGGGATTGGTAAAAATATTTTCGAGATTTTTTTTATTTTTGCTGCTATCTAACAATTAGGAAAATACAGTCTCCAGCTGCAGTAAAAACCAAAGACTTAATTATTGTAATGTAATTCTAGATGGCTAATAGATACCATTTAAAGTGATGTACACTATAGAATCGTTGGGACCCGACGAAATTGTCACGTAACCTACCCTGAAACGTATAGATGTGTTCTTGTATTACAAGTTTATTCTAGAAATTGGTTATAATTACATTCCTTCAGAAAAGTAAGAACGATCGTTATCAAAATCAGTTGCTGCCTATTTATTGATAACTTCGTGCACCTCTAAAATCGGTCAGATATAAATATCCTTGTATGTGATATTTTAAACGTTATATATTTTAAGATGGGGATCTGCCATGTTTTTAAGGTATCCTATGGACAACAATCTAATATCGCCGAAACAGTGAGTTGCAAATTAATTAAAAAAATTTTGTCCTTGATTGACTTGCATCGTATGCACTGAGAATAAATTCATACGAATCGTAGAAAAATAAACCTGCCGATTTCGTCTTCGGTAGAAATATTATCTTGCATTTTCAAAGATTGATCATGTATCACATTAAGGGAATAAATTTGTATGTAAGAATGCGGAAAAAACTAGATACATTGGCTCATATCCATAATAGTAAGGTTCAGAAACGGGAGGCTATTCGGCGATTTTGTATATCTTGAAAAGCTTTGACGTACCTCACATCGAAAAAGATAATGACTTAGTTTGGGTCGAATAGATTCTTTTAACCCTTTGAGCTCCGGGTTATTAAAATTTTAAAAATATGCTAGAAAGACACTTAAAATGTGATTAGGGGACTGACTGAAATTGAACCATGTGATTAAAAATTTTTTAAAATACCCCCTTTAGGCTGGGGGACGTGGGAAGTTTTTCCACCATCAGAGCTCTAGAGCATTCATTTCAACACGCTAATACAAGAAATGACACCGCAAAGTTATTCTAAATTGCTGAAATTTTAACATATTTTAAGCAGTTACATTGTTTAAACAAATTCTAAGACTGTTAAAATATTTAAAAAATTTATTAAATGAGAAAATTCAAAATTTAAATTTTTTTAAATCATAATATAAAAATATAAACTAATCAAATTTATAGATGAAACTGATGTTAAAAATATTTAATTTTTGTTTAGAAATATTTAAAACATAATAAACTCGTCAATCTGCTGAATTAAATACAAATTTAAATTCTTTGGAATTAAATTATAAGCATCTAAATTTTGGTTCTGAAACACTGTCTGGTATGTAATTTTAGTGCTGCCATCTAGTGACAAAGCACATTTTTGTAGTCCTTAGAGCTCTGCTGGTAGAAAATTCTACCATTACTTATTTCTATCCCCTGTAATTATTTAAATTTTCAGTTTAGTGATTTTCATGTAATTATTATTAAATGTGTGATGTGTCCAAGAGAAAAAAATGTTATCTCCTTTGAAAAATATTTCTTTATAATGCTTAAAAAATACAAAACTTCTAAACCTTCAAAATTGGAGTGTTTTTAAGGTCGCATTAAAAACCTACTAGATATTTTCAGAGAATAGTGCTGCCATCTAGATTTTATGAAGACAAGTAAAATCTACAAAACCCAGTTTTTGCTTTTAAAATGGAGAGTTTTTGAAGGAAATTAAAAGATTTTGATTTTATGTGGGTGAAAATTCACCCGGCAGAGCTCAAAGGGTTAAGGTGATAAAAGTAGTGAGTTATAATTTTATTATAGAGAATTTTATTATAATTTTATTATAGTTGGAAGAGAAAGGACATCTATTAACTTGAACCTCATCAAAGAGCGTAAAATAAGGTATGATATTTAGTCGTCTCGAATGTCGAGTGGCCAATACCAGCTTCTGTGTTCACGTGTTTCTTATTTCGACGACCTGAGTGTCGACCTATATGTCGACTTAAGTTCCGACCTAATGACATTTTTTGCCGTAATGTTTTTTATTCGAGTAGATAGCCTCAATCTTGACTTCAAATAGTTCAATTCCAATTGAAAATAGTTATCAAAGTGTTCCGTTTTGTTGACAGAACTGATAGAAAACTGATAAAATGAACTGAGAGTATTGATAAAATGAATGATAGAGAACTGATAAAATGAATGATAAACATTCCAGATGGCAAAATGAGCATAGGCACGCAGATAGGTAAAGGTTTTACCCCATTTCATAATCTTGCGAGTAAGAAATGCTCTGGTAATAAAAGAAATTTAACTAGAAAAACTGCCACCCTTCTGTCTGAACTCGAGTAAAAGTGATTTCATTATAGCGCATGTTTACAACAGAAACGAAACTTTTTTCTGCTCTTAAAATGATCGATCTCCAAATAGATCCCCAAATAGATACGATCCCCAAATATATAATGGGCATTACTGTCTTTATGTTGTAAAATTAATAATGCATGGATAAATAATATCCAACATATTATTTAGTAAACAAAATAAAATTAAAGCCGATGATTGCAAATGGAAAAGAATACTAATTGTTAGAATTTTTTTCAATTTTATTCTGTTTGCAATAACTAAGAGGTAGAGAAATGTGGAATTACAAAAAATACAAAACTTAAAAACACAAAAATATTAATGAAAGTAAACAACTTTTTACACATCCCAATGGTAAATATTGTTTAAGCATAAACTAGTATCTGATAAAAAATTATAATAAAGAACATAAAATCAATTATTTATGTAAGAATAAAAAATGCACTATCTAAAAATATAAAAGTCTGTATATAAAAGACAAATACGTATACACTAAAACATAACGTACGAAAATAATAAAAACTTTTCAAAATGAAATAAAACTTTGTAACATAGCCATACTTTAGCATATAAACATTTAAAAACTAGAAAATGAAATACTGATTGAGTCATTGACACAGTATGTCATTTTTCCAGATTGAATTGAACGGGGAGTGAGTTGTCTGTCAGAAATTCTCCATTAAACATACCTCGCGAAATCTTTAAATTGATAAGAAGCTACACCATTATAGTCATGTGAAAATGAACAACAGAAGGATTTAATTACTGAAACGAAAATAAAACTATTTCTCTTAATACACCCAGCACTCTCAAAAACATTATTAATTTATAAATTTTGTAAAGGAATCAGAAATACTGAACATTTACAAAGATAACGGATGTAAAAATATACATAATTTACATTTAAAAAAGAAACAGCTTGAATTGTAAACAATTTGTGTAACATAACGGATTGTTATGGAGAAAGTTATCTATGACGTGTTCTTTGAGAACCGTTAGAGCAAAGAGACCCTTTTAAATATGAAAAAAAGACGGAACCGCCGAACTTCGCATCATAACAAAATGTTATTTAAAAAATAATTCACCAAGGAGTTTCAATATTATTTTTATAAATGTTATGATACATGATAGCCTTTAGTTGATAACCATACTTTCAAAACCAAAAAAAGGGGATAAATAGGATACATTCCATAGCTAAAGCATACAAAATTGTAAAACAAATGTTAAGAGAAATATAAATTAAACGAATTTAAATTTTAAATATAGCTATCCATAAATATGATAATAAATATGAGATAACACCATCGTAGTGCCGATATAAATGCATTTTAGCAAGTCCTGAACCCTATGAAAGTTTGCAATAACATATATTACACATTAATAAGGGTGCCAGCAATAAAACTGATCCAAGTATGGAATATCATTTTATCAAGATGTACCTGTTCATTAAATAAGTCAAAGAAAATATGTAAGGATCTCTAGTAAAAGTTTCAATGAAATACATTTCTTCATATATATGTGAAACGACTTTGAATACACAACTGTGTAAAAATGCTATGTACTGTATTTAGTAAAGAAAAAATAAATGAACATATTTTTTTTTTGTTAACACTGTATACCACAAAGAGACTAGAAAAATGTAACACAAATAACTATTAATATTAAGCATAAGATTAAACATCTGCAGACAGAGAACTTAAAAAAAACCTATGTGAATTGGACCGTTCATTAAAGGTATACACGGAAACGTATATAAATCCAAAGCAATAAACGAATTGTATAACTTCCTTCGTTTATAGTCAATAAGGAAAAAAAATAAAGCTTTTGTTAGTTTGTGAAATCACATTAAAATATTAATGTTATTACTCTGTGGCATTTTAAAAATACTATTAAAAAAGCAAATAAACAACGCAATTCTGAAACAGGTAGATTTGCGATTAATAAATATTAACAAAACATAATTTGAGCGCAATGAAAATGTACCACTGGAAACAGTCAAGCAAGCTTTTAAATGAATCAAATGATTGCTTCATCTCTATTCATTATCAGCAAATAATTTTTTTTCATTTTTGCGGCTACGCAAGCTGCTGCAATGCCAATATCTACTTCTAAATATTGTATGTCTTTAGAAAAACTGATCCTTTTAGAACTAAATATAACCCACGGTAACTATTCATTTAACACAGAAATAAATATCCTTAACTTCCAAGTTATGAACAATATTCTGTGTTCTATGGAATATTCAGTCCCATTATTTTTATCCAATCACACCCTAAGGATACATTATTTCTACATTTGCAGAAGCAGATTGAAATGCCGGATGTTCCTCTTTTACTTGTTTGTTGGGGGTCTAGCTGCGAAAAACATTACAGCTTATGAATATTTCAAACAGTGTTTCTGTGATAGTCATTTGAATACATTCAAATTCTACAGATATACAAGATACATATAAAAATAAATATGCACATATTTATATTTTTATCTATCTATGTAGCAAGCGATATCTGTAAGTGGGAGCAGCAGTGTATTTTCATTATACAAATCTACATGTTTTAACCCATTTGGACGACGCGTGAGATATATATTTTTTAGTACGCGAAGCAAAATACCGCCTGTTTTACAAATTCCCAAGACTTCTCCCTCGCTCCTTTTTTTATTGGCATGTGCCATTATATTTATACAGATGTATTTTTTTAACTTGCGAATGCAATTGTTTCCTTTATTTTCTAATACCTATACGTTTATTTGTTTATATAAGCCCCCAGTATCGCTTCATTTTCGTATCCGAATCTGATCTCATATTTACTAAAGAATCACATTTTTGTGCATAAAATTTAAAAGTATAATATATATGCGCTAAAATGGTACAGTAAATTATTGAAATATATCTGTAAAAACATATTATTTATTAGTATATTTCTATATTTGGATTTTATGTAAAAAGAATTAGCAAGAAAAATAATATCCTAAACACAAAATCATTTTACATAAATTCAAGTTACGATACGCACTAACAAGAACGAACAGAACTAAATGACTTAGTTTTTATGTAATCAAAATATACTGACTAGGTTGGGTCGAAATTTGTTTATCTTTTTTATTCGTTATACCGCGGAAAACTTGTGTCTAGGGTAGCTCAGTAAAATGCAATAACAAAATAAATAAATTTTTACGTTTGGCGGTAGCACATGTGGCCTAAAATTTGAGAAAAAACACGATGTCGATAATTTTTCTAATAAATAGAAATATATGAAATAACTTCTATAAGAAGCAGCAGTAGACATGTTTTAGTAGAAAAGAGTATAAGAATAATAAAAAAAAATACATTTCGCAATACATTGGCAGCGTATTATGTTTAGAAAAAAAGCATTTTTTTAAAATGACAAATTTTCAGTCAAATAAAAAATACTTTTCTGTTTCTTCTATTACATGGTTTGATTACCTTTCTCTGATTGTACCTGGTGTAATTTCACTTTGTAATAAAATATAGTTTTTTTCTTGTCTTAACTGTCTTTTGGCAGTTTGAAATAAGATTTTCTCTAAAAACTAGGCATTGAAGGTCTCGATAAAAGTGTCATTTTCATATAAAACCATCTCTGGAGGTTTTTAAGTCAATCCGAAGACTTTTTGTGACGTCTCGGTTACCAGCTTCACGCACCGTTCTACAGTTTGGATGTGACATGGGAATTGGTCAAAGTTCTACTGGGCAGCTGTTTTACCTGATTCGACCTTAGGCCAAATCTCTTCGTTGGTGATTCTTCTCAGAAAAGGTGGTGGTGAAGGTGTAGTAGAGTTTCGGTGAATCATTTCGATGTAGTCTTTAGCTAGAAAATTGATTTTGGATGCTTGAAAACACCTGATTGACTTTCTTATAGAAGCTAAGTTTCTAGCCTTAATAATTGTTGGGCAGATCCAAGTCCATTTACCGGTACCAACTTAACTACCCAAACATACATTGAAGTGGGGGAAAATAATAATTGGGTAATGAAGGTAATTCCCCAAGAGAGAAAAGTAATTAGTAATTGGAGGTTAACTACTCCTCAATTACTGTATCTGAATTATTATAGTGGGTATTTAAAACATTATAATTTATAAACAAATATTTGTGATCGTAATTATATAATAATGGTCCTGGCTATTCCTGATAATTAAACTAACCTTAATTATCTTAAATTGAGGCGGGAGGAAACACATCTCCAAAACGCCCCAAGCTGCGTTGTGTAATTTTAGTTAAGAAATAGCGTATAGACCGCGCAGTTATATCTAAATAAAACCTATCTAAACTACGCATAAATAGCATCATAAAGCAGACTGTCATCTGGAGTAAAACTTACATTAAAGTAAAACAATGGACTCATGTTGTATTAAAAACATAGCCAAAAGTTAACAATAAACAAAAGGTTTATTTGCAGTTAATTTACATATTTACAAAAATAAAAATAACAAAATAGAATTGTGTCACAAGACACCAGCGTTCCAAAGAACGAAATTGAATTAGTAATTGCATTAAATTTACCTTTTACATTAACATTACAAATATTAACTAATTGCTTGAGTACCATAAATTGTACACCCCTAACACAAAATAAATTATTAAAACATTGGGAATACAAAAACGTTAAAGAGAACATACCTTCTGTAGCGGGGGATCACTCGTAATTAAGGTTGCACTTGAATCCTTGGCACATTGAGTGTTTATTGTTTTAAACTCTAGGAAAAGTTCACTAATTTAAATCACTTAAATGATAAAGCAATGTCCGAGGACGGTTGATCATGGGGCCATCCCTTAACGGGAAAAAGACGACCCGAATAAGTCGTCATCGTTGTAGAATTTCCTTTTAAACGCTTAGGAAATTGGAGCTGAACTCAATCATTTAAAACCATACTGGTTGGAGAGCTGGAACGCATCTCTTGAAAGACATCATAGTCTGGGAGCTCGCCTTCATCTCTGTTCAGACATCATAGTTCAGGAACTCGCATCAGTCTCTTTATTTCTAAGACTTCATATTTTAAGAACTCAAACTGATCTGCTTATTTTAAGTCATCATGGTTCTGGAACTCGCATCGATATTATTAAGTCATCATGGTTTAGTAGCTTGCATCGATCTTTATTTTTAGGACTTCATAGCTTAGGAGCTTGCATCGATATCTTAAGTCATCATGGTTTAGGAACTCGCATCGATCTGATTGTAACTTCTTCCTTCAGTTACGAAATCACCTCGTGATGACAATATGGAGGAGGGTCCTCTGCCCTCTTAGTCGAATGGTTGGTCAGCCTTGCTGACCCCCATTTCTTTCTTCTACCTGCAAACCTCTGATTCGGTATTGCACTTTTTCCGGGGTATACCGTACTCCGCCCCCTGAGCGTCAGCGATCTTGATTTCTGGACCCCGAAATTCGCCTGTGTGGTCTGTTTTATTAGGTACCCTAAATAACGTAACATCCCGTCATAAATTCGACTTGACATTTTATGTCAAGCTATTGTTAGGCTTGCAGACTCCGTGTCTCGCTAAAAAGATCCCCTCTACAGATAAGACTCACTGTGCAGTCCTTCTCTTATTAAGACTTTACAGCGTAGATACATATATGAGTATATTTATATTAAATAATAATAATAATAATCAAAATAACTACATGTAAGAACACACTCTAAATATATATATGCATTTTATAAAATAGTAATAATAATCAAAATATATAAATAATAGTATTTTGAATATTAAAGACGTGAATTATCACATTGCTAACAATTAATATTCAATAATTTTCAAGCGTAATTTCACTGCTGAAAAGTAGTTGAAAAATTAATTAAAAATAATAGTATTTTTTTGACAATAAAATAAAATAACAACCTGCTGAAGTGGTATCAAGGGTATTTATGTCAGTTACATTATACACTTCCAGCACGTTTTTATGGGATCATAGTTATCCCCTCGTTTTTATGGGAAAAAAAATATTCATCAATTATTTTTTTTTGTTCGGTACTCCAACCACTCTAGGTTGAAAGACAACGGTTGTTGTGGAAAGAAGGTCCTTTCACTTCTCGACTGATCCGTTGCTGGCGACCACTCGTTGATCATGTAAGAATGAACCGCAGCTACACGCTGCTTATCTGACTGAACTGCTGCAAGATAGTAACTTTCCTTAGTGTGGAAGTAAAGTTAAACAAAAGTCACACTGGTTGATCACAGTAGTATGGTAACACACAAAAATTGTCCTTGTGTAATATACCACTAAATGTAGATTCTGGACTGATCATCACATTGTTCGTTATATGTAAACACTATAGTTCTGTGGTTATACAGTTCTGTATACTGGTAGACTGGTGATGTATGTCACTGAATCACACACTATTTTTTGTTTCCCCCCAAAAAATTTCCTATCTACTTTAATAGCCAATGAAACCCATAGCAATAATAATTTATAATAATTCATAAGTCCAAAATTATTTACTAAATTAAAACATGTTTCTGACTTATTTTTCAATTACAACATACAGTATGGCTTTTACATATGATTATCAATTAAAAACACATTATATAATACTAGCAATAATTTCAATATGATACCCTACTGTATATATATACACTTTAACAAATTCTCATGAAATATACACCTTATTTCACAAGATTTAAACACTCTGTAATATACATTCTTTTGCATTCTTTTGTTTTTTTGCTTGGAGTTATGAATACTAATATTCATTTTCATAATACCTGTCACATTCTTTTCATGAAGTATTATCTATGATTAAAGAATTGCAGTACTAAAAACCTAAAATAACTAGCTTACTAACTGCTTATAAAATATGTAAGTCTTCTATTCTATTTATTTAATTCTTTCTTTTTTTTTCCTAAAAGAAAGATTTATTATTTAACTCTTATTTTATTTATTCAATATATACCTCAACACAAATGTTAGATTTATTCTTATCAACTACAGAATACGTAACCTAACGTTTATTACATTACTCAAAAGATAACTGTCAATCTCTTCCACTGAAGAGTAAGCGCATAAAAACTCGTAATCGCTATCATCTGTGAGCTATCTACTAATATATCTCCAAAGGATCGCGCTGCAGTATTTTCCTGCATCTGAAAGGAACGTAATCATGTGTTACTTAGTAACCGCTAGATCACCTTTGGCTGACCCCTTAGAACTAGCTAAACCAGGTCCGCTTATCTGCCACTTACTAATCGCTTTCACCCCCCCCCCCCTGACTAACGAGCGAGGGACGAGACGAGGACACAAGGATTACACGACAGTTTACGCAGGTATGTAAAACCATATTTTATACTGTAAAAATCATTATATTCAAATGCAAATTTTATACTAGAATGAAGTACTCTTTGTGAGCTTTCTAATGCTGTAAAAATTATTTTACTACGCCCATTATAAATATTAAAATTAAGTAAAAGAAATTTCAATCTGACAAAATGGTTTTAAAATTCCCCTGATTCCAATCTGTGTTGAAAACGAGGCGTCAGAAACCTGTTCTACGAAGAACTCTCCCGCTAAACGAACAGCTACCGTACTTTCCGAAGACTTGAAATTATGTTTCCCAATATCAGTGAAATACCCACATTATTTTATTTAAATATAAAGCCTGGTTAGCCCCAATTTTGCTATGCCCATGGCTTATATACACGAAATAATAAATCTATATTACCGGTCTCTAACCTAAAATACTGTCCCATAAAATTCCACCAATTTATCCTTAATCGAGAAAAACCCTCCTATAACGGAATCCTGTTTTCCCAGATTAAAATGACACATTCTACTTAGTGTGTACAGTAGATACTGTTGTACAGACCATTAGCCTTCCCTTTTAACGTACTTAACCAATTCTGCAACAGTTGATACCAATAAACTCAAAATCAAGCATTTTTCTGAAACGGAAATCCTATCGCTGATTTAAATGAGTAATTACGCTACCTTGTGATATTCAAAACACTGCCGAGCCGAAAATTAGAAATTCATTTACCCTTATCGAATATCCGAACAGTAAATATCACCCAATACAATCACGAGTGTATTTACTTTTAAATACACTCGTGAAAACGGGACATAACGTTACACTGTCTAAGACGGAAACACAATTCTCTACCTGCTGTCCTAACCTGACCAATTATAAATTGAAGTATTTTACTTCCGTAACTACCAATCCTCTTTACATAATAAATTCCCTTTTAACAATTTATAACATGAATTTTAAAACTGTTAGCACCGAAAAAAACGATTTAAAATTTATACCCTAATTATACCCTAAACTTTGAAACAACATATGGGGTTGCCATTCATGAAAGATAAAATTTAGCATTTACACGATGCCCGAAGTTTTCCCATTCCATATAAACTTTTTTTAAAAACAATGCTGTGAAAGAGTACTTCAACGTTTACAATTCAAATCAATCAAATCTAAAATTATCCAAGAAAAATCACTTATCAGCATACTAAAGTTATAACATGCTTAAAGTA
The DNA here is from genome assembly GCA_963932465.1 of Maratus speciosus. Taxonomy (NCBI): domain Eukaryota; kingdom Metazoa; phylum Arthropoda; class Arachnida; order Araneae; family Salticidae; genus Maratus; species Maratus speciosus. The sequence continues at coordinate 544,277,320 of OZ010790.1, read as the reverse complement.
AAAAAAGAGAAGATACATTTAAAGGAATATAAATACCTTTACTAAATTGATATACATGTTTCATAGACACAAACGGCGGTTTTATCAAGATCAATACTATGAAAAACGATTTCCGCAGAAAAATTTGAAATGAAATTGGTAAAACAAAAGTCACGAGATAACAGGTATAATGAAATGTATAATTTTATCCCATTTTTCCTTATAATTTTAAAAAGCATCTCTTTCTAAATTCTAGGCAATTCAAAAGGGAATGAATCATTGGTTATTTTTAGCGTAATGAGTTTATATGTTATACCTTTGATATTGAAGAAAATTTCTGTTTGGAAATAGAAGTATTTAAAATAGTAATTTCATGTAACCTTTGAAGTAAGCTTTAAAATGATTTACTTTATTCGCACACATTTAATAATGCCATTATTGTTTGCGCCAAGCTTTGTAATTTTTGAAAATTAGTATTTTTAGAAGTTATTATGAATCATCATTACATTGCAAATTTATTATAAAACTAGTCGGACGTATCAATTCCAAAACTATCTCATAAATTTGAATACTTTAAAATCTCCGTGCAAAAATTAAATATCGATCTATGCTCCTAATGCAGTTTCGATATGGGTTCGTTGAATTGTGTGCAGTTAAAAAGGTATATAAGCATCGCATTCTTTGAAGAAACCATTCAATTTTGGCACCCACTCTCTTAGGTGTCAGCAATCAACATTTTCAGCCAAAGAGAATAAAAGCAAAATCTTTCGGACAATATACACTCATGCTTAAGGATGTATTTATGTGAAAATGTAAGAGAATATGAAGTTTGATTAAATTTCGTGCATTTGTTTTAAAGTTACCGTGAATATGGTGCAAAATGCGTCATAGCAGCCCCCACCTGTTATGTGATTTACACGAAAAGCTTATCTGCACCAACTTTAATGCCAATGTTGAACATAATATGAAGTTTGATGAAACACCTTGACTTAGTCAAGATTACTATCGCCGAAATCATGAAATATGAAGTGATGAAGAAGCAGGTGGAAGCGCCAACTGTTTTCCAACTTACACAAAAACGAAATCAGCGACAAAATATCTCAACGTCTAACTTAATCTGAAGTTTGATGAAAATCTGTGCATTATTTCCTGAGATAGAGCTAATGCAAAAATCGTAGAAACCGGAAGTAGAATTTTTTTTTCACTAATACAATACTTTCTTCTTTTAGAGATAGAAGAATGTAAAAATGTGGTAGCATCTTTTCCGCGGTTGTTGCGTTCACCGGGAAACACAGCACAAGGGACCGAAATTCAAGATGTTGACAGTCAAATTAGAGCAAAATTACATTTTTTAAAACATAAATTGAAAAATAATTGTCAAAAATACGATTTTTAAAACAGCAAAGATTTTAACAGAAATAACAAAAAACTATATTCTCAATTATCTATAAGCATACAATATCCACAATATACATACAGTTTCTATGTAGTAACCTGGACGAATATTCAATGAGAGGAAAATAAATCAACTTACCCGATTTTTTAAAACTATTTAAACAGTTTTTACATTCAAACTCACTTCATGAATCTCAGCTCTCTTCTAAAATCTTACAATCTCCATCCAATCGAACGAATAAAACATTTAATAACTTTTAGCTTTATTTTACAAATACACAAAAGCACCTACGCGATTGTAACAATTCGTATATATAACCTAAGTAAACTAAAATAAACAAACTAAATCAAACCACTATAATCTTGCCCATATGCGTGATCGTAGTATTCCTATTAGAGGTCAGCTTTGAAAAAAAAAAGCCTGATCGCCCATCGGATTTTGCCAAATGCTAGTTTTGACCCTATAATAAAATTCAGCTAAATTGCAAAATATTCAAAAAATATTAAAAAGTAAGCTATATGTACAATTGAAGTATTCAACAGTTCTTTAAAAGTGTAAAAAATTCCTGACAACTTTTAAAAAGAACTCTCGTTCTGTCTCTAAGGAATAAAGTTTTCTGTCCACTAAATCTATAGCAGTGCATATCAGTATTTTTTAATCTTATTTTAATCACGCGTTTTTCTACTGTTTATACATAGTCTAAAGCGCCGTTGAAAAATAAAATTTATAATTCCTTTAAAAAGAAAGTTCTAAGAATATGGAAATGCAGAAAATCATCGTGCAAAAAAGAAAAAAAAATATTGCCTTGGTAAAACCTAAAGTTGTTTTTATTATTATTATTATTTATTCAACAGGTGCGCATGTTTGGGATTGTACATCATGGTCTAAATATATATTAAACCGAGAAAAAAGGCAACAGAGACGTCGAATATGCGTTGAATATGCGAACAATAATTGGATCTTGAACAGCAATATTGCATCGTTTTACACAAAACAATATATTTTATCAGCATCCCAGTTTTATCCCATGCACAACATGCTATGATTTCCACTCATCAATGTAAGTAACCTTTGACTTTTCTTTCGATTGAAAATAAAAATGAAGTGAAAGGATTTTCTCTTATACGGGTTGTAAGACTGGCAGAAATTTAGAAACGGCTGAATCTAAATGACATAAAGGCAGCCTTAAAACAATCATGTCGTTCAAAACTTAGATACATGTAACACAGATTTTTCTCAACGTAGCTAGTACGTATACTTTATTGTAAGTTGACATTAAGAAAATTGGAGAAATAGTAGTCAGAAAAGTAAATACCAAACGTACAAGTTTAAATAAAAGCTATTGTGTTCAAAACATATGTTAGTCATAAAAAAATTATGCACTTGATAGTAATAAACATAAATAATTTAAACTTTTTAAAGTTGTTAGTAAAATGTTGATTACACATCTGTACCAGTGAACAATATCACCACGTGCTTCGGGTTGATCTAAATTTGCTAAACATTTATTCAGAGTAAAAATGTTACCAAAATCATTTTTTCATTATTCCTCTTGTAGTTATTATACAATACTGAAACAAGAGGTTTACATCAAATACATACATACATCGTAGGTATACATTTAGGAAAATTAAACTAAACACACTTTTTAAAAATAAAAACGGGCTTAATAAATGTTAATTATTGTTGAAGAAATTCACTGAGATTAACTTTCATCTTTAAATAATAAATAATTATTGATCTTACCATGGAAATTTTACAAATATTTATTTTCCTCCATTACAGTTTGAATCTTTAATTAATTTCTTGATAATTTACTGTCACAGACTTTTAATAAATGTCAAGTTAGTGTTTATGCATCTGGGTACATGTCAAAATATACAGATTTGGAATAGCTGTTTGGGAATAGATGTTTATTGTACTTTGCAAACCCTTTTGAGCTGAAGGTGTTACTTTACACAAACAAATTAGAAACACGGTACAAACTATACTCATTTTAAAGTATATTTGTGGCTTATAATAAGTCTATATATTTAAATCTAAATTTAAATAAACACACGAACTTGGATTTTTTGATATATATTTAATTGAGTACATTTTTTTCATTAATTAAATTTTAAATTAATATAAGGCGTGTAGATTATAGATTTATAGATTATATGCAACGCTGTGTAGAAAATTATTCGAGTATATATCTCTATTGACGGAAGTTGTTAAAGGGAAATTTTCAACTGTGCTATGTGTTTTATAACTAAACTTGGCGCACTGTATTGTGTATATACATATCTATAAATTATTTAAAGCCCGGCTCAAAATAATTCCAATATCTTCCTGCGATGGACAGTAATTTCTGAAATTTGGTTTTTAAATGTGTTTTGGGTTTTCAGTGTTGTGAATGTTGATATCTCCTTTCGCCTTTTAATTGTTGAAGTTTTGAAAACGTTTCATAATATACGCTTGAGGCAGGATTTTACTTTCTTATTTGGTTCTTGTTCTGAAAATTATTTTCGCAATTTACTGAAGTTTTATTGCAATTAAATTCGTTACTTAATTTAATTTTAAGGAAAATGGTTTTTTTACATTCTTTTTACCACAGCAAAAACAATATACTATATATATATATATATATATATATACCGGGTGCCCCAAAAATGACCGATGGATTTTAAAATTAAATAACTTGAAAACGGTGACAGATATTAAAAAATTCTTTCAGGAGGGTTAACTATGATGTGAGGAGTTTTCTTACTGTGATTATTGACTTTAGTTCGAATTTCAAACAATAGATGGCGCTGCGAGAAATAGGTGCTATTTCGAGACCCGATTTGAGGCCGAAAAATCGTGCCTAAATTTAGCGCCTACTGCTTGCAGTGCCATCTATCGCTGCTATTTGTAACTAAAACTGGGAATCGCAGCAATCCTCCTGCAAATTTTTTACATATCTGTCACCGTTTGCAAGTCATTAAATTTAAAATCCATCAGCCATTTTTGAGACAACCGGTATATATATACAGGGTGTCCAGTAGTAATGAGACAAACTTCAAAGGGAGGTAGGGGACATCACAAGGATTCAGATTTGCAAAGCAACTCAGGGTCGGAAACGCTTTCCTGTCGCGGTAGTGCGACACAAAACACAAGGAAGAAAGGACACGAACAGGGAGAGAAAACATGTTTATTATTCCTAGTACTGCAAAAATGCGGGGACAATGCTGGAAAGTGTTGAGGAACTTGTGGAACGCATCGTGTCAGATGCTGGGGAAGTCCGGGGCACTCCCAGTATTTTCGAGAACATTAGATAGTCCATACGCCGTAGATGCGCTTCCATGCATCACGGCCCGGGGTCGTAATTTCGAACACCTACTTTGATGACGATCATTGTCCCTTTAATGTTCTTTCTTCTTAGTTTTTTGATGTACTAAGGATAATAAACATGTTTTCTCTTCTTATTCATATCCTGTCTTTCTTGTGTTTTATGTCAACACTACCGCGCCAGGAAAGCGTTTCCGACCCTGGGTTGCTATGCAAATCTGAATCCTTGTGATGTCCCCTACCTCCCCTTAAAGTTTGTCCCATTACATCTGGGACACCCAGTATATTAGGGTGTTCCAGGAGAGACCAAAAAAAATTGTAAATGCCAAGTCACACCTTTTAAAAATATTCTATCTGTCATAGTATGATATTACAAAGAAATTCAAGTCATTTCACAAAGGTTTAGAGGTTTCCCAAGCTACCAAAAAATAGAGAAATTATGGAAATTTTGAATTTCTAATTATTATGCAGAATTGTATACCACACTTCTCTTACAATTTTGTTTTATCCTAAAATTTGTTTAAGAAAACTTTATCGCGTTTAACAGTGATTTCATTTCATGTTATATTTTTATTAAATTTCTTATAAAAAATTATAACTCTACAAACATATCTGAGGACTATATTTCATTTTTCTGGTCATTACTCTTCTAATGATCTTCCATCTTTATTAATCTGCTGGAATTCATTAAATTATTATCATGTACTACAATGTTTCAAATTTCTATTATTAATAATAGATGACAGCTCCAGTAAGTGTTAAAGGAACCTTTCATTGGTTATTCGACAGTCTACGGTTTTGTATATCGATTAAGATAATAGATTTTCTGAAGAAACCTCTTATCAAGAATTTGTATCAAAAATACATTCAGATGATAATAGAAAACCCAAAGGTAATAAATCTACGCTTTGCAGTCGCAGATCCATTATTACTCCAAGAATTACTGCTGTTTTAGACTGACCAACATTAGAAGATCTACAATGCTAAATGCATCTGTAATAAACAAAGAAAGATGCTCTTCCTCTATAATGACGTCCGGCTCGCTTGTATCCATAGTGCTTTCAAAAAGTACTGTTCATCGGGAACTCTAATATCTTCTCCAAGAAACCGTTCATCAATTAAAACACAGTTTGAAGCATCAAAGTATGACTTTCATTGGGGGGGGGGGGAAACTCTTAGCCAATTTGCCATAAAAAAGAACAGGAAAGATCGGATCGTACTAGTTTTTTCTTTCCATGATAAAAGTACTACGCTTCTTGGAGTTTCTAAGTTATTGTCTGGAACTAGCAAAGCAGCAACTTATGCTATTTCAGAGCTCTTAAAATCGTGGAAATGTGAATCTGAAGTAACTGGCATGTGTTTCGACACAACCTATACAAATAGTGGAAAATTCAAAGGAGCATGTAAAATTCTTGAGCAACAAATAAGCAGAAATTTTTTGTGGACCGCATGTCAGCATCACATGTTTGAGGTTCTACTTTCTGATGCGTTTAGTGTGTGTTTTGGCAATCTACTGAGCCTGAAATCGTTTTATTTAAGAGATTCCGAGAAAACTGGTCTAAGATCAACCACCATGAACCAAAAATACAAACAGTACCCATCATAACAGAATCAGTCAGTTTTAAAACTTTTACTTCTGATCAGGGAAAAATTGCTACAAAACTAACTAGGGATGATTACAAAGAAATTTTAAATATTGCATTATTAACGATTGGATTAAACATTTAATTTACCATTAAGAAACCAGGTGCTCTTCACCGAGCTCGCTGGATGGCAAAAGCCATTTATTCCTTGAAAATGAAGTAATTGTGTAATGGGAATGCAAGAACAATGGTATTACCTGCTCGAGAGTTTCAATGTATACAATGATTTAATCGGTTTGTTGTGTGTGTGTATTTGCAGTCTTGGTTTACTTACGGATCTGATGTTGATGCTCCTCCTAATGATGTTTCACTGATTCAATGGTTGAAAAAATATGATGCCAAACAATTAAGCATTATTGGATTAAAAACAATCTACGTCATTCATGGTATGTGTGTGGAGAACTGCAAAACTTATCTTGTTTTCAGATCTGCTTTCTGATGAGCAAAAATCAGAGATACTTTTGAAAATGGAAAAAGAAAGGAGTTCTAATTCACATCTATTAGAAATACTTTCTCCCAAATTGGATCATTTTGTGTATTTCTAATAGTTTCTTTGAAACGGCTAAAATTGAAGATCGTTTCCTCAGTGTACTAGTCAAAGATTGGTCCAAAACACCATCCTATAAAAAAGCTGCAATATTTGCTAAAAACTTGCATTTTGTAAATGATGTTGCTTAAGAAGCTGTTGTATTCATAACATGACTTTAGTTGTTCAACAAAGAACGAAGATCGAGAACAGTTTTTGTTAAAAGTCTTAGAGATAGGGATGCAGTGAAAGAAATTGATAAAGTGCAATCGCCAAAATTGTTTTGACATGTAGTTGATAAAAAATGAGTGAATGTGAATAATAAATATGTGATAGCTTTACAACATTCCTCTTCATTGATTTTATTTATCAATTGTGAGATAATTGTTTACCTAAGTTCCTTTTTGCGCATAATTATACAGAATACAGAAACGTCTCCAAAATCACATTTTTCTTGATTTCAGTAATATATTATATCTCTTCCTACCAGAGCAAAAACGTAATTTATACAAAATTTATTTGAAATATATGATATATATGAAACTTTCATAAATGAAAAAAATGTCGTTTGGACATTAATAGTTTTTAATGTAACTCACAAAAAAATGCTGCTTTTCACATTATTTTGTCAATTTTTATGTTAATTCAATGACCTTGGGGAACCTCTAAATATTTTTTTTTTTTAAATTTGAAACAATTCATGGTGTCTTATATTTACAGGAAGAAGATGTTTGGAGGGTGAGAGTTCACAATTTTAAAAGTTGATTTTTTTTTCGGACACCCGAATATATATATATATATATATATATATATAAAACATACAAAAACATTAACTGCTTCACATCATTTCTAATATTTTTAAATTACCTCTCAACTTAATACCATATTTTGCTAACATAATTATATCGATAAAATATACAAAACAAATTATTATCCTTCAAAGAAAGAGTGTCCTTGTACTGCAAAAAATGTCAAAGTTTGATATTCTGTTTAAGTTATCAGTGCATCACTTAATACAGTGAATATAAACACAGAAATTAGACTAAGAGCAGAATGCCAGTCACATAACTTTGTTGCATGAGTCAGAAATAAACCAGTCGGAAAATGTTTGCTAGAAGTCATCTGTTGTGGGTACGATGTATCCAAATAATTATGGAAGTTTACATTTGTTAATTTAATCTGTAATATTGTCTTCGTGGCATTTAACTTTATGATAAAGAACATTTTTTTTTGTTATACTCAAAATTAAATATATTTTGTTTCTAGAAAATTTGTTCTAGATCGTTAAGATCTTTATAATATGGAAGAAACGTTACTATATTTGTATTTATATTTTTTATTTAGAATTAGTTTGAACTGTTTAATTATAGTTATTCTGTAAACGAAAAAATCTTTTTTTAGAAACAAAGAAAAAATATTTTATATTAAATATATAACCTAATATAAATTTATCCTTAAACCAACGTTCATTTGTATTCAATACTTCGGTCAAGAGAAAAGAACAATAGCCAAATTGAATATAATATTCAAAGAAGTTCATGGGAAATTGATTTACGTCAGTGCCTTATTCAAACTTTCATTTCCTACTAGCTATCGTACAACTTTCATATTCATTCAAATGTTTGAATCAGTATCAGAATATATTCAAATACTATCATTAAACCTTTAAGCCATTTATTTCAAAAGTTGTATTTATTCTTTTTATCTTAAATGAATCGTAGAAATGTTCGGTTCATTTCGGTGATTTAATATTGCAAGATAGATTATATTAGACTCAAATTTATACCCCGAGTTCTGAAAAATAAATTCGTATATATTTATATGATTATGATTTTTTTTTTCAAGTAGATTCCAAAAATTATACACATAAACTGAATTTCTTGTATTTATTTGTATCTCATCACTCAAAATAATTAATTATTTTTAGAACAATTCAAAGAACATATGATTCTATTGATTAGAGATATATATCAAGATCTGCTAGAGAAAGAAATAATTTTTTCCACAATTACATGAATTTTGTCCATTTTATTAAATTAATATAAAACAGATGAAAAACTAAACTAATTTTTTTATTTCTGAATAGTATTGCGTAAGTAGATACATAAAATGTTATAATTAAAAGAAGATGAAAAATAGAATAAATAAAAGTATTATTAGATATATTTAAGAGAAAAGGTTTTGTTTTGTGAGAGGTTATGTGCAATAATCTAACACTTTGTAACTATTGCACACACTTCATTTTTAATATTTTGATGACAGGCAAGGACTGTCGGCTATGTTCATATACAATCCTTCACAGTCCACAAAAAGTTTTGTGATGTTTTTTTCTTAAAAATAATCTAGCATAAGCGTATCGCAGAATTTTTATTTCATAAAGTGTTGCGAATACTGTCCCAATCCCGTAATAAAAGGTTAAATTTCAGTGGACTGTTATTAACCGTCAAACGCGGTTAAGCGACAAAGTTAACATTTATTAATAGATAACTTACGTGGGCATATCTAAATATCTTTATGCGTATATTCAGAAAAATCAAGAGTAAAGGATATTTTACATATGGCATTTTTTCAACTGAAATAGAAGTGTAAAAAATAGTAATACTGATAATTTGAATTTACTACCCATACAGCACATACCTATAGTATCGCCCTTATGCTTTTGCGCAGAAGTACTTGGAAGTCTTGTCCTTTTTTCCTATAACGATATTTGGATGTTCATTGCATTTTTTCATTTAATCATAATGGAACGTCTGTAGTCGTCTTTCTCTTTCTTCTTCTGTTTTGTTTCTACGTGACGCTTTTCTTCTTTGCGAATTCACATACGATTGTGCTAGAAAAGTTAGAAAAATAAATCAATAAATGAAAGTAAATCATTAACAGTATATAATGAAAGTAAAAGAAAAAATGTTTTATACTCATTTGGATAATATTTTTAAGAAAACAGTTGAAGACAAAGAAAAGAAAAACAAAAACAACAAAATGTGTTTTTCGAAATCACTTGAATTTGTCGTTTGAATACGCACTTTTGATTTTTCTCTTTGATCCTCTCTTGAACGTTGCACGAAACGTCAGACGAAAACACGCTTAGCTTCGACTTATATACCACTGCCGATTCAAATTTCTCACCATCTCGACCATTTTATGTTATTATAGATCACTTTAGAATATTTTGTATTATTTTCGAACAATCTAGATTAATCTTGATTATTGTAGAGCGTTTCAGATTATTCTGGAACATTATAGATCATTCTAGATAGTTTTAAGACATTATAGATTATTTTTTAACCTTCGAGTACATTCTAGATTATTTTAGAACACTTTAGATTATTCTGGAACATTTTAGCTTAAAACATTTTAGATTATTCTCGAACATTCTAGAACATTTTGAAACTTTTTGGTTAAATATGGATCGTTCTAGAAAATTTTGAAAATTTTAAAAAAATTCCTAATACATCACTGACCCTCACTAACGCATGAAACGGCAATTAAAATATTTCAGACTCTATACATAAACACAATGTGTGGGAAAAAGAGAGATATACATCATTCCACATTTTTGCCACTCACACCCACCCACTTTAACCCACCGTGACCAAACTTCTTTAGTAACAGCAGTTGACCAAGGGCGATATACCACCATAACCGCAAGTGGGTGGCCACTGAGAAATGTGTGTCATTACGTACACACACTTTGTTGATTAATTTCAATAACCAAATAGTTAGAGTTTATATGTATAACTAATTGATAGTAATTTTTTAAATGACATTTTCTTTTTGTAATTTAAAAGGAAAAACGCCCACAAGTTCACTTTTACACGAAATGTCCACTTTTCTCATAATTAATCCTATGGCATTACAAACTACTTATTTAGATAAAATATAATTAACATAATTGAAAATACAAATATATTTGCTGTTTAATTATAGTTATTCTGCAAAAGAAAAAAAAAATAGAAAAAAAAGTTTACATTGCTTAAAAATGTAGTCTAATATAAAATTATCCTTAAAACAACGTTAATTTGTATTCAATACTTCGCTCGAGAGAAAAGAATAATAGCCAAATGGAATATAATATTCCAAGAAGATCATGGGAAATTGATTTACATTAATGCTTTATTCAAACTTTCTTTTCCCGTTAGCTGTTGAAGAACTTTCATATTTATTGAATGGTTTGAATCAGTATTAGAATATTTTCAAAGATTATCATGAAACCTTTAAGCTATTTATTTCAAAAGTTGTATTTATTCTTTTGATGTTAAATGAATCGCAGAAATATTTGGTTCAATTTGGTGATTTTGTATGAAAAGACAGATGATGTTACTCTCAAATTTATAGCTCGAATTCTGAAAAATAAATGCGCCAATATTTATATGATTATTACTTTGTATTAAATAGATCCCATAAAGTATACACATAAACGGACTTTTTGTGCCTATTTTTGTCTCATCACTCAAAAATGTATTTCAAAAAAATTAATTATTTTAAGAAGAATTCAAAGACACTTGTTTTAATTTATTAGAGATATATTTCAAGATATGCTAGAAAAAGTAATAATTTTATTTTACAATAACACAAATATTGCCTATAATAATGACTTATTATGAAACTGAAAGAAAACAGAATTAACTTTTCTCTATACTTATTATTCCGTAAGTTTGTACAGAATATATTGTAATTAAAAGAACCAGGAAACCAGAATAAATAAAATAATTATTATTTTAATACAAAAGAAAAGATTACTTTTTTGTGAGGTGATGCGCAATAGTTTAACATTTTGTAACTATTGCGTACACTCAACAAAGTTTTAACATTTGGATGGCGGACAAGAACTATCGAATATTTGTGAATACAAACATACACAATCTTCAAAAAAAATATTTTTGTGGAATTTTCCTTTAAAATAATCTATTACAGTAGAGCCCCGATTATCCGAACAAGTCGTGACGGACCCTATTTCGGATAAGCAAAAGTTCGGAAAAATTAACAGACTATTTAAGGGGTGTTCTTGACTGTACTAAAACCTTCACACTTTATCCAGGCTTAGGACTGGCAGCAGCAGTTAGTGCTCGAGTGTTTAAAAACTGTTCTTTTTTGTTTACTTTTTTATCATTTAAAATTTTCTTTTTCTTTTATTACCATCTTCTGAACTCCAGAGATTATAACTTTAAGCAAAACAGCTTTCGATTGTTGCTTGCTTCAAAGAAGACGTTCTTTTCAATGCTGCCATATCTCGAATTCTTCTTAAGGGGACAGTGGAGCTTAAAATCCTTTAAAAAAAAAAAAAAAAATATATATATATATATATATATATATATATATATATTATTTTTTGTAAATTTCGACTTAAATATTATTCAAGGGTACATTATATACATTATGGCATGCATTTATCACAAAAAAAAATAATAAAAAAATTATTTTTGAGAAAAAAATGGAATTTAACGCGTTGTGTTAGAAATCTTCGAAATGCCCCACGCGTCTTCCATATCAATGAAAATCCCCAATATTTTTTATAAAAGTTTGGTTTATATATAGAAAGAAGAGCATCGAATTTTATATATTTGAATTTAAAGGTAAAAAAAAAAAATCTAAATTTCAAATTTTTTCCGAAAAAATTTCAAAATTTTTCAAAAATTTTTTTTAACCTTTAAATTCAAATGTATAAAATTCGATGCTCTATTTTATTTCTATACATAAACCAAACTTTTATAAAAAATATTGGTGATTTTCATTGATATGGAATGCGCAGGGGGCACTTCGAAGATTTCTAACACGACACTTTAAATTACATTTTTTTCTCAAAAATAATTTTTTTTTATTTTTTTTGTGATAAATGCATGTTATAATGTATATAATGTACTCTTGAATAATATTTAAGAAAAAATTTACAAAAAATAAAAAAAAAAATGAAAAAATTTGAAATTTTGAATATTTTTTGAAAATATTTCAAAAATTTTCA